>VZTF01006243.1:45197-91674 GCA_013397755.1 Cnemophilus loriae | reverse complement strand
TAGTTACCGAGCCCCGTCTTGCTTTTACCCCTGGAATTCTCTCCCCCCGGGCGGCCCCTGCCCTGACCCCATTTTCTGCCAGGAGGAAGGAGCCGGGGAAGGGGGAGCAGCCTAATGGCCGGGAACTCTGGTTCTCCTCTGGATGGGGAATTTCACCAACCCACCCCCCTCATCCCGCCAGGGCCTCCGGCTTTATCGCATCTCCTGAGAAGTCACTCTGTCCCTGCTGGGTTTCTCCCCCCCACCCCTTTCCTGCTGGTTCTCAACGCTATTTTTACATTTTTAGACTTCTTTGGCGAAGGATTCGGGGGCTCCATAAACTTTGCCGGCTCTGGGGTGGAAGGAGCAGCATGTGGCATGGAGCACCCCCCGAGCGATGGCCGGATCGGAGGCAAAGCTAAAAATGGTGGTTTTTTTGAGCAGGGACAACAGAGCAAACCTTTTTTGAGCAAGTTCTGCCCGTGCCCACCTGGAGCAGCTGAGGAACAGCTTCCCCTTGTTGCAGCTGAAACGGTGCCGGTGGCTGAGCCTTCTAAAATTAGTGAGGAACGGAGGTTTTCGTTTGGAATCCAGGTTGTGTTTTGCCAGACGTGGCTCCCAGGACGGGAGAGCCTGGAGTAAATCCTGGTTTACTTCAGCTTAACCCTGGTGGGATGGTGCCTTCTTGAGAGACCCTCTGGGTCCAAAGGACTCTCCTGTTCATTCCAAAACTTTTAGGCTAATTTAGGTGTTCCACCTTTGTAGTTTGGAGCGTGTGGAGGGATCTTGGTGCCCGGGGTTGGGCTTGCACTTGGAATTTTGTGTCCGAAAGTGTCGGGGTGGTCCCACGTTGCCGTTTGTTGTCTAAAAATGTCCAGTGGCACCAACCTGGGCTGTTGAAAGGAGCTGGAGTGGGTCCTCTAACGACTTTTTAATGGAATTCGGGATTAATTGGCCTGATTTTGGGGTTTTCCTTGGGGTGGGTGTTCCAAGTTGGGACTCGGAAAGTTTCAGGAGGTGTCCTGGTGTTTTTAGAGTTGTTGCTTCCCCATCCTCACCCTGAATCCCGGCGTTCCCTCTGCGTGCGAGTCGTGTTCGTTAACGGCGTGCCTTAATTTGGATGTGCTTTTCCCAGCACGGAACTTTTACCTGGAGAAAAGGATTGTTTGGGATAATTGGCTGAAGGTTGTTAGGAATGTCTGAGGGTCTGCTGGGTATTTGGGAAGAGCGGAATTCAAACCGAGCCGTGCTGGCTGGGGGATGTTTGAGGCTTCCCCCGTTCCGTGCCCGCCGCGGGGTGGGATGAGGAGGGATGTGCAGGGTTCTTTTTTTGGGATGAGTTGCTTTTGCAGCTGGGAGCGTTGGGATTGTGCTGCTTGGAGAGGGTTGGTCAGAGCCCGGTAAATCGTCAGGCCCAGCCTTACTTTTCCTGGGAATTATTCACGGGATGGTCTGGGTGGGAAGCGGCCTTAAGTAAGGATCATCCCATTCCACCCCCTGCCGTGGGCAGGGACACCTCCCACTGTCCCAAGGTGCTCCGAGCCCCTCCAGCCTGGCCTGGGACACTTCCAGGGATGCTGCTGAGCTGAGCTCCAGGCTGGCCGGAGAAGGTGGATGCCGAGCCGGGAGCTGAACGATGACGCGTCCGTGCCGATGGCTTTCGCTGGAATTTTCCTGTAGGAACGGAGCTCTGGCTCGCTTTACCTCGCTGGTCGCTCTCCGTGTCCGCTTGTCAACCAGCTTGGATTCCTGGGAACTTGAGGATCCAGCAGAACCGGGTCTCCTTGGCTCTTTGGATGCTTAAAGTTGGGCCAATCCAATTCCCAGAGCTCGGAGCTGCCACCACATTCCACATGGATCTTCTCCATGGAGCTGCTGACGCTGGCCTGGCCCTGCTTAGAATCCCAGACTGGTTTGGGTTGGAAGGGACCTCAAAGCTCATCCTGTTCCACCCCCTGCCATGGGCAGGGACACCTTCCACTGTCCCGGGGTGCTCCAAGCCCCGTCCAACCTGGCCTTGGACACTGCCAGGCATGGGGCAGCCACAGCTTCTCTGGACAAGCTGTTCCTGATGGATATTGATGGATGTTTGTATCCTGCTGTGAGCAGCAGCCACTTCATCTCTTGGTGCTCTTGTTTCCTGGAAGAAGATTCCAAGACCATCCCCATCCCGAGGGTGCAGGAACCTCTTGGACCAGTGACACCCCCGTGATGGGACGGAGTCGAGACTCCAAGGATTTATTTCCCTCATGTCCTTCTGCCATAATGGAAACTGCATTTATCCGGCTGCTTCTGGAGACCTCCCCAGCGGGAATTCAGCTCCATTTGGGGGGAAGATGCTTTTCCAGCCATCCCGGTGATCCTGGTGGGGCTTGGTGTGCCCGTGGGTGGTTTGGAGGGTTGGGATTTAGGATCAGAGTATGGAACATTCTGTTAGTTTTGGTTATCCTGATACGGATTCAGACAGTCTGGAACTCCAAGTTTTTTGTTGTGGATGTTCCCAAGATTTCTTTGATGTTCTTTGGAGCTGTAGAGTCTCCCAGGCTGTTCCCTGGTGGTGTCACTTTGGGACTTGATGTTTTTTTTTAATAGGAGTCTGGATTCTGTTTTCTGCCTTTCCCTAAGGAAAACCATCCGTAAGGTTGGTTCCCTCGGCACAAGCTCCTGGCAAGTGTGCTGTGGTTAAACACCCGCATTTAGATCCTGGAGCGTGTTCCAGTCCACCTGGGAGATGCTGAAGGGGGGGAAAGGCTGAGTTTTCCACCTGCATTTCCCTTGGAATGCTCCTCCCCTTTATTAAGGAGATTAATGACGGTCCCACGGGCTGTGGAATGGAGAGAGGAGAGGGAGAAACTTGGCTCTCGCTGCTGAGAGTGTCCATGGCTTTTCCAGCTTTAATGTGTCTGGAAAGTTGGATTATTTAAGGAAAATTCTCTTTATATGTTTGGCTTTGGGAGCTTGAATGGGGAATTTGGGATCCTGAGCTGGGACATTTCCAGAAATGGGGCAGCTGGAGCTTCTCAGGGCAGCCTGGTCCCAGATCTGCTGATGGAATTTTAAATAGGATTTGTTTGGATATTTAGAAGCGAAGAGAGGATTTATAAACACCTATTTTTAAGGGGCATTTTTCCTTCCAGAATTATAGGGCTTCTTGAGGAAAAGTCTTGAGGAAGTGCAAGTGTGGCTCTGGTTGATGGAATGTTGGTAGAACAGGTTATTTTTCCATGATTTTTTTTCTGACTTTTCCTATTTTTTGGGGGGGGTAAACTTCCCTAAAAATGCTTCATCCCTGCAGCTGCACCTCTCCTGTGAGCTTCAGCTTTTTGGGATCCACCCCAGAGGCTGCAGTCCCTGGGAATGATGTGGAGCTGGACCTAAAATTCAGGGGAATATGAGCCAGGAATCAAAATTTGATCCCAAAATATCGATGTAAGGAAGAGGCATCAGGCTGGATCAGGAAGGAGCTGGAGCTCTTTGTGGAGCCCCATTTCCAGTGGATTCTCTCTGTATTGCTCCAAGATTTTACAGCTTCCCCAGCATCTCTGTAATTCCATTATTCCCTTCCTGTTTGAAATGCACCAGCGGAAGTTTTCCAGCTGGAGATCCTAAGTGTGTCATTCCCAGGTAGCAGGAAATGATTATAATTCCCAGCTTTTTGCAGCGTGGAAATCCAGCAGGAAGAACTCCAGAGCCCGGTGCTTGGTGTTTGCCTGCACAGCCCGTTCCCACTTTGGAATTTTATGGCAAATTTCTGGTGTAAGGGAGCATGAAAGGGATTTATTCTCTCTTGTGGAATTGAGAGCAATTCCCAAGGTGTCCTTGCTCCTGCTGGGCAAAATCCCAGGACATTAAACTTCAGCTATAATTAGGTAAGAAATAAATCCTTGGAGAATTTCTATTTATTTCTATTTATTTCTATCAAATGAGTGACTCTGAGCTCGGCCAGGGCCTTGCAACGTTTAATTTTCTGTTTCTTGGGATGCAGGTTGCGGTTTCTCCCCTTTAGAATGTGGTTTTAGGGTCACCCCATGATTGGGAAGTGCCTTCTTGTTAAAATTGGGATGAGTTTGAACTCAGAATGGGATATTTGGGGCTTTGATACGCTGAATTTTGGGAATATCTGGTGTCACACGTGTGTGAATTAGGAGGTGGTGACACTAAAATTCCAAGATTTTGCGTCAGCGTGCCTCCTGGGATGGAGGGGACGGGATGGCTTCTTTTTTTGGGGATGTTGGGAATGGGTGCCACGTGTCCAGCTGGGTCCCAGAGAGAGAATTCCTTGTTTTCCAGGCATTTTGGGAGACAAAGGTGCCGTGCAGTGCCTGGGGGGGTGATGTCATTCAGGCTCCACAAGCTCCCGGTTGGAATTTGCTGCCCCATTCAGGGAAAACCCCCCGGGATGGGGATACCTGATATTCAGGGAGGTGATGGAGGGCTGGAATTCCCAGGTTTTCCCGGGAAAGCAGCAGTGCTGGATCCTGGGGGCCATTCCCAAATCCTCCCGCTCTGAGAGAGGGGCGTGGCTTTGCTGCTCCGAGGAGTTTTTTCCCTGATTTTTAGCACAAATCCCGAATTCTTCGCTCAGCTCAGGTGGAGCCTCAGCAGCTCTGCATGTCCGGGTGCTGGGAATGAATCCCCATCCCTGGGAATGAATCCTCATCCTTGGGAATGAATTCCTGCCCTGGTCCCTGGTAGCAACAACTGTAAGTAAAAGGATTTTTCTGATTATTATTATTTTGAAATTCCTCAAGTTTGCAGGTTCCAGGACTTCCTCCTGAAATCCTTTTCCTGCTCAAACCTATTTTAACTTAAACTGAAGAATTTACAAAGAGCAACTTAAAAAAAGCAACTTAAACAGAGGAACTTTCTCTGGACGCAGAGAATTTTGGGATTTGAGCAAAATGGTGAAAATTTGGGGTTTTTTCCCTACTAATTTTTTCCTACTATTCCCACTAATTTCTACATTTTCAGTCCTGAAAATGGCTTTGTGCTGGTAGGGAAAATGTTTTGGTGGTGGAACTGAGCTTGAGCTTTAAGCCTGGCCTAACCTTGGCTTTAGGACGGTTTTAATTTGAATTAGGAATTGTTAATGAGGGGGGAAAATCTGGAGTGAAATTATGCCCTTGGCTGCTCTGACCCCAGGAGTGCCCCACCCCTGTGTCCAGAGTGTCCATGGAATTTGGGACTTAATGTGGATTTGGGGTTCTTTTGTACAACTGGGTTTTAATGTGGATTTTGGGGTTCTCAGTGCAGTTCCCACCTGTCCATCCCGGGAGAAATCCACGGGAAACCATCCTGGAAGTGCTAAAACTGCATTTGTGTGGTGGACCCAGCCTCATCCTTCCCTCGGCATCCTGGATGGACTCAGGGATGTGCCCAGATTTTGGGATTTAAGTTGGGAAAATGCAGTTCAAATTCCCTTTTCCCTGTGAGGTTTTTCCTTGGATTGCTCTTTGTGGCAAAGGGGGATTTGAGGTAGGGATTACCTGGGAAGTGCTCCCACTGCCATGTGATTTATGGGATTTATGGGAAGGTGCTGACTCCAAAAGCTGCTGCTGGAATCTCCTTCCCTCCTCCAGGAGGAGGAGGAGGAGGAGGGGGAAGTTTTCCAAGAGCCAAATTCCAGTGGGGATTTGTGCCTCTATTTTGGGTCCCATCCCACTTCCCGTTCCATCCTCATCCTCACTCTTCCAGCCTCATCCTCCCCCTCCCTGTGCCACGTGAATCCCTTTCCCAGCTTCCATGGGAGCAGTTTTCTTTTCCTGGTTCCTGTCAGGATTTCAAGTGGAATTTCTTCCTTAGGTGTGCCCTGAGCAGAGAGGGAAAAGCAGGATTTGGGGGGAGTTTGGGAATTCTAAGGCAGCTGAGGGAAGGAGCAGAAAAACTGGGTATTTTTTTTCTTTACTGGATCTTTTTCCTGGAGCAGATCTTGACTTCTCTAAAATCCTGGAATTATCATGTGGAAATTATGGAATGATTAATAAATGAAGTCACTCAGCCCCTCCTCATTTTTATAAATGAAGGGATAAATCTCTATTTTCAATATATTTGCCTCCTTCTTTCACTGGAATGTCCAGTCCTCCCTGTTCTTTCCTATTCCAGCACAGGAGGAACGGTGTCACTTCCCTCGCTCCAAACTTCCAGCTCCAAACCCTCGGTGGGAATGTTGTCCAAACCAGGAAATGGGGGTTCAGGGAGTGGGAGAGCTGGATTTGGGGATGTGCTGCAGCGCAGCTTCCAGGGAGCTCGGCTTGGATTGCGCCTCCTGGTTAAATAAGATTTTTTCCAGAGATTTTTCCCTTGTCACGTGAGTGCTTTTGCCTTTCCACTCTCCATGGGTTTTTTCTGGGAAGGAGCAGCATTGCCTGTCTCCTTCCCAGCTCTTTTCCTGCTTGTCCATCCTCTGTTTGCAGTGTTTTTGGGAGCAGGGACACTTTGGGATATTAATTCGAGTGCTCTGCACAAAAGACTTCCCAGCAATTCCTCCCAATATTCCATTAATATTCCATTAAACACAGGGACAGCTGCACTTTTGTCCTTGTTTTTCATCCCACATCAGGGATTCATAAACGGAGGAGCAATGGCACTTCAGGCCTGGAAGTGTTCCAGCAAATCCTTCGGTCTGGAGGATGGAAATTCAAGGGAAATTCGGGATAGGTATGTGGAAGGAATTCCTGGCTGCGAGGGGAGTGAGGCACTGGAGCAGTTTTCCCAGAGAAACTGTGGATGTTCCATCCCTGGGAGTGTCCAAGGGCTGGGAACAACCTGGGCTGGAAGGTGCTCGTGGCAGGGCTTGGAATGGGATGAGCTTTAAGGTCCTTTCCATCCTGGAATTCTGGGATTCCATGAATGAGAGCAGCAGAGAGGGAATTTCCTCCCCAGCATCCCGGGAATTGCATCCCCAGCAGCAACCCATGGATGCAGCTCTCCATCAGCATCCAGGAAAAATTCCTGGATAATTCCTTTTGGGCTTCAGGATCCTGTTGGAATTCCAAATTTCCACCTGAGCTGTTCATTTGGTTTGCTGCCTTCTGGTTTCCTTAGCCCTGCCGTGGATGAGAATGATGATCCGTGGAATTCCAGCTGCATCCAGGATATTTTTGGCTAACCCAGCCTAAACAAAACAGGTTAAATCCCAATTTCCTGAGCTGAGCTTTTGCATTTGGTTGCCTTTCTTTGGACAGAGAGGTGGCTTTCAGATGGATCCCTGCGAATTCCTGAGCTGAATTCCTGCTGGGAATGGGCCTTTTCAGCTCCCAGGGCTGTTAGGCTGCTGATATTTAGATAAGAAAAGCTCCAGGCTTCCAGATTTTCCTCTTTTAAAGGGAAGAAAGTAAAAAATCCCGCCAGGATTTAGGGGAGATGAGGCTCCTAAAGTTTTGTCTTCTAGACTTTAGAAGCCTGAGGGCATTTTTTGGCTCCTTTTGCATAAGAAAAACTGGGATAAAATTCCAATTATTGTGTGGGTTGCACTTAAAAAAGAGAAAAATCTCCTTCAGCTCAAGCTGCTGAAGCACCAAGAAATGCTGGAGCTGCTGAACCCTGGAATTAAAATAAAACGTGATTTTTTATCAACATTCCCAGGACAAAATTGGGATGTTTCCATGAGGAGAGAAGCTGATAAAGTTTAAATATAAAGAATTTTGGTCAAAATGTGGCTCCATATAAGGAATTGTGGTCAAAATATGGCTCCATGTAAGGAATTTTGGTCCTAGTGTGGCCTCATATAAAGAATTTCGGTAGAAATGTGGCTCCATATAAAGAATTTTGATATAAATGTAGTTCTGTAGCCGTAAAAAAGCTTTTCATGGAATTTAATTGGTGTCTAATTTTTGTTTCTTGACGAAATTAATGCATCAAGCTGCTGGAAACAGATCAAAGGTGGTGAAGCTTCCTGGTGGTGGGGTTATTTTTTTGTTATTTGGTTGGTTTTGTCGTTTTTTCTGTTATTTTTAAAATTTATTCAGCACTTCTCAGGGTGTTCAGTTTTATTTTGGGTCTTATCAACTCTCTTGTGCTGACTTTGCCAGGAAGGAGCCACAAAGTGCAGGAATTCCGTGTTCCTTTCCATCCTGGTTGTGTTTGTGGTGCCTGCAGGGAGCAAGGTGCAGCTGAGGGAATTGCTCCAAACCTGTGGAGCTGGAACAGTGCTGGAAAAGCCCTGGGTTGTGTGTTGGGATGGATCCCGAGCCTGGAGCAGGGGGATTTTATGTAACTTCATCCCGGCGTGGGAGGAATTTGGCACAGGGTTCCCGAGGGAACGGCAGCGCCTTCCCTAATTTTGGAATTCTATTTTTGTGGATTTTTTTCATCTGGGGAGAAATTTTTTGATCTGGGAAGGAAATGGGATCCATAACCCTGCTTTAGGAAGGTCAACACCTTTTATTTTAATTGATGGAATCCCAGAATCCCAAATGGTTTGGGTTGGAATGGGATCATCCAGTCCCACCCAGGGACACCTTCCACTATCCCGGGTTTCTCCCAGCTCCATCCAGCCTGGCCTTGGACACGTCCAGGGATGGGAACCATCCATCATCTTTTTCCTGCAGGATTTTTCTGGGATTTGAAGGATCTCGACTCTCTTTTCTCCCTGTCATTAATTCTCCCTGTTATTAGTTATAAATATGAAATTTAATTACCTCTCTCCCAATATACAGCTGATTAAAGATGGATTTTTGTGTATAAAGAGAGTTATTTTTGCTTTAGAACCCTCAGCTTCCACCTGGTAGTTGCAATTCTCTGCTGCATCTGCCTTTGGAGGCCTGGGAAATCTTGGCATCACTGAGGTTGGGAAAGACCCTTAAATCATCAAATCCGGGATTTTTGTTGAGTGTTGACCCCACAAAGCCTCAACCCCAAGCCCCCAAACCACGCCACGCTTCCCGAAAGTCCCAAACTCTTCTTTTGGTGATCCTGAAGTTGAAAGCTCCTTTTAGGCCTTAATTCCACGGTGCTGCTCTTGGAGAGCTCCTGGATCTGCGGGATTTGGAATTCCTGGCTTGCCTGACCCCGTTAAATCCCGTCCGTGCCCTCGTGCACTCCGCGGGCCGGAACTCCCGGCTCGGGTTTCCTTGATGGAATCAAACCCCGTTTGCGCTGCTCTGGGAATAATTTATAGTCTTTTAATAAGCTGGATCGATTGGGTGGGAGCCTTTGGAGAGGCTGGGGGATGTTCCTGTGGGGAAAGTTCTTCCCAGCTCTTCCCTTTGCTCCCAGTTCCCAGTTGGTGATGGTTTCAGTGGGGACATGGGTGGTTCTTGTGCCGTCACCGCGTCCGGGTTGCTCCAAAATGGAAAATTTTGGCTTTTTCCACTGGAACTGGATATTTATCATTGAGTGATGCTTGAAGTGGAATCTGTGAACCTTCTCTGTGGGAAATCTTTGGCTGTGTCACCACAACGGTGCTGAGTTGTGGTTTAAAAGCTGACAAAACGTAGGGAAATTCCAGCTCTGAGTGGTGTTGGAGTGCTGGAAAGGGATTTTGGGATCTCTGGCAGATCCATGGCAGAGCGGTGGGTGAACTGTTGATGTCTTGGCTGAGGTGTGTTGGTAGGGCCAAGAAATTCCCTGGAACTCTGACAGGAATTGAGCAAAGCAAGGAGAGGCAGTTGTGTTCCTGTTCCTTCTCCTTCCCCGAGGAGAAACAACTTTGCTGTGGGATTGGAGCGGAGAACTTGGGAAGAAGGAAAAGTGGGGCTTTCCTGTTGGCTCAGCATTGAGAATGGTCCTAATTAATTCATTATCAAGTGCCAGAATAGAGATTAATTATGCAAATAGCCAGGGCAGATGCACAGCAATCAGACCTTCATTAATATCTTTAATTTCTGTTAATGAGAGGCCGAAACTTTCAGTTATTCAGGAAAATATTCAAATGGAAAGAATCCCAAATCCACCTTCTTCAAGCCCATTTCTGAGGGTTTTATTCCTGCAGTGTGTTGGAATAACTGGAGACAACACCAAGCCAGAAATTCTCTCCGAAAAGGTTTGCTCTGTCCTCATCCATGCGGGAATTCCTGGGAATTTTGAGGCCTCCCAACTGTGCTGTGCTCCCCTCCAGAGCCGGGTTTGTGTCCGGCTGCCGTCGATGTTCCCCTCGCTCTGTGTCCCAGGTCCATCCCATTCCAGATGTCCAGTGTCACATTTCCTGTTCCTACCTGGTGTTCACACCTTCTTTTCCTGTTTTTTTTTTCCATGTTTCCCCGGCTGGATTGCAATAGAGAAGAAGAAAATGAGGTGAGTAAAACCAATTGCAGGATTCCCGGATCTCCTGTGAGCACGGCTGGGTTGCTTTGACTGAGACATTCCATGGATCCAGAGCCACTGAGGGGCTGGATAAGCAAATGGATGTTTTTCTGGGATTCCTCTGCTTAAATTTGGGAAGGAAGGGCAATAATTCTCATAAATTTTGGAAGGAGGGGCGACAATTCCAGTACCACTTGTGCCCCAAGCACATGGGATGTGATGGCACAGCTCAGTGTGGGTTGGTGCTGATTATTTAAGGACTTAATTTGTAAAAATAATGAGTTTTGCTGCTCATGACTCAATGATTTTATTGGGAAAAGAGAAAACTTGGAGGCCTGGGGTACATTTTAATATCCTGGCTTTGGAATGAGGGCTGTTAATCATTTTGGATGTGCTTTTCCCCCCCATTTTGGGGAGTGTTCCCTTTCTGTAAAACATGGAAGGAAGGAGTATTCCTCTTCTCCCAGTAATTCCCACCTATTGCATTTCCCAGCTTACCTGTGGAGTGTGTTTCAAATTCTGGAAGTTGTGTTTTGTTCAAATTGCTGTTATTTAAAGAAAAAAATCCCTGGAAGGGTGAGCACACGAGGGGAAATACCCTGGAATGTGTCAGCTCTGCTGAATTGGCTGTGGGAAGGGGAGGAATGGAAATGTGGCAGCTCTTTTTTGCCTGCAGATCTCATATTTGGGAAAAAGTGGATCTATCCAAACCCCCTTGTTCCCATTATTTCAAAGCCGTTGTGCTTGAAATTAGGAGGATTTTGATCAAAACGTTGACACTTAAATAGCAGCACCGAAGTTGTAGCCAGAAGGAAAACTCTGAAATGCTGATTCCCTGAGTTTCCTGTATTTTTAAAGATTTATTAATTTGGTATTTATAATTGAGGTGATTAAAGAATCCTATCCCTGATAAGAATTTGGGTTCAGATTTGTGGAGATCCTTCAGGGTGTGGTTGGAGAGGAACCTACTTCTGTTGTCCCAGGTTGGAGTAAAAAAAAGTGGAAATTTCTGGTTCTAAGGATCATAATTGATCCAGGAATCCCCCAAAATGCTGTTCCCTCACTCTTCAGGAGGCTGAACCCCGTGTCCTAAAGGGGGTGGTCTCAGTAGTGTTCATTTTGTCCTTCATTCTTCCATGAATTAATTGATATAAACTTGTGGATTAATCCCAGGATCACTTCTGATGTGTGGATTCTCCGGAATACAGGGATGGCATTTTCAGCAGGACTTTGTGGAGATGGTTGTTAGTAGTGGTGAGAGGAGCCCATTTCTGAGCTGGAGGTGTTCTTTTTTTCCAAAGGCGCGAAATAACCGGGATTTCCAAACCACCAACATCTCATTTAATCATTTACTGCGCTGCCTTGAGCCTGGGCAGCTCCACGTTGCTTTCCATGAGTTAAAGGATAACAAAATCCTTAATAATTCACAGGGGGCTGTGGGAGACTGCTGCTCCTGCCAAAAATATGCTCATGGCACAGCTACGGCAGCAAAGCCCGGCTCTGGACAATTTGGATATGACTCTTTCCGTTGGAATTAGGGTTAACACACGTAGTGACACCAATTCCCAGAGAAGCTGTGGCTGCCTCTGGATCCCTGGAAGTGTCCAAGGCCAGGCTGGACGGGGCTTGGAGCAGCCTGGGATAGTGGGAGGTGTCCTTGTCCATGGCAGGGGTGGAATGGGATAATCCTGAGGGTTCCTTCACCCCAAACCATTCTGGAATTCCATGATTCTGATGCAGTTTGGATTTTGGGAGATAGGGGCTGTTGACAGCAAAGCACTTTTCCCACTTTATCTTCTCCAGGATTTTATTCCTGGGACACAGATGAGCTCTAAGATGTAAAAGAGAGGGAGAAATGCCCAAATGGGTGAATATAGGGTGCTTTGTGCTCTGAAAATTCCTGGTAATGAGCTTGGAAGGTGCTGCGTGAGCTCCTGGGCAGGAGGCAGCCGGCACCTCCTGGTGGGAAGGACGTGGAGCATGGAACAGTCGGTTGATCCAGAGGTGACGGAGTCATCGCGCACCGCTGGGTCCTGATGGGAATTCTTGGGGAGTTGTTAATTAATGCTGGTCTGGGCCTGAGCCTGGGAACTTGCAGGAATTAGTAATGACTGGGAGAAGGCTGCTGGGGGGAGGTGGGAATGGACAGCGTTTAAATTCCTGCTGTAATTGTTGTTGGTCTGACTTACGCTGGAACCGAATCCCAGAATCCCGGAATGGTTTAGGTTGGAAGGGATCTTCAGGATCATCCCATTCCCAAGGGCAGGGACACCTCCCACTATCTCAGGCTGCTCCAAGCCTCATCCAGCCCGGCCTTGGACACTTCCAGGGATCCAGGGGCGGCCACAGCTTCTCTGGGAATTCCATCCCAGCCCCTCCCCACCCTCCCCGCCAGGAATTCCTTCCCAGTATCCCACCCATCCCTGCCCTCTGGCAATGGGAAGCCATTCCCTGTGTCCTGTCCCTCCATCCCTTGTCCCCAGTCCCTCTCCAGCTCTCTTGGAGCCCCTTTAGGCCCGGGCAGGGCCTCTGAGGACTCCCTGGAGCTTTCTCCACTACTGGAAGGGTGCATCCAGGTGGAGTCACATGAAAACAAGCGCGCTTTAAGCTTAAAACTCGGGATATTTTGTAGCCTGGGACCACAGAAACAAAAAAAAAAGCAGCATTTTGCCCTCAATTAACTCTATAAGCTGAACTCTCTCTTTTTTAAAAAATAAGAATTAAATGATAAAAGGACTTTGAGCTTGGTCATTAATAAGTCATATAAAAAGCCTCAGCCCAAATCTCAGAGGAGGTTTTGTTCTGAGCTGGAGAAGTCTGAGGAATTGATTTTTTCAGGACAGAGCCGGGCACTGAAGGCAGACGCAGCGTATGCTTTTCTCTTTTATCATCGTGAAAAATTCACCAGGTGAAAGAAAATGCTGCAGAACTGAGTTCAAACCTCCAAAAAATCCAATTCCTCCAACTGCATCTTCTTTTTCTCCCGCAGGGCAAACCCGAAACGGTGCCGAGAGCCGGTTTTATCAAAGGCCCCGTGTTCAAAGGCGTCGCCTCGAGCCGCTTTTTGCCCAAAGGCACCAAAACCAAGGTTAACCTTGAGGAGCAGGGAAGGCAAAAAGTGTCTTTCAGCTTTAGTTTAACCAAGAAAACTTTACCCAATCGATTCCTGACTGCTCTGGGAAACGAGAAACAAAATGAAACTCCCACCCCACCAGCGGTTCCCCTCCCGACTGATTTTAACCCCAAAAATAAACTGGACCTGGGGGACGCCGCCGGTTCAGCCGAGGAATCTTCGCCCCCGAAACCGAAGGTAGAATTGGGGAAGATTCATTTTAAAAAACATTTACTGAACGTCACGGCAANGCCGCCGCCGCCGGTGACGCCGATGCCGGCGCTGCTGCTGTCGCCGCCCGGCGAGGCCGAAGCCCCCGTGCCGAGGGAGCCGAGCCACGCGCTGCCCGGGGAGGCCTTGGAGCCGCACGCCAAGCAGGATCTGGCGTCGCGCGGCTCGGAGGAACGCGTGGCTCAAACCGCGCCCGAGCGGGCGGAGGTAACCCCGCCGAAGGAAGATTCCCATATTGGGAAGGAGGATGAGGTTTCAGACGGCTCGAAGGGTGCTCCCGCGTGCTCCCGGAGGCAGGGGGCCAAGAGGAAGTTCTCCCAGTCAGACGGCGCGCTGCAGGGCTCCGAGTCCGATGAGGATTCCGTGAGGACCTCCTCCAGCCAGCGGTCACATGAGCAGAAGATCTCCAGCACGGAAAAGGAGAGAGATCCCAGACGGAGCTCCGCGTCCCTCCGGGGTGACGACCTGGGCAAGTCCTCGTCGCGCTCCAGGTCGGACAGGGATGAGAAGTACTCGAGCTATTCCAAATCGGACAGAGACTCGCGGTACTCGTCCTCCCGCTCCCGCTCGGACAGAGAGAGGAGGCGAAGCCGATCTCATTCCCGTTCCCGCTCCGATCGCAGCTCCCGAACCAGCTCCTCCTACTCGAGGTCGGAGCGCTCGCATTACTACGACTCCGACCGCCGGTACCACCGGAGCTCCCCGTACCGGGAACGGTCGCGATATTCCCGGTCGTACGCGGACAGCCGGGCGCGGGAGAGCTCGGACTCGGAGGATGAGTACAGGAGGACACATTCCAGGTCCAGCGACTCCAGGCGTACGTCCTCCCATTCCTCCTCCTCCTACAGAGACTCGAGATCCTCTTACTCCAAGTCGGACAGGGACAGCAAAGTGGAGTCGTCTCACGCTGACGTGGACAGGAGAGGGAGGTCGTCTTCGAAAGCGGATCGAGATTCCAAAAGGACTTCCGAAAGTGAAGTATCCAAAAGGTGCTCTCCCCTCGATGAACTGGGCTATCGGAAGGGGACATCCCATTCCAAGCCCGACAGTAATGTGAATTCCTCCCGCTATAAATCCACCCCTTCCAAGGCCCCCGCACCAAAGCCTGATAAATTTAAGAGTTCTTTCTGTTGTACAGAATCAATCGAAGAAATCAAGTCCAAGTCTAATTCTCTAGATTTAGAGACCTCTTGTGTAAAGAACAGTGAGATCAGGGTGTCCAGTGTGAAAAAGTTGGAAAGGGAAAAGACACTTTCTCCGTTAAATCAGTTCAGCGATTCTCCCGCTTTGCCGAAGGCCGACGAGTCCAAGGTGGGCTTGGCAAACTCAAAATCCGAGGAACTTGCAGCAAACGAATGCCACGACAGTGTTAAGGAGCAAGAAACGTTCTTAAAGGCAAAGCATGATCCCTTAAGAACGTGTTTCCCCACGGAATCGAGTGTGAATGGCTCCCCGGAGGGTCAGGATGAGGGTCTGGCAACTTCCAGTGCCTCCAAAGCAGAGGACGTCGCTGCGTCCTCTGACCGTGGCCCGGGGCGGTCGGAAGCGTCGCCCGCCATCAAGACGAGCCCGTCATATCCGTTGCCATCCAATGGGTTTGAGAGCACGGATGTGTCCCAAGAGCAAGAGCCGGATGATTCCCGGGTCCAGTCCAGCGAGTGCAACAGCCTGTTCCAGGAAGCAGAGACTCCGGAGCCGCAGCGGCCGGAGGAAGCCGCCGCTCTCCCTGTCGTGAATGTAGATCCCACTAAAACTGTCCCTAAGAAGTTGGATGAGGAGGTGACTCTGTGTGACAAAACCAAAGAACCTGTTTTTTGCTACATTTCCGATGACGCCACCCCTGGTTTGTACCACTCGGAAGTGGAAATCGAAGCGGAACCTGCGGATTTGAAAGCGACATCCGAGACTTTCCTGGACGTGCAGGTGGAGCCGCAGACGGTGACTTGTGATTACGAGAGCACGGAGGATTCCCATTCCAAGTCTGCTGGGGAGGATGAGCATGGCCATCCTTCCCATAAAATCAGCCTGGCAGTGGAAAGCTCAAGCGGGGATTCCTCCCAGGATGGCTGTTCCCAGGGGCTCCAGTCGGATCATCCCATGCCGGAGGAAAGCGTCTCTTCTAAATGGGACGTGCCCCCGCCAGGGATGTGCCAAGAGCCACTCCAGCACTCGGAAGCCGAAGAGATGCTGGAGTTGGATGCTCAGCATGTTGATTTTGGCTCAGCAAAAGGCAAATCTTCGTTCCAGAATGAACATTCCTACTACTCGGCAGTGCCGCTGGAGCACTGCAGCAGAGAGGTCGTGGAAGAAAGTGCTGTTTCCACCGAGGGAGCTGAGCTGGATGAGCTGAGGGTTCGGTGTCCCGGTGTATCAGCCGAGAGGGATGAGGAAAGCGAGCCCTTGGTGGCCTCGGCTTTTCCAGACGCTTTTTATCCCTCTTCCGATGTCATCGTCACTGCAGAGGACACCGAGACAGTGACCCAAGCCCCGACGTGCGACAGCAGCGGCAACGCCGTGGAATTCATTCCTGCCGGCCATGACGATTATTCCGACACGGGGGACAGCGACAGCGACGGGGGCAGCGAGGACAGCGACACAGAGGACTCAGATTCCGATGATGGGACACCACGGAAGAGGCTCCAGTCTGTTGTGGTGGTTCCCAAGAACTCCACCATAGCCACGGAAGAGAACAGCCCGGGCTCCTCCCGGAGCAACCGGCGCTTCTCCGACCACTGGGACGACGAGCGGCCCGAGCCCAGCAGGCCCTACTATGAGGAGAGGTCAGAAAATCTGGGGAGTAAAGGTGGTCCCCAGGTGGAGAGCAGGTGTTCTCCCAGAGGGATGGAGAAGAGTCCGGCAACGTCCACGGAGCTGAGCAGGAAGGAGCCAGAGGAGCTGCGGGCGGATCCGTGCCAGGCCCAGAGCGACGGCGTGGACAGCACGAGCCAGGCGGACCTGACGGCTGATTCCCATGGCAAAGGCGGCATGGAGGAGAGGACTGTGCTGACGGACGTGGTGGCCATGGGAAGGCCCGTGGGCCGGCCGGAGGAGCAGCCCTTCTGTGTCCCGGAGAGTTTGGAAAGCACCGACGCATCCCGACACCAGATGAGCTCTTCCAAGCCCGACAGTCGGCAAGGGCAGGGCGGGCTGAACCAGTCTGGCCTCGGAGACTACTCCGGGCTGGATGGTTTCCGTGCCCCGGAGGAGATGGGTGCTGTGGGCTGGGACTTTTCCCAGCCGGAGAAGCCCAGCAGCACCTACCAGCAGCCGGACAGCAGCTTCGGGATGTACTCGGGCTACGTTTACCAGGCGGGCTCGGGAGCCTATCCCAGCTCCCAGAGCTACTGGCAAGGCAACGGTTACTGGGATGTGAGGGCAGCCAGCAGACCCTCCGTGGTTACCTACGAACGCGTCCAAGGGCAGGTGCCCGATTCCCTCACGGAAGACCACGAGGAGTACGAAGAGGATGAGCGTTGGGATGAGGACTGCAAGCCCCGCTTTCCCAGCCCGTCTGGAAAATCCCAGATGCCCGGGCAGAAGGAAAAGGGATCGGTGCAGGCGCACGAGATCAGCAGCAATTCCACCAAGGAGCTGGTGCCGGGCGGGGAGAAGAAGGAGGAGGTGAAAGCTTTGGAAAAAAACGACGCGAAAGAACGAGGCCCACCAAAAAAAAGGCGGCCGGAGTTGGAGAGCGACTCGGAGAGCGACGGGGACTCCGGCGAGAAGAGGAAGGGGAAGCTGGAGGGGGAGCAGGCGGAGCCGGCGCCGCAGGATTCCTCCATGGTGGGCAGGTTGTGCATCATGGACGACTTCAGGGACCCCCAGCGCTGGAAGGAGTTTGCCAAGCAGGGGAAGATGCCCTGTTACTTCGACCTCATCGAGGAGAACGTCTACTTGACAGAGAGGTAACTGCTGTTTCATCCTTGGTTTAATTCCTGGAGCAAGTTTGGGATTTGACTTCTGTTTGGTTCCAGGATGGTTGGGTTTTTATGGCCAAATTGGCATCCTTTGGAGGGAGAGGAGGGGATGTTGCATTCCCTACATCTGACAAAGCCACCCCGGCTCTCTTCTCCTAAAGAGAACCCCCCAGTTGGGCCCAGACAGTCCCAAGTGCTGAGAAGAGTTGGAAAATGGGAGGATCTGAGGGAAAGGTTGATTTATTTCTACCCTTTTTTACAGCTTTACCAGATCCTGGCTGTTTTTAATGTCCCCAAATGCCAGCTCGCTCCCTTTCTGTTGGCACAGGGAATTCTGTCTGGGTGTGAGAAAGGTTCTGGACAAACGAGACACTTTTCCAAAGGTTTTGGTTACTTCCATGTCTTTATTTATCCTCTCAGAGGAGCTTTATTGCATCTAACAACCATAATTTGAAGTATCACTTTTTTTTCCTCATGTTTTTTTTTTCTTTGTTGGGATCCACGCTCCAGAGCATTCCCCAAATCCTTTGTGGAAGCTAAAATATGAATCAGTGGATGCCTTTTATACAACTCTGATTTTTCCCTCCTTTTCATCCTCTCACTTGACAGCAAAGCAGATGCTGAAGTAACCAAACCCTCCAATTTGCCTTATTAAAATATGGATGTCCAAATAAACATGGACAGGGAGGAGAAAGGAAAACCAGCTAAATATCCTGGGAATTCTCATTAAGAAATCACCTTTTGTCATCACAAAGTCATCACCAAGCCAGGTGTCCTTGGTTATTCCTGTCCCTCCCAGTGGTTATCCCAGGGTTATCCATCCATATGTTGAGAAATCAACTTTCCAGTTTTTCCAAAAACCACTGTTAAGGATTGAGGAGGAATTTCTCTACTCGGCTGCTGTCTCACCTGTATTTCCATGCCTTGGCTTCCCCAGGAAGAAGAACAAGTCCCACCGGGATATCAAGCGGATGCTGTGTGAGTGTCCCCCTCTGTCCAAGGAGGAGCGGGCGCAGGGGGAGGTGGCCTGTGGAGAGGATTGTCTCAATCGCCTGCTCATGATCGAGTGGTGAGTGGGGTCCATGGACTGGCCTGGAGGTGGCTTGGGAATCCCTCAAATAACCCAGGAATTCCTGGGAGGTGGCAGCCAAGTGTCTGTGCTGGCCCGGAGTGACCTTTGGAGCTGCCGCCAGAAGCTGTGGCTGCCCCATCCCGGGAAGGGTTCAGGGGTTGGGCAGGGCTTGGAGCAGCCTGGGATAGTGGGAGGTGTCACTGTCCAGGGCAGGGGGGTGGAATGAGATGATCCTTAAGGTCCCTTCCAACCTGAACCATTCCATGATTTAAATCTTTGGATGATCTGCAGGAGGTCAGCCCTCACAATCTCCTGGATCTCCTCTCCCCAGAGTCTCTCCAGCCTATGGCTGGTGTCTCCTTCTCCCCCTGGAAGAGGTCTGATGCTCTGTGGAGCTGGAGGCAGGGACAGGGTGCTTGGTGGGTGCTTGGTGGAATCCTGGCACGAGGAGTGTGGAAGGATTTGAATTACCTGGGAGAATCCAGACCTAGGGCAGGGAATATCTTGAAGGAATAACCCCCAAAACAAGGGGAGAAGAGCCCAGTTCTCCTCACTGGGATGCCCTGATACAGAAATACAGCGGGATCAGCATTCCAAATGTTTTTATCTTTCCAGAAATAAACGATCTGCATTTGCATGTTGACAGTCACGTGGTTGTGCTTTTTATAGCAAACCACATTTGACGGTTTCACACGGAATTCATGATGATTATTTGGAGTTTATTTCCCATCTGAGCCCTTTCTGTTGGCGCCGTTTTCCTGCTGGGAACTGATTTGCTCCGTTCCCTTCCCTTCCCTCAGCTCTTCCCGGTGTCCAAACGGTGACTACTGCTCCAACCGGCGCTTCCAGAAGAAGCAGCACGCGGACGTGGAGGTGATCCTGACCGAGAAGAAGGGCTGGGGGCTCAGAGCTGCCAAGGACCTGCCATCGTAAGCCTTCCCTCTTCCCACGGCCTTTTCCCACCCTTTGGCTCCCTCATGAAGGGAAAAGGGCCTGTGGGGTCTGGATTTCCCTGCCAGGAGATTCTTGCAGCTCGTCCTTGTCCCTGCTGGGTGTCCCTCTTCCTCTTTGGCACCTGCCCATCCGTTGTTTGGTCTCCCACTCCCCAGGGTTTCCCAACAGCCTTTCCATGCCTTATTCTTGGGATGAATCTGCCTCCGCTTTCTCTGTCCCTACTTCACTCCAGTTGTGTCCATTCTTCTCTTCCCATCTCTGCGAAACTTCTCCTCTTCCTGAGTCCTCTTCTTCCTCCTCCCCTTTGGACAACAAGAAGATGCTGAGGGGATCTTTCCTGCTGTTGTTAATTCAGGATTGTAATTCCAATCCATAATTGCTGCTTTGGGTGGGGCCAGGAGAGGAGAGAGGAGCGAGGACATTGAAATCTCCTGGGGCCTGAGGCACGTGGGAGGATCAGGGTGGGGAGACCAAGATGAGATTTGCTGGGAGAAGGGAGAACCCTGGAGCGTGTCCAGGGCAGGGAATGGAGCTGGGAAGGGGCTGGAGAATCCTGAGGGAGCTGGGAAAGGGGCTCAGCCTGGAGAAAAGGAGGCTCAGGGGGACCTTGTGGCTCTGCACAACTCCCTGACAGGAGGGGGCAGCCGGGGGGGGCCGGGCTCTGCTCCCAGGGAACAGGGACAGGAGGAGAGGGAACGGCCTCAGGCTGGGCCAGGGGAGGCTCAGGTCGGATCCTGGGAAAATTCCTTCCTGGAAAAGTGTTGTCCATCCTGGCACAGGGTGCCTGGAGAAGCTGTGGCTGGCCTGGATCCCTGGAGGTGTCCAAGGCCAGACTGAACGGGGCTTGGAGCACCCTGGGACAGTGGGAGGTGTCTCTGCCCATGGAATGGCATTGGAATGGGTTGGGATGATTTCAAAGTTCCCTTCATCCTTCTGTCACCTTGTCATGTGACAGCATAAAATCCCAAATTAATCAGAATTCCCTGAGATTAAGGCACATAATTATTGCTACACCACCAGGATGGGAGTTGTGTTCAGAGAATCCACCTGAACAGGGATTATTATGTGTTTGTTGGTGGTTTTTTGCTAAGAAAATTGATGTTTTTCCCTCTTGCAGCAACACTTTTGTCTTGGAATACTGCGGGGAAGTGCTGGATCACAAGGAATTCAAGGCTCGGGTGAAGGAATATGCCCGGAACAAGAACATCCACTATTATTTCATGGCCCTAAAGAATGATGAGGTGAGCACTGGGGTTGCTGGGATTGGCTTTGGACCCTGGGACAGTGAGCTGTGTAATTTACAGTGTGATTTACAGCACCAGCTCCTTGGGAACCCGTGGAGCAGTGTCCTGAATCCATTGGGAGTGTTCTCCTGAGGGAAGGAAACTTCAAGCCTCAGGATTTTTTAGCCCATTGCTCAGTTCTAACAAAATTGTGGCAGCTTAAATGTATCCCAGTGTCCTTAGGGAGGGGAAAGTGTCCTTCCAAAGGAAAAGATGGAGCATGGCTTATCCTTCCATGAGCAAACATCCGTGGGAGAGAAGCTGTGTTTTGGAAGATGCTCCAAGCCAAACTCGACCTTCTTGGGTGCCCAAATACACCAAAAATCCACATTTCCTTTCACATTGAACTCGGTGGAATTGGGATATTTTCAGCTGGCAAAGTCCCTCTGTGCGGCATTGCCACTGGAATATTTATAGATGGGATATCCTTAATTATTTATGGCTGCTTCAGCTCCGTGGGATGTGGAGCTGTTCCCTCTGCCTGAGAACAAGGGGGATAAATAGAAATTCCATCTCTTATTCTCCTTGTCTCTCCTGTCGGGACTTTTTGAGTCTGGAGAGCTTGAGAGTGAAGGAGCTAAAAATATTCCAGAGTGGTTTTTCTTCTTTTTTTTTCCTCTTAAAATAAGGATTTTTGGGATTGTTGTGTGATTTTAAGTGTCACAAAGGAGCATTTCCAGGTACAAAAGGAGTTTTCATTTCTGAAAGTGATCCAGGGATGGCTTTTCCCTTGGAGTATGAGGCATGTGGGAGAAAAATTCACTGTCCCAACCCCTCATGGCTGTATCAGAAACAAAATCCAGGATCTGCATCCAGCTGGAGACCTCTGGAAAATGAGGAGCCATGTTCCTGAGTGCTCTTTATGGGGGAATTAATGTCCTAACAAACCCCAGTCTCCAAAATAAAGATGGGGAATATCAAAGGAAGGGTGGGGGATGATTCCTCCATGGATTGTGTTTGTGGGTGGTTCCCATTCCAAGGAATGAGCCTTTTTCCCTGGATTTCTCGTTCCTTTTCAGATCATCGATGCCACCCAGAAAGGGAACTGCTCCCGCTTCATGAACCACAGCTGCGAGCCAAACTGTGAGACCCAAAAGGTAAAATGCTGGATCAAATCCAGCGGCTCCTCCCTGTGGAGAGCTCGGAGCGAAGCGTTTTCCTTCCTTATTTTGGGAATTTTCGTTGCTGTTGTATCAGCGACGTGAAAACAGCTGGATTTAAACCAGGCGGTTTGCCCGGTTTTAAACTCCTCAGTGCTGCTTTTCCAGGGATTAACGTGCTTCAGGGAAAGCAGACCTGGAGTCAAGCCTGGGGTAACTCCTGGCGTCTCTTTTCCGTAGTGGACGGTGAATGGGCAGCTCCGGGTTGGATTTTTCACCACCAAACTGGTCCCGTCGGGCTCGGAGCTGACGTTCGATTACCAGTTCCAGAGATACGGGTACGTCCCACTGCCTGGCACAGGAGTTCCGTGCTCTTCCCTCTTCCCCAGTGTCGCTGCTCCCACTCCACGCCTTTCCCACATAATTCCCTTCCCTGCTTCTTCCTGTCTGATCATTAATTAGCCAAGCTCCAGAGTTTGCAATATTCCTCAAGAATTCCCGTTCTTCCCTTCCCACTCCTGTCTTATGGCTTTGTGAGTACTTGAGGAGCTGTAAAACTGCCCCCAAGAACACATCCCCTCTTCCTGGCCTAATCCAGGGCTGCAGCAAAAGCTCCAGCCTGGAATTTGGATCCCTTTGCTAAACCTGAGCCTAAGATTCCTCTGTTCCTGTTTGGTGAAGTTTAACTTAAGGAGCATCCCTTCCTTTTCCTTCTGGATCCTTCTCCAGGCCCTTCTTGTAATCAGTAATGAGATTTTAGTTGGATTTTAAGATTATTCCTCCTTCCTAGAAATTCCTGGAATTGAGCTTCCCTGGTTTTACCACTGCAGAGCCACGTTCCTCAGGTGGATTCCACATACTTAAAATAAAACCCTACCATTTTCCCAAGGAATTGTGGAATGGAGTTTAAAATGGATGCCGTGTCAAGTGGGAAATACAGGGGCTTGGTAGAAATATTCCTTGGGAATTATATTTATTATATATATGTGTATTATATGTATTTCATATGTATTATATTTAATATGTATTATATATGTTATATATATTGCATTTATTATCCATGGCTGCACATCCAAACCGAATTTTCCATGTGGATTTTGCTGCTTCCATGGATCCTGAGCTCATTCTTTATCCTGTTTTGGGCTCTAAAATTCAATATATGAGCTATAAAATGCTATGAAATGCAAGCCTTTCCTAGTGGATGTATAATCCTGAGGATAAATTCCTTAGGAAAATCAGGATATTGATGGCAGTGTGGGATAAGAAGCTGTCAGCCCCACCAGCTCCACCTTTTCCTCGCTGGTTCCTGATTCTTGACCTGTAGAGAGGCTGGAAGTGAGGCAGGCTTGGCTTTCCAGCTGCCACAGCTCGGGATCGTGGGACCTATGTTGGGAATAAAGACTTCACTTGGATTTTCAGCGGCTTTTCCGTGCAGAGCCATTCCCGTCCCTGCCTTCTGAAGGTGGAGAGGTGGCTGTGGGTGGAGTTGAGCTGTTGTTTGACCTCCCTCTGTGTCCCCCCACAGCAAAGAGGCCCAGAAATGTTTCTGTGGCTCCTCCAACTGCCGGGGGTACCTGGGGGGGGAGAACAGGGTCAGCATCCGCGCGGCCGGCGGCAAGATGAAGAAGGAGCGCTCCCGGAAAAAGGACTCGGTGAGTTCGGCTCTCCCGGCATCCCCGAGGCTGCAAAATCCCTCTGGGATTGAGTCCAGCCATTCCCCAGCCCTGCCAGGACCACCCATGTCCCCACGTGCCACATCCACGCGGCTTTAAATCCCTCTGGGGTGGGGATTCCACCACCACCGACCCTTCCCATGAGGGAATTTCCCCGGTATCCGACCTGAGCCTCCCCTGGCACAGCTTGAGGCCGTTTCCTCTCGTCCCGTCCCTGTTCCCTTGGGATGACTCCTGGTGACCTCAGGGTTCAGTCTTTTCCGTGGATGTGTCTTTAAAGGTTGGATTGATGATCTTGGAGGTCTTTTCCAACTTTAATGATTTTATTTCACAAGGCCCCTCAAAATTTGTGTTTTCTTGGCTCTTCAGTTAAATCCGTATTTCTTTCCTCCTGGTTATTTAAAGTCCCACCAGAGAGTGACTTTCCCAGGTCCAGTATTTGCTCAGCCATAACTAAACCCCACCATAAATTCCACGTGGATTTAAAAATTTGGGTTGTTTTCCATGATTTTTAAACCTCGATGAAAGATGAACAATATTGGCTTCACCGTTTAGGGCATCGCCTGAAATTTGGCAGCTCCAAGGCCATCTCCAGGTTGGGAGGTGGAATTTTAGAGGCAACACATGGAATTGCAGGGATGGGTTCACACTATGTGGAAAAAGTGCAGTGAATCCAGAGCAAAAGGAATTTTTCTGGGTGAAATCTTCTGCAAGAACCTGCACAGGCTCTTCTTTAATTCCTACAAATTGTAATTATTCCATCCTTGAAGGTACAAACCTCTATTCCTATGGAGAAGATTTGATCCTAATTCTTTTGGGAAGTTTAAAAATGCCAGTTTCATTTTTATTTGCTGTACCAGACAGTGAGGAAGCCAAGAAATAATTCCTAAATCATTTATAGGGTGTTTTAAAGCACTAATTAGTCACTAAATGAGAGGGTGATATTCCAGTGTCTGTGTGGAGAGGGAATCTCTATAAATCTGTTACAGTTTATAATCCGTAAATCTATTACAGATTTAGAGAGAATTTATACAATTCAGAATATAATGAATAAGTTTTACCTGCAATTAAAGATAATTTCTTAGTTTCTTTTCCTACACGAAAAGATAGACTCAGGACTGGGAAGGTTTTGGTACAGCCACCTGGAATTTCCACCAGAGCTAAAATGTGCCATTCCTCAGGGAACACGGAGGTTGGAGTCAGGGAATTCCCTGGCCTGAGCCTGAGGTTGTTCTGCTTGGGCTGTGCAGGTGGACGGGGAGCTGGAGGCGCTGCTGGAGAACGGGGAGGGGCTCTCCGATAAAAACCAGGTGCTGAGCTTGTCCCGGCTCATGGTGCGCATCGAAACCCTGGAGCAGAAACTCACCTGCCTCAAACTCATCCAGGTGAGGAGCGGCCCTGGCGAGGGGAGGGATCCGCGTCCTGTTCCAGGGACATCCTCAGAGCAACGGGGGAATGTGGGAGGAAGGTCCTGCCCTTGTTCCTGCATCCCAAGCTCAGCCCAGCGGCTCCAGGATCCGTTGTCCTTCAGTTTTATTTCCCAGTAGGAGCTGTAGTGGTTGGAATGGTCCTGCTGCTGGATCCCTGCTCCAATCCCAGCAGCTCCAGCCACTCAAATCAGGTTGGACCTGCTCAGGTGCCGAGTTCTGGCTCTGCCGTGGGTTTGGCCATGATCCCAGTGGAGCGGTTTTCCATGTTTTTGCCTGGAAGTCTCTGACTATTCCCACGTTTGGCTCTCCAGAACACGCACTCGCAGTCCTGCCTGAAGTCCTTCCTGGAGTGTCACGGCTTGTCCCTGCTCTGGATCTGGATGACGGAGCTGGGCGATGGCAGAGGAAGCACCGCCAACAACCTGAAGCTGCAGCTGGAGGTCAGTAATTCCCTGGGACTGGGAGCTCTCATGGAATCCTCGAG
Source organism: Cnemophilus loriae (assembly GCA_013397755.1). NCBI lineage: Eukaryota > Metazoa > Chordata > Aves > Passeriformes > Corvidae > Cnemophilus > Cnemophilus loriae. The sequence goes on along the minus strand of VZTF01006243.1, from coordinate 66,197 downwards.
GTGGGAAAAGCCCTTTAAGATCGAGTCCAACTGTTCCCCAGCACTGCCGAGGCCACCACTGACCATGTCCCCAGGTGCCACATCCACAGGGCTGTTAAATCCCTCCAGGAATGGGGACTCTGGCCAGGGCTGGCCAGCCCTTCTTGGGGAAGAGGGTTTTGGCAGCTTTGCTGAATGGGATCACGAGGATTTTCTTTTCCTTCTGTTTTTTTAAATACAAATCCGTGCCAAGTGCTCATGGAAAACAAACTCAGGTGCCTCAGAACTACAGGCCTCAAACTTCTGCCCTCAGGCAGATTCTTAATAAGCGGAAGGAATTTGCTTCTGTGGTTTTCCTTAGATTCCATGAGCCAGACTTAGAGGTTGTTGCTGTTGCTGTTTATTCCGTGCTGAAGCACAGGGAATTTGAGATCCTGACAGTCTGAAGTGGAACTGGAATGTTTCGGTTTCCCATAAGCAGTTTGGGATTGGATGCCCAAAGACACCTGGAAGTTCAAGGTCACCAAGTCCCCACCTTGTCCCCAGCCCAGAGCACTGAGTGCCACCTCCGGGTGTTCCTTGGGCACCTCCAGGGATGGGGACTCCAACACCTCCCTGAGCAGTCCATTCCAATGTTTAGCAACCCTTTCCATGAATAAATCCCTCCTGAAATCCCTCACCCATGACCTGTGACCATCGTTAGGTAGATTAGATCGGATATTTAGATTTTAGCTGGGATATTGGGAAGGAATTCTTGCCTGTGAGGGTCGTCAGGCCCTGGCACAGGTTGTCCAGGGAGATTGTGGACTTTCCATCCTTGGAAGTGTCCAAGGCCAGGTTGGACAGGGCTTGGAGCAACCTGGGATCGGGAAAGGTGTCCTTGCCCATGGCAAGGAGTGGAACTGAATGAGCGGTAAGGTTCATTCCAACCCAAACCATTCTGGGATTCTGTGATCACTTTGATATTCCAGAGTTGATTCTTCCTGAGAAAAGTGAATTACTCCAGGTCGGACACAGCTTCAAATCCTGATGGCTCTGACAATGCCCTGCTTGTCCTTGCCCTTAGATCATGAAGACCCTGGAGCTGCTGCCCATCCCTACCAAGAACATGCTGGAGGAGAGCAAGGTGCTGCCCGTCATCCAGCGCTGGGCTCAGACCAAGACGGCGGTGCCGCAGCTCAGCGAGGGCGACGGATATTCCAGCGAGAACACGTCCCGGGCCCACACCCCGCTCAACACCCCGGAGCTCTCGGCCAAGCAGGGCGTGGAGGGTGACACGGACACCCCCAAGAAGTTGGTGTTCCGGAGGCTGAAGATCATCAGTGAGAACAGCATGGACAGCGCCATCTCGGACACCACCAGCGAGCTGGAGGGGAAGGAGGGCAAAGAGGACCTGGACCAGCTGGAGGCAGCCCCGATGGAGGTGACGGAGGAGCAGCAGCAGCAGCAGGACGTCAAGGCTGCTGTGGAGGCGCCGGTGGAGAGCAGCAAACCCCAGCCTGTGGAGCTGGAGGCTGAGCCCGAGGCAGAGGTCAAGGAGAGCAATGGAGCGAAGCTGGAAGAGCCCATGGCCATGGAAACGCCGTCGCAGGATGAAGAGGAAGGAGTTTCCGACGTGGAGAGCGAGAGGAGCCAGGAGCAGACAGATAAAATCGTGGATGTGAGCGACTTGGCCACCAGGCTGCTCGACAGCTGGAAGGAGCTCAAGGTAAGAGGCAGCTCTGTGCAGATCCAGCACCTGGAGCTAAGGAAAATGTGGATTTGGTGGCGGTGTGGTGCAATGGGGCTGGTTTGATGTCTTCCGGTCAATATTTGGTAACTAAATGGTCTTTTCTACATAAAAAGTGCTTTCTATATAAATCCTCTGGTGCAAACTGCCCTGAGTGTGACCTGAGAAATGTCCAGGTGTTGATGAAACCAGCAGCTGGATTGGGTTTGGGCTCACGAGCACACCTCGGTCATCCCATTGTTTCTTAGACTGTCTGGGAAAAGGGCAGCTCTGAGGGATCGAGATTCCCATGAGCATTTTGGGTGGAAGTGGCCGACGTCCATCGAGGTTGGAAAAAACTGATGGACTGTCTGCTCCTGAATTCCATCCTTGGAAGTGTTCAAGGCTACTCCTAAATGCCACATCCCTGAAAGTGTCCAAGGTTGGACAGGGCTCGGAGCAACCTGGGATAGTGGGAGGTGTCCCTGCCTGTCGCAGGAGGTGGAATGGGATGATCCTTAAGTTTCCTCCCAGCCCAACCGCTCTGGGATTCTCTGAATTCAGTTATCCCAACATCCTCAGCTTTTCCTGTCCTTTCAACCTCTGCTTTTCATCTGCACCGTGTGGAGCCTCCACAGGGGGGTCTGTTGGCCACGCCAGGTTCTCTCAAAGGCCAGTTTGGATCAACCCCTGGGTGTTTGCAGTTGGAAGTGCCCAGATTTGGGTGTTATTGGGGACTTCAGTGGTTTCACTCCCATCAAGGTCTTCTCGAGCAGAAAACCTCTCTGAGAGAGGGGCTTGGTGGCTCCCTCTGTCCTCTGGAATCGTGTCCCTGTCCCATAGGTGGCCAGTGTGATCTGCAGCCAACAGCTTCTTTTCGATGGGGTGTAGGATGACATCCCAGTAACGGTTTTACACTAAAAGAGGAAAGATTTGGATCAGTGGTTAGGAAGGAGTTAATTCCTGCCGTGAGGGTGAGGAGGCCCTGGCACAGCTTCCAAGGGAAGCTGTGACTGCCCCTGGACCCCTGGCAGTGTCCAAGGCCAGGCTGGAACTTGGACACTCTGGGATAGTGGGAGGTGTCCCTGCCCGTGGCAGGGGGTGGCACTGGATGTCCTTTAAGGTCCCTTCCCATCCAAACCATTCCGTGGTTCTGTGGATCTCACTCTCCACTCAGCACTTCAGTCATTCCCGGGTTTCTTTAGATCGTTGAGAACTCTCCACCGATCTGCTGCTTCTGTAGGGCTGCATTCCGTGTATTATTTTATATTCCTTATATTCAAGGGCAGGAGAGGTTGGAGCCTCCTTACGAAGTCCAAACCCAGTGATTCCTGAGGATCCAGCAGGAATCGAAGGCGCTGCCGCAATTCCAGCTTCGTGTGGGCTTGGTGGGACTTGGAGCCTCTTCTGCCCTGCTCTTATTCAACCACCAGCCCAGCTTTAATTGCTGGAAGTAGTTTCAAGCAAATTTATGTTTTCTGATGCATCACAGAGCTAAGGAGTTTATTTACCCATCGACTTTGATAATGAGTAATGATTGAAAGAGGTTAATTAAAATAATAGGTGTTAATTGTGCTGCAGCGCCAGCGCAGGTGGAGGAGACCTCACCTTAAGCTTTGCTTGTGCCGTTCTGGAGCTACAAACACCGGGATTTAGAAATGCAGAGGTTCCCAGGAGAACTCAGGGACATTTTGCCTCAACCTGACTTTTTCAGGAGGATCAGATACTCCTGAATATTCACGGATTTTGGGCGCAAATCATTTGTGCCACGAATCTTACAGGGGGAAGAAGTGAGGTGACTAACACATTTCTGTAGAGAGCTTGGGTTGTGGTTTGGCGTTTTCCTTCCCTTTTTTCCAAGTGGATCTGATCCTTTACCAGATTTGAATTTGCAGACTCTTGGTGTGGTTTTCCTCTCAAAGCGACACCGATCAGGTTGAATTTGTGGTTAAATTGGGAAAAGTCCTTTTCCATCGTTGCCAAGAGAATTGTTAAGGTTGGAAAAGACCTCCAAGATCAAGTCCAACCTGTTTTAAACTGAAAGTTAAGTCAGGCCTTAGTCCTGCTCTGCTTTGGAGACTTGTTTTGGGTACCCAGAATGAGTTTTTCCTTTGGAACAGCCGCGTTCCCTTCCACGCTCATGTGCCTGGAACAGCACAGAGAAAATGATAAAATATTAATAAAATGTGTGAAATCTCACAAAACTCCCCCAAAACGTTGGTTTGAGACCAAATTTGATCTGACGGTGTCGTTTTATTCCCAAGATTTGTGGTTTTTTTGGAGCTTGGAGAAGCTCAGCTTGGGAATCTACAGAATTTTGTTGAAGTTGTGGTCGGACCATGGAGTCCTGACACATTCCCATATTTTAGATGTGGATTCTCATCCTCTCCGTGTATTTATTAATGAACCTCAGGTCATGGTCTGGTCGTAGGGATGGGGTTGGATCTCATGAGTTTGGAGTAATCCCAGCAAATCCAGCCCAAAAAAGCAGGATTGTGACATGGGGCTGTGACAACTCATTTCTCTCTTATAAAACAATGACAGGGAGACTGGGAGCTGGGAATTTATCCTGCCCTGGACTTTTTCATGGCTCTGGGAGTTAACTGCCTCTGTCCAACTCTCACCTCTCGAGGTGCCACCAAAGCCCACCCCGGATGTCTAAAGGACAAATCCAAGCTGGAGGGGGGATGGATAATCCACCCCCAGGTGCCTTTCCCAGCACATCCAAGCTTTGGAAAAGCCGGGTTTTTGGAGTGGTGGAACACCTGCCGTTGGCTGGGGGGTGGGAGGGTCGGAAACGTCGTGACTTAAGCGCTGTCCTCTCCAGCCTTGCTGATGACCCCCTTGTAATTTCCACCGTTTCCATCCAGCTTCTCCGGGCAGCCAGAGCTGACCAAGGGGCTCCTTTTCTCCAACTCCGTGCGGAAGAAGGGAGAGGACATAGCGCGAAGAGCCGGGAAGATGGTTGGGAAGCTGGCTGATGCATGAGCAGTGTGATAGGTGAAAGGAGGACAGAGGTGGTTAACTCGGGGATGCCGACGTTATTTTGGTGCGTCCATTGCCGGCAATGGACGTCGCTCCGGGGAAATCCCAGCTCCTGGCCTGAAAGGATTAAGTGAGCTTAATTTTTTTCTCTACCTCTACACACAGGACTTGTAAGTCCTTCCAGGGCTCCAACATTCCGAATCCATGAGGAGTGCTGGCCACGGCCACACCCCCGGCACAACACACACTCACGTTCCCAGCGGGATGAGTTTTCAGCCCGGGCTCGTGGGCGCCGTTCCCGCTCTCCGAGGAGGCGCCGCATGGCTTCTCCCGGGCTGAAAACTCCCTCCCAGTGCCAAAGGCTGGCTGCTGGACACCCGGCAAGGGCACAGGTGGTGGTTCCACGTGGTGATTGCGCTCAGGTAAGGCTCCGTGGGCCGATCCGTGCGGAGAGGCCCGTGCTGGAGGTGACGCGTGGCGTGGTGGCCAACGGACCTCTTGGAATCACCGGAACACGCCGTAGGGCCGAGCTTGGGAAGCTCTTCCCGACGTCCTCTTGGCGGCTGAGGTTGAGTAGCTGAGCTGAGGGACAGAGAGGACGTTTTGGTGCCACTCTGCCTCGTGTGGGACCGAGCTTTGGGAATCTTCCTCCACCCCAGAGGAGGCCCTCACCTTCTGGGAAAGGGCAGCTGGGAGTTGTGGCTCTGAGGATCCACAGGCCAACTTTGTGAGTTGGAGAAGGTCTTGGTTTTAGGAAAAATCTTTTGGAAGAGCCAGTCTTGGGTTTAAAAGGTTTTAGTTGGACACTTCTGGCCTTGCAAACATTTGCGGTGACTTGAAGCTCAAGGCTGAGTCCTCACCCTGACTTGGGTCAAAGTGGACTTTTTTTTGCACCCATCTGGGAGCTTAATAATCATGGAATCAGGGAATTGGTAAGGTGGGAAAAGCCCTCGGAGACCGTGGAGTCCAACCATCCCCCACCACTGCCCCCTGTCCCCAGGTGCCACATCCACAGGGCTTTTAAATCCCTCCAGGGATGGGGATTCCACCACTGCCCTGGACAGCCGTGCCAGGGCTGGACAGCCTTTTCCATAAGGAATTTTCCCAATATCCAACCTGAGCCTCCTCTGGAGGCCGTTTCACCCTGAATGGGACGTCTTGGGTGACCAAGGCCAACCGAGCTTCCGTCTTCCTCTGGGCTGATCTTTCCAAGTCTCCTCTGATTTATCCTGGTAAAGCCCCTTGAAGCTGCTCTTGGCTGTCCCTTTCCCAGTGAAGCCATCCTGGAGCGTCTGGCTCTGGCTCCGGCACGCACATCCCATATTTTAATTGGGAATCTTACAGTTTGTTCTAACTTAGAGCAAGGGATAGTTTGGGAAAACAATAGGATTGGGGAGCGGCCAGGCCGTGGTTTGCTGGGGGATTTTCTGCCTTCAAGCAGGGATTTGTGGTGTTGGTCCTTCTTGCTCTGCTCCATCCCTTGGGATCACGCTGGAGCTGCAGAGGGAAGAGAGGAGAGGAGGGAGGAAGGCAGGGAAGAGGATCCAGCCTGGTAGGGGATGGATTTGGTTGCGTTGTGCTCCTTCGACACGTCAGCAGAAGTTCACAGAACGATAGGATAGACTCATGGAATCCTTAAGGCTGGAAAAGACCTCTCAGATCAAGTCCGAGTGTTAATTCAGGAATGACTGGTAGCTGAGGGACAGATTTATGGAGAAGGTTCCATCAAGGCACAATCTTCCTTTCCCGCTGCAGAATCCTTGGAGCTGTGACTCCTTCCTGCGGCTCTCTTCCCTTTCCCAAGCCAAGGCTGGGTTGTGCCTGAGGCTGGACAGCCTAAATCCCATTTTTTTCCCCTTCTTTTGTGTCGAACAGACTCGTGTCACTTTTCCTTCTGCGTTTAATTTTCCGTGCAATCCCTTCAAAGTTGTGCTGGAAGCTCGGGGGCCATTTGGAGCCCGTTAGCAGCGGTCGAGTTGATTGAGGAATTCTGCAGCTCCGAGCCAGCAGCTTCCGTTTCCAAAAATAAAATTGGCTTTTCTTGGGAGTTTCCCCAGCCTGGTCTGACCACCATCTGCTTTTCATGGAGCAATTTGGACAAATCCCTCTGTTTGTTCCTGGTTCAAAGCCTTTGCTGCCTCCATCTTCCCACATGGATGCTGGAGGCTCCATTGAGCAGAGCTGGAGACTCCAACAGGACGGAGCTCACTCCCTGCTCGGAATTATCTCGGATTTTGGGCTTCCTGGGCTTCTTAGGGCTGGCCAGTTTGTTGGGATGGATCCTGGAATGGGCTGCCCCGAGGTGGTGAACCTAGAGCCAGGCGTGGCAGGAGCAGCAATGCCGGGATTGCCGAGTCCCCTTACTCCAGGTGCTCCTTATCCTCCTTCTCTTGCCACTGAGCCTTTTCCCAGTAATTTCCCGTTCCCCATCCTGCTGTTTAATGGGACAGGTCTCTTTTAGGAGCTGGGGAGTTGGTGTAGTTTAGCTCTTCCCAACACTTGCCTTGTCCTTCCTCTCTGGGCGGTTCATCCATGATCCCATTCCCTGGTGGCTCCTCATTCCCCCTGGGAACAGCCCTGGGGAGATTTTTTGGATGTGCTGCTCTGAAAATGAACGTTTTTGGGAGTTTAATGTGGGAAAGAAAGAAAGAAAGAAAAAAAAAATCAGAAAAACCCACTGCTGGTGGGTGATTTTGGGCCTTCAGAACCTGGCCCTGTGGTCACCTCTGTCCCACACGAGGTAGGGAGAGGCAAAGTCATCCCTGCCATCCATAGCTGTGGAATTCTGTAGGAAAATCAAATTAAATGCATAGATGATGGCTGGATGGGGCTTGGAGCACCCTGGGCTGATGGGAGGTTCCCTGCCCGTGGTAGGGGTTGGAATTGGATGAGCTTCAAGGTCCCTTCCAGCCCAAACCATTCCATGATTCCATGATCAGACATTATATGGATTAGATCATTTATAAATATAGAAATCCTGTATAATTATGGGCTCGTCCTGCATCCCTCCCGCCCCAAACATGGAGCTGCTGCTTTGTGTCTTTACATTTCATCTAAAAAAAACCTGGATTTGGAGTCTTTTAGCCCATAGCAAACATATAAATGAATAAGAAGAACTTAAGAAGGGCATTTTTAGGGAATTTTAATGCCTCCCTTTTTTGCAGATGCTTCAAACTGCATGTGCTGTGTTTGGGCTTCACAGAAAAGCAAAAATATCTTTAAAAACCTAAAAATCTTGGCCCAAATCCCTTTTTTTTTAGCCAGCAGCAGCACTTTTGAAGTGGTTTTGCCTCGTGGACAAACCGCACCAGGGTTTCTTCTCCTTTCCTTTCTTTCACTAAAGGAAATTCTCATTTTTAGCCCATCCGGGGCTGGGGGTGGACACGTTGCTAATGAGCCCCCTGAGCCACCCAGTAATTAATTCCCAAACAGCTTTAAAAACGCAAGGAATGGAAAAAAAAGGGATATTCTGTAGAATCTGAGAGTCAAGTCAAGGTAAACTCCACATTTCTGAGCATGTGGGAGCTTTAAATTCCCAACTGGAGCAGCCTTCAACCCCCAGGAACAGTTGAATCCATCTTTTTTCCCACTCTGCCGCATCCAAAGCCTAAATGAAAGGATATTTTAGGGAAGGTGCCCTGGGAGAGCTGGAATGTCAGCACAGCTCCCCCAAAACAATTTCTTTGTATTAAACTGAGCGTCTCCTTTATGATTCAATGGGGTTTTTTTGGGATGCAGCTGCTGCTCCATCAGGGATGCTCCATCAGGCACAAACCAGCTGGTTCATCACATTCTGCTGGAAATAACTGGGAATTCTTGGGAATACTGTATTCCTTCAGGAAGGGAACAGAGCTAGGGCTTGAGAGCAGCTGGAATTAAATCAAAATGAGCTTTTTTTCCCAAGCTTCCAGCACTTGGACAGTCAGGAGTGCTGTAAAACCTCTGTGGGATCCTGAGCATCACTGAGATAAAATGGGATGTACGCACTGGGAGTGCCAGAGTATTCCAGTTAAAAATACAACGGAGCAGGGAAAGGTGCTAATAAACTTCATTTCTTAATTGGAGGGATGCACAGCTGGTTCCAATGACATGGGAAGAGTTGTTCCTGCCCAGTCCAGTGGGGTTTAACAAGGATGTTGTGCTAAACCTGGACTTTAGGGAAGCTCTGGTCCTCATTCCCAACTCTTTTTTCCCTTTCTTCCCCCGGTGCCATCTCCACCTGGAGTTGCCAGGACCTTTGTGATCATCCAGTGCCACCCCTGTCATGGGCAGGGACACCTTCCACTGTCCCAGGCTGCTCCAAGCCCCATCCAGCCTGGCCTTGGACACTGCCAGGGATCCAGGGGCAGCCACAGCTGCTCTGGGAATTCCATCCCAGCCCCTCCCCACCCTCCCAGGCAGGAATTCCTTCCCAATATCCCATCCATCCCTGCCCTCTGGCAGTGGGAAGCCATTCCCTGTGTCCTGTCCCTCCATCCCTTGTCCCCAGTCCCTCTCCAGCTCTCCTGGAGCCCCTTTAGGCCCTGGCAGGGGCTCTGAGCTCTCCCTGGAGCCTTCTCCTCTCCAGGTGAACATTCCCAGCTCTCCCAGCCTGGCTCCAGAGCAGAGGGGCTCCAGCCCTGGGAGCAGCTCCGGGGCCTCCTCTGGACTCTCTGCTGTGCTGAGGGAGGAGCTGGGCGAGCAGAGGGTTTGGAGTTTGCTGCCCTTGGAGGAGTGCTGGGTGTTGGTGTCTGATCTCAGCAGCTCCAGCAGGTCCTTGGTCGAAGGGGTCGCGCAGAGCTGGGCCTGGTCCTCCTGCTCATTTCCCTTGGGAAGCTCCAACATCAAACATCAGAGCTTGGGAACATCATGGAAATGGGACCCTGTCCCCAGTGAGGCTGTCGGGAGCTGGGAGAAGCCCAGGGATGGTCCATGAGCAGGGGGAGCAGAGCCGGGATCTCAGAACCATGGAATAGCTCCAGTCGGAAGGGACCTGTGGGAATCAGTCCCTGCTCCTTGCTGGGTTGTCCAAACCTGCCTTGGAGACCAGGACAGGGGCAGCAGGAGGTGCTGCTGGGACACTCTCCTGTCACCATGGAAGGTGCAGGACCCTACAGCTCTGCCCAGAGCTCTTGGCCCAAAATTCCACCTAAACCCATCAAAAATCAAACACGGAGCAGAGGAAATACATGGAAAGCACCACAAAACCCCCAGAACTTTCCTTCCAGAGACCCTTTTTTGGCGGTCTCTTATAAATGTACGATTTATGTGATTCTTGGCTCTTTGGGGTGGTTTTGGGAGCAGCTGGAATTCTGACCCTGCTCGTGGCTTTCCCACAGGAGGTCTATCGCATCCCGAAGAAGAGCCAAGCAGAAAAGGAGAACAGTGGTAAGTCCTCACCTTTTCCCATGTTTTGCTCTGCTCCCATGCTTCATTTTCCCGGTTGGGAATGTCAAGGGATGTTCTGGCTCCGTAGCTCGGCGTTCCTGCTCCTGGGAATCAGCTCCTGGGAATAGGGAGGATAACCAGAGCGGTGGGTGGGGGGAGATGGAGCCCTGAGGATGATATGGAGCAACCTAGAATTGAAATCATGGAATTGGTGAGCTTGGAAAGGCCCTCCAAGATTGAGTCCAGCTGTCCCCCAGCACTGCCAAGGCCACCACTGCCCCATGTCCCCAAGTGTCACATCCATGTGGCTTTTAAATCCCCCCAGGGATGGGGACTCCATCCTTGCCTGGTCCCTGGCCAGCCTTTTCCATGAGAAACATTCCCAATATCCAACCTGAACCTTCCCTGGTGCAACTTGAGGCCTTCTGCTCTTGTTCTAAGAGAAGGGAACTCTTAATGCCCCAAATGATAAAAATTCCCTCCTTTTTTCCCATTTTTCCTGACAGCTGACCGTGGGAGAGAGCCAGCCGGGCTCCGGGATCAGACTCCCACTCCCAAGAACCCCATCCTGAGCCGGGAGCGGGATCCAGAGCGGCAGAGCCAGAGCAAGGAGAAGAAGAGACGGAGAGATTCCCTGTCCCCTCCGTCCTCGGCCTACGAGCGGGGCACAAAGAGGCCGGAGGACAGGCAAGTGGTGGCAGGGAGCTGCAGTATTCCAGGGGTCTGCCACATTCCTGGGTAAAATCTCCAGGAAAAACGGTCCTGGAGATCTTTGGAATCCCCCAGGGCTGGGGAAGGGAGTTTTCTCCTGGAGGAATCCTGGTGGTGAGATTTGTTCCTGGGAGTTGGGCGGTTCCTTGGGGTTGGTGGCCTCTTCTCTGGGATAACCTGCACCTCCATCTTCAGGCATGTTTTGGGAATGAGGTGGGAAATGAGGGAAGCTGTGCCAGCTCCTGCACAGAAATCAGGGATCATGGAATGGTTTGGGTTTGAAGGACCTTAAAGCCCATCCAGTCCCACCCTGTGCCCTGGGGACACCTCCCACTGTCCCAGGGTGCTCCAAGCCCTGTCCAGCCTGGCCTGGGACACTTCCCAGGGATGGGCAATCCAGGAATTCCAGGATGCAGCCCTCCTAATGCAAAGAGCTCTGTGGGTCCTTCAGAACCCATTCCCTTCTTCTCCTCCTCCTCTTCCTGGTGTGCTGGGAGTTACTCTGAGCTCGGAGCAATCCCTGCCTGTACAGGAGGGAGCAGTGCCCAAAGCAGGATTTCTAACTCCAAAATGTCCTTGACTGAGTGGTTATTCCCTAAAAATACCTGTAAGGACAACAGTCCAGGGGGGTGTGATCCCAGCAGGCCGGTGCCAGGTCTCCTGCCTTTCCTTGGGAATGCTGGCATCGCTGCCACGGCCGAGAATGCGACCCCTGATGAAGAGAAGGAAAATATTCCGTGTCTTGCAGTTCAGAGAAACTGGAGATCGTGTTAAAGGCAGGAAAATACCGTGGAATTTCCTTTAAAGAAGTCACTTCTCTGTTGTCCCTCTCAAAGCCAGTCCGTAATTAGGGAACAATTGGTGCCGAGTCAGCCAGACGAGGAAACCTCGCGCTGAGCTGAGCTGGGGAAGTTGGAAACATCTGGATAAAAAATACAGATGTAAATCTATCCCCCTGTAACGAGGCTGGAAACATCCCCAGGAAGTAAATCCTGGATTTTTGGGGTTGTTTGAAAGAGAATGAGTGTTTTTTGGGTGAGGAGTCGCTGCTGTGGCTCTTCCTCCTGTGCCGTGTCCGTGTCGGACCAACGTCTTTCTCTGGGAATGTTCTCCCTGCTCTGAGCATCCCCCTTTGTTATCCCAAGGATTTAATAAGGAAAACAACCAAATAGGTGGAGAAGGGAACACTAAACCCTCGGTTTCCTTCTTCCCACTCCCTCCACCCCGGCTGCTTCTCCTCCAAGCTCTCCAGGCAGTGCCAGGAAAGACTTTAATTAGGGAAATCAAACTCCTCCCGGCAATGAGGTTCCCATTAACGGATCCTGCAGCTCCTCTGGGAATGCCAGGAAACAGCTCCAGCGGATCTGTTGGTAGCAATGTGCTTTTGATATGTAAATGGATCCCAGGAACACAGAATATATGGGGAATATCCTGGATGCTTTGTAGAATCCATTATATTAAGGCTGCAAAGCATTTTTCCTTGTAATCCCTGTTTCACCACACTCATAACGTCTGGAAATATCCACCTTTGATCTGAAATTTTCCTTGGTTGGGCTTTGATCAAAGTCCTTAAGCTTTTTTTTTCCTCCCCTTCTTTAATTCCCTGGAAAAATCCCTCCAGCTGCTGCGCGTTTTGGGATGAAAACTCCTAAGGAATTAAAAAAACCCATCCACACCATTATTTTTTGAAGCTGAAGTTGCGGTCTGGGAACAAGCAGAATTCCAAACAGGAATGTGCTGCTTGTGATTCCTGTGTTCTTCGCCGTGTATGCAGCTCCTGTGTGGGGATTCCAGACTGGAAAGATGGAATTCTCACCCCACCGCTGGAATCCGGGGGGGAAGGTGCCGTGGTGTGGGTTGCTCCTGTTTGGGAGCCTCTTCCAAATTCCTTGTTTGTCCTGCTTTGGGAAGACGTGGCAGAGTGTTTCCAGCAGGGCCCGTTTGGGATGCCCTGCTGCTTGTGACCCTTCCTTGGGTTCTCTTGGCCTTGGAGACGTTCCCTCCCTCTCCAGGTATCCCGGAGCAGCTCCTCCAGACAACTTCTGCGGCATCTTTGCATCTCCGTCAGCACCAGGCTGACGTTGGCCGATCCATTGGGATCGCTCATCCTCTGCCCTGGCTCCCTGTGGGTGAGCAGGACCAGCGGCTGTTTCTCTTGAGTTGGCCAAACAGCTGGACAAAAGGGAATGTTTTTAGGAATTGCTGCTGTTCTTGGGCGTTCCAGGTTTTCTGCTGTCCCTTTTGCTGCTGGAGCCCTGGGCCTGCAGCTCCCTGAGGCCTCACAGCCCCGTCCCCGTTCCCTCTCTCCCAGGTACGACACACCAGCGTCTTCCAAGAAGAAAGTCCGGCCCAAGGACCGCAACAAGCTGTCCACGGAGGAGCGCCGGAAGCTCTTCGAGCAGGAGGTGGCCCAACGGGAAGCCCAGAAACAACAGCAGCAGCTCCAAAACCTGGGAATGACGTCCCCGCTTCCCTACGACTCCATGGGCTACGGAACGCCGCACCACAGCTTCATCGGGTACCCGCCGGGGTACCCCATGCAGGCCTACGTGGATCCCAGCAACCCCAACGCCGGCAAGGTGCTGCTGCCCACGCCCAGCATGGACTCCATGTGCTCTCCGGCGGGGTACGAGCATTCCCAGACTTTGGTGGGGCACGCGGTGGAGCCGGCCCTGAGCACCCCGCAGCCGGTGCCCGTCGTCCAGCACGTGGCCACCGCCATGGAGGTGACCGCGCCGCAGTACGTGGCCCAGAGCGACGCCGTGGTGCACCAGGAGGCCAACGTGGCCGTGCTGCCGGTGGCCGCTGCCGGCGCGGTGCAGAGCCAGAGTTACGGAGTGTGGGATTCCAGCCAGCAGCCCGTGGCTGTCCAGCAGCCCTACTCCCCGGCCCAGTCCCAACCGGCCATCTACTACCAGGGCCAGACCTGCCAGACCGTGTACGGGGTGACCTCGCCCTACTCGCAGACCACCCCGCCCATCGTCCAGGTAATTCCGGCTGGGAACGCCCACGGAACCAGGGCAGCCAGCTGGGAATTGAGTTACTCACTCTGTACTTACTGGAGCATCTTCTTAGCTCTTCTCAGGGAACGTCCTGCCCAGGAGTAGGAGAAAAACACATTCTGGGGTATTTTCCATCTGCAAACAGCATAAATTAGGGAATCCTGGAATGCATTGGGTTGGAAGGAACCTTAAAGAACATCCCATTCCACCCCTTGCCATGGGCAGGGACACCTTCCACTATCCCAGGGTGCTCCAAGACCCGTCCAAGCTGCCTTGGACACTTCAGGGGATGGTGGGTATTGAGAACATCCAGGGATGGGGGATATTGAATGCTTCCAGGGATGGGGGATATTGAACATTTCCAGGGATGATGATTCCATAGTTCTTGGGACCAATCAAGAATTTGCAACTTGCATTAATATTTTGGTTTTTTGACTGTTAAAGGGAGATTTGTGGATAAAAGCTGAGTAAATGAGTAAAACGTGGATGTGGGAGCTCAACTTCCACTGGCTTTTGGAAGAGGAGTCTGGAGCTACCAGAATTAATTATACTACAAAAATCTAAGGATAAAAATTCCAGGAAGGAATTCCTGGCTGGGAGGGTGGGGAGGGGCTGGGATGGAATTCCCAGAGAAGCCGTGGCTGCCTCTGGAACCCTGGAGTTGTCCAAGGCCAGGCTGGACGGGGCTTGGAGCAGCCTGGGATAGTGGAAGCTGCGCTCCTGCAGTACAGTTTTTTTTTGGGAAAACCAGCTGACTGTGATTCCCTGTTCCAGAGCTATGCCCAGCCGGGTCTCCAGTACATCCAGGGCCAGCAGATCTACACGGCTCACCCGCAGGGAGTCATCGTGCAGCCCCCCACGGCCGTCACCACCATCGTGGCGGCCGGGCAGCCCCAGCCCATCCAGCAGGTGAGGATCCAAAGGGATGGGGAGGTTTTCCCGTGGGATAAAGAGCTGTCAGGGCACCTCTCGTGACCCCTCACAACTTTCTCTTCATCCCTGCCGTGCCGTTTGCAGCCAGAGCTGGTGGTCACCAACAACCTCCTGGATCTGCCTCCGCCTTCCCCTCCGAAACCCAAAACCATCGTCCTCCCTCCCAACTGGAAAACGGCCCGGGACCCTGAGGGAAAGATCTACTACTACCACGTGGTCACCAGGTGGGTGTGGACATCGCTGAGCCCTGTCCCCAGGTGCCACATCCACAGGGCTTTGAGATCCGTCCGGGATGGGCACTCCACCCCTGTCCAGCCCTTTCCGTGGAGGAATTTTCCCAATATCCAACCTGAACCTCCCCTGGCACAGCTTGAGGCTGTTCACTCTTGTCCTGTCGCTTGTTTCTTGGGAGAAGAGCCCAGCTCCCACCTCCATAGCAAGAAATATGATTTTCCCGATGTTTTCCCTACACCTTTCCCATCAGTTTTGGAAAGAACCAGGTTTTGGATCAATCCCAATGAATTTACCTGAAATTCTAATGAATTTTAAGGTTCTAAAAAGGATTTTTTAAAAATTTCCAGCTCCATGGGAGGTGTGGGTGGGGATCCACCTCTGAAGGGATACGCAGGAATATTTTCTTCCGTATCCATTTCATGCTGTCAGTTCTTGTTCCTGGCACACATTTCTCTGCATCCATGAATCTTTTCCATCTCCCTTTTGGATTCCTCCCTGCTCCCTGGCACACAGGAGACCTTCAAACACCTGGAATTCAAACCAGTGGAGCAGGAATTGGTGAATTGTGTTGTTTGGAAGTCTCGGGATGAGATGAAGAGACCCAAGGGAGCCTTGGTGGAGGCTGAACCTTCTGCTGGGATGTTCCCGCCTTTCCATGCTGGAAATTTCCTGCCAGTGATGAACATCCCGTGATCCCACAGTGTCACCATGGTAGAAAATGGTGCAATTTCCCCTTTTTCAGTTCTTCCTGCTTGGTTTTAACCTTCTCCAGTTTAGAAATCCTCAAACTCATCATTGAGAGCAAGACAAGGCCGTGAATTCCTCATCTCAGGAGTTCTGATGGCTGCTGGAACGCGGATGTCCCAGCTGATGGGATGATCCATGAGCAGGTCCCAGTTTCTCTAAGGAGGTGACAGTGATCTGTTTTCCTTCCTCCAGACAAACCCAGTGGGATCCTCCCACCTGGGACAGCCCCGGGGACGACGCCAGCCTGGAGCACGAGGCCGAGATGGACCTCGGGACCCCCACGTACGACGAGAACCCCATGAAGGTGAGGGACACAAATCTTTGGGATAGACCGTGGGACGGGAGGTCAGCGTGGCTCTGGGAGGTGGCAGGGGGACGGAAGTGGCCCCGGATCCTTTGGAGTGGCTCCACTGGCCCCACTCAGGGCTCGGCTGTTCCGGCCACAGCTCGAGTGGACACCGGACTTCCCTGAGGTTCTGCCCTGGATTCCAGCCTGTGTGTGGAGCTGGCCAGAAAAATGGGAATGAGGGGGAATAACATTGAAAAAGGACAAACTAAGGGTGGAGCTCAGGAGCCTTTCCCATACCTTTCTGATTCCTTAAAAAGCTGGAGAAGATCCTTGGAAAGAAAGGAATCGATTCTCCCGCTGCTTGGGTGCTCCCACATTCCCGGGATTTTCCTGGAAGTGTTGTCCATCGGGCAGCACCCAGGAATGTCCCACACGGCTGCTGTTGTGTTTCCATGTGCTGCCAGCATCCCAAGGGTTAATTCCATTCCCAGAACGTCTCCGAGCGCTCCAGCCAGGAATCCTGGCGAGTTCACTCCGACAAAATTACGGACAAATATTTATCTCCCTGGAAAAAAGTTAATTGGAGAATGAGCTCAGAGCTGGCACTCCCCACTCAGCCAGGGGGCTGCTGCTTCCACAGAGGAATCCAGGGAAGCCTTTTCAAGGATTCTTATCCCTGCGTCAGTGTCACATTCATCCCATGACATTCCCTGAGATTCCGGGATCTTGGCATTGCAAATACTGTTGAAGGATATTGGGACTGATCAAGAAAATGTTAATTTGAGGCTCTAAATAAGCTGGCAAGGCTGGGAAATGCATCCCTGTGGAGGGATGAGCTGAAGTTCAGTGGTGCAGAGCAGCTTGGAGATATTTGGGAATATCCCTGGGATGGGAAGGAGGTGCTGAGGAGAAGGTTGGGCTCTTCTGAGCAAGGAAATAGAGCTGTGCTGGTGCTTTCCAGCTTGGGAATTGTTTTCCTGTGGAATTTTGAGGGTCTCGGTGCTGCCTGCACTGCAGAGGGAGCAGCAAGGAGAGGTGCTTCCATAAATGTGGGCTTTTATCCCATAAATTGGGATAAAGAGGAGCTGAGGGCCGAGGTGACCATCCAAGGGCTTCACCTCAGGCCGGACATGAACCGGCTGCTCCTTCCAGGTTTTGCTGCTCACTCCAACCCAAAATCCCTGAATTTCCGTGAATCCATGAATCCCTCATTCCTGAATGAGCCGTGGCTCTGGCTGACCTCAGGGTGAGGTGGTTCCTGCTCACTCCAGAGCTTCAATTCCTTTTCTTCTGGGCCGGGACGGCCGCAAGGTCGGGTTTTTCCTGGCACTGAATTCCCATGGTCGCAGCTCCCGCCTCCGACGCTTCCACCCTGAAATTACAACCACATTCCTTGGATTTTTTACCCTCCTCCCCACCCCACACCTTTCCCAAGTGGATTAAACCCACCCAGGAGGGATTAAACCCACCGGCACCGCGGCTCCGGCGCCCGACAGCTGCTGCTGCTATTCCCGGTGTTCCTGGGCCGTGGGGGAGGATTTTGATGGAAAAGCACAAGAGGAGTGGGAAGCCAGGATCTCTATTCCCCTTAAAGCACCCTCGAAATGCTGTTTTTCCCCTTGGAAAACGGCTTTCTGGAGGGAGTGGCCCAGCAGGAAGGCTGGCAGGGACACTGTGGTGGATGCCGAAGGTTTTCCATCCTTTTAAATGGAAAAAGCTTGGATTTGGGATGAGCCCACTGGTTCCCCATGGAAAGGTTGGTGTTAATGGAGCAGATCTCAGCTGCTGGACGAGAGAATCCCAGTCAGGCTCCTCCAGGTTTTCCCGAACATTTGGCTTCTTGATCCCATCCCAGGCTGGTTTTCCCACCGTCTTTGTGGCTTCTCCATTCCTGTGTCCTCCAGAGGCTGGAAAATAGGGATAGCACCATTGTGGGAGATTTTCCTGTGTTAGTTTTCCTGGCAGGCTTTGGATCATCCCACTTGGGAGGGGTGAGGGAGGAAGGCCTTGATAAGGAGGTTTTGATACTAAAATAAATTTAAAATGGAATTTTAACCTAAAATTAGGAAAAAATCTCCAAGAAGGAATTGGCACCTTGATGCAAGGAGGAGCTGGGAGATGGAGTTTTGATTTCTCCTCCGTGTCTTTCACTGCCAATTTTGACACCGATTTTTCCCCTCATCCCACATGCAGAGGGGTTGGATGGGGAAGGGTTTGGGGATGGAGAAGGGTTTGGGAATGGAAAAAGGTTTGGGAGTGGAGAAGGATTTGGTGGTGGAGAAAGGATTGCTGGTGGAGAAGGAATGTGTCATGGAGAAGGGTTTGGGGATGGAGAAGGGATTGGTGGAGAATGACTGGATGGAGGAGAAGGATTTTGGTGTGGAGAAGGGATTGGTGGAGAAAGGTTTGGTGATGGAGAAGGACTTGGGGGTGGAGAAGGATTTGGTGATGGAGAAGAGTTTTTTGGGTGGAGGAGGATTTCATGATGGAGAAGGGATTGGGGATGGAGAAGAGTTGGGGAGTGGACAAGGAAGAGGTGAAGAAAGATTTGGGGATGGAGAAGGATTTGGGGGTGGAGAAGGGAATGGTTATGGAAAAGAGTGGTGATGGAGAGGGACTTGGGGATGGAGAAGAATTTGGGGGGGAAGGATTTGGGGATGGAGAAGGATTTGGGGGTGGAGCAGGATTTGGTGTAGAAGGGTTTGGGAATGACGAGGGGTTTGGGACGGGTTTGAGAATGACGAGGGGTTTGGGAAGCGTTTGGGAATGACAAGGGGTTTGGGAAGAGTTTGANGGAGAAGAGTTTTGGGGGTGGAGGAGGATTTCATGATGGAGAAGGGATTGGGGATGGAGAAGAGTTGGGGAGTGGACAAGGAAGAGGTGAAGAAAGATTTGGGGATGGAGAAGGATTTGGGGGTGGAGAAGGGAATGGTTATGGAAAAGAGTGGTGATGGAGAGGGACTTGGGGATGGAGAAGGATTTGGTGGGGAAGGATTTGGGGATGGAGCAGAGTTTGGGGATGGAGAAGGATTTGGGGGTGGAGCAGGATTTGGTGTAGAAGGGTTTGGGAATGACGAGGGGTTTGGGACGGGTTTGAGAATGACGAGGGGTTTGGGAAGCGTTTGGGAATGACNGGGTTTGGGAAGGGTTTGGGAATGACGAGGGGTTTGGGAAGGGTTTGGGAATGACGAGGGGTTTGGGAAGAGTTTGGGAAGGGTTTGGGAAGGGTTTGGGAATGACGAGGGGTTTGCCGATGGAGCGCTGCAGGGTTTGGTGCCGGAGCCATCCGGGAGCCATCCGGAGCCATCTGCTCCCCATTCCCGGCCTTTTGAAGTGGCAGCTGAGCCTGGGGCCGGAGCAGGAGCTTTGATGTCCCTGCTCCAGCCAAGCCTCGGCCATAAAACCTCCCTGGCACGGCAGATTTACACTCTGTCCCTTTGCTCCCAGGATTTTGCAGCTCTGCCCTCCAGCCAGGCACATTTTTAGGGATTGGAAGGGATGGGATGGCTCCTGCTTTTTTCAATGTTAAGTACTTAAAAAAAAAAAGTGGGATTTTTTTAATTAAAAGAAATACTGAGACATCGTCAAAGAGCAGAGGGAGAAGGGAAACCTCCCCCTGCTTTCCAAACCTTTAACAAATCCTTTTGCTCTTCCCGTCCTTACAATCCAAGTCGGGATGACCTGGATCCCAGACCTCTCCCAGAAAATGGTGCTGGTGCAGGGATGCTGCTTTTGCCTTCCTTAGGCTCCAAGGAGATCGCAGAGCTTGGGATGGGAGCGTGTGGGAGGTGGGTGTGGATCCAGCACGAAGGGATGGGCTCCGGGATGCAGCCGGAGCGGATTCTACTCCATTAGTAAATCAGAGATCAGTACTCAGGGAAGCGGCCAGAAATTCCTGGAAAATTCCCTTTATCTTGACTGCAGCTAGAGATAATCTGTGTGAATGCTTGTGAGGGGGCCCCCACCCTCCCAGGGAATTCCTGAAGGAAAATCCACCACCGCAGGGCTTGCGCCCACTCTGGACCAGCCTGACTGCCCCAGGACTCGCTCCTGCTCTTTTTCCAGCTTTTTCTCCAAAGAAAACGAGAGCAAGGAGTGGTCCCTGTGCCTCCCAACCCAGGAGTGTGACCGGAGTGTGCTGGGAATTGTGCCAGGATTGGGCTGGGAAATACGTTGGGACTGAGCTGGGGAGTGCCAGGAGCAAGGCTGGGAAATGCTGGGACTAGGCTGGGATCAGACTGGGAATTGTGCCTGGATTGGGGCGAGGAGCGTGCCGGCATCGGGATGGGGAACTCACTGGGACTGGGCTGGGAAATGCCTGGGTTGGGGTGTGGAGCGTTCCGGGACTGGGCTGGGAAGTTCACTGGGATGAGCTGGGAAACTCACCTGGACTGCTAGGATTGAACTGGGAGTGCACCAGCACTGGGCTGGGAAGTTTACTGGGATCAGGCTGGGAAGAG
The DNA here is from genome assembly GCA_013397755.1 of Cnemophilus loriae. Lineage (NCBI taxonomy): Eukaryota > Metazoa > Chordata > Aves > Passeriformes > Corvidae > Cnemophilus > Cnemophilus loriae. The sequence continues at coordinate 45,782 of VZTF01006243.1, read as the reverse complement.
CACCAGGACTGGGCTGGGAATTTTGCTGGCATCAGGCTGGGAAGAACACCAGGACTGGGCTGGGAAGGTCATGGAACCAGGCTGGGAAATGCCTGGTTTGGGATGGGAGTGTGCTGGAATTCATCTGGGAAGTGCACCTGGATCAGACTGGGAAACATGCTGGCCTTGGGCTGGGAAGTTCTCTGGGACTGAGCTGGGAAGGGTTTTGGGAATGGGTTGGGGAGTGCACTGGAATGGGCCTGGAGGCTCAGCAGAATTGGGCTGGGAAGCTCATCGGGATCAGGCTGGGAAGCCTCTGGGCTGGGCTGGGGAGTGTGCTGGCATTGGGCTGGGAAGCTCAGCAGGAATGGGCTGGGAAGCTCCCTGGGAATGGGCTGGAAGCGTGTGCTGCCCCCCAGGCTGTGGGACAGGAGCACTGTCCCCAAGGGGGAGCAGGGAAGCGTTGCCATCCCTCTGTCCCCCTCTCCAGTCTTCCAAGAAGCCCAAGACGGCGGAAGCCGACACATCCAGCGAGCTGGCCAAGAAGAGCAAGGAGGTGTTCAGGAAAGAGGTGAGAGATCCCTGTGCCAGCCCGGGAACGGGATG
>VZTF01006243.1:10219-32420 GCA_013397755.1 Cnemophilus loriae | reverse complement strand
GAAGAGGTTGGAGGGATGGAGGGGGGAATCTGGGGAGACACTGGGTCGCTACTGGGGATACTGGGGGCCCTGGGGGGTCCTGGGGTCCCACTCACAGGGTTTTGTGTGTTTTGACGTGGGGGCGCAGGCGCAGCCCCAGCGCCCGGCAGCGTTCCCGCATCCGCTCGGCGTTCCCGCGCAGCGTGGCCTGGTCCAGGGTCAGCGCCGGGGTGGGCAACTGCTCCAGGGGGGCTCCCAGCCACGAGCTGGGGATGTGGGGAGGGGGCGGGAGCGGAGGGAACCTGCTGTGAACCTCCCCCAACCTAAACCCACCCTGCACCCTCAAACCCCCCTGTGCCCACCTCACGCGCCCCTTACACCCCCAGGTGGGGGCTGCGGGCTCCTGGCGGGCTGAGCTCCCCCAAGGACCCGGCTCTGGGGGGATTTTGGGTGGGGGAACAGCCCCAGGGTGTCCCTTCCTCCGTGGGCACAGCGCAGGGGTTTCCTGCGTCAGGTGGATGCTGAGACTGGGATATGGGAGAGTGGGAGACTGAGGAGGGGGACACCTGGGACACCTGGGACAAGGACACCTGGGTCACCTAGGATAGGAATACTGGGAGCAGGGATACCTGGGACTGGAATCTATGGAACACGGACACTTTTGACTGGGAAGCCTGGGATGGGGAAGCTGGGACTGGGACATACGGGGCTGGAACACCTGGGATGGGGACACTGGGCAGAGGGACACCTGGGACTGAGACACCTGGGACAGGGACAGCGGGAAAAGGGACACTTGCGGTGGGATCCTTGGGACAGGATGCCTGGAACCGGGGCACCTGGGATGGGACCACCCGAGCCGGAGATCCGGGAACAGGGACGCCAGTCCGAGCTCCAGTGGGACGGGAACACCCTCCGGCAGAGTGACCTCGTGTCCCCGCCACCCCGGTGTCACCCGCCCCCGCCCGTGTCCCCTCCCGGCCCTGCCCACCTGTCCGTGCGTCCGTCCATGGCTCCGTCCGGCGCCGCGGCTGCTCCGCTGCGGTGGCTCCGGTGGCCCCGCGGGTGCCCTGTGCCCCACGTGACGCCGTGGCACGGCCGCCAGAGCGGGGACAAGGGCCACTGCCAGCCGAGGGGCCTCGCCGGGGTGGCAGGGCCAGAGGAGGACACGCTCCGGCGCCGGGGCCAGGACGGGCTGCCAGCTCCGGGGACGGCCGGATCCGGGAGGGACACGGGGGACACGGAGGGAACGCCGAGACCGGGACGTGCTCCGGGTGCCGGGGATTGCTGAGACCCTCCGTGCTCGTGACACGGGACAAAGGCCGTGGGGGCTGAGACCCCCCGTGCTCGTGACACGCGTGAGGGGCTGCTGGGGACCCACTGCCCCCGCCTGGGACATGGGGGGACACAGCCATGGCTTGTGACACACGTGTGGGGAGCTGCTGAGACCCCCCCTAAACTCATGGCACGTGTGGGGAGCTGCTGAGACCCTCCACGCTCGTGACGTGGGGGTGCAGAGCTGCTGAGACCCCTGAAACTCGTCACACATGGGGAGAGCTGCTGAGACCCCCTAAATTCATGACATGGGGGTGCACAGCTGCTGAGACCCGCCCCTCCAACTTGTCACACTTCAGTACAGCTGCTGCTGAGGACCCCCACGCTCATGGCAGGTGTGAGTAGAGCTACTGAGACCCCCTAAAATTGTGACACGTGAGTACAGGGCGGCTGAGAACTCCCACACTCGTGACACGTGTGTGTGTGTGTGTAGAGCTACTGAGACCCCACAAACTCGTGGCAGGTGGGTACAGGGCTGCTGAGACCCCCCTCAACTCGTGACACGTAGGTGCACAGTTGCTAAGACCCCCACACTCGTGACACCTGGGGACAGAGCAGCTGAGACCCCCACACTCGTGACACACGTGTGACACAGCTGCTGAGACCCCCACACCCGTGACACGTGTGTGTGCAGCTCCTGAGCCCCCCCTGCTCATAACACGTGGGCACAGAGCTGCTGAGTCCCGCCCCACCCATGACAAGAGTGTCCCCGTGCCCCCCTGCCTGGCACAGCCTGTGCTGGGACCCCCCTCCCCAGGCAGGACACCGGAGTGGGGGGACACTGGGGGACACACACAGGAGGGGGTGTGTCCCCTTCTTGGGGCAGCCACGGGCCTCACACCTTGATTTCCCANCGGGGGTCCCCCTGTCCGTGCGGGGGGCACGGGGCCCCCGGGGGGCGGGTGGTGGGCGCCAGCCTAGGCCCTGCCCTCGCAGGGGTTGTATTCCGTCTCTCCGGCCGACACCTGGGAGATGCGCCGCGTGGAACGCCACAGCCGCCGGTGGAACTGGCCTGGCCGCACCTGGGGACGGGGCGTGAGCGCCTTTCCCATCCCCAAATCCTCTATCCATCCCCATCCTCATCCCCTTCTCCATCCCCATCCCATTCCAAGATCCTCATCCCCTTCTCCATCCCTATCTCCTTCCCCTTCCTCATCCCATTCTTCCTCATTCCTTCCCAGATACTCATCTACTTCTCCATCCCATCCTCTTCTCCTTCCCCATTTCCATCCTCATCTTCCAGATCCTCATCCCTTTCTCCATCCCCATCCCCTTCCAGATTCTCATCCTCCTCATCACTCCAATCCCCTTCCCAAAACTCTTTATCCAACCCCATCTTCATCTCCTTCTCTATCACCAGCTCCTTCAGATCCTCATCCTCTTCTCCATCTCCATCTCCCCCCCATCTCCACCCCCATCCTTATCCCACATCCCCTTCCCCACCCCACCCCAGTCCCCCTCAGCCCTGGAGGGGACACACCGATGTCCCCATCCTGGGAACACCCAGGGGACACCGAGCCACGTCCCCCTCNCGCCACTGAGCCACGCCCCCCTCCCACCCTGACCCGGCTGGGGTCCCGCTCACCTCTGCGGGCTGCCCAGCGCCCACCACGATGAGTTTTCCATCCTCCAGCCCCACCAGGATGTGGCTCTTCTCCTTGGTGACGGACACGCTGTGCACGGGCACCCGCATGGGCACGGGGGGCACGGCCGCCCTGAGGCTGGGGACACGAGCCACGGCATGGGACACCACGGCACGGGACACCAGGGCACGGGACACCATGGCGTGGGACACCATGGCGTGGGACACCAGGGCACGGGACACCATGGCATGGGACACCAGGGCACGGGACACCCTGAGGGCGTGGTGGGGACAGGACAAGGCACGGCCATCCCTCACCTCTGGAGCTCGCGGATCTCCAGCCCGCACTCCGAGGTCCCCAGCACCACGAAGTCCTCGGTCAGGCACATGGCTGTCACCTCCCGGTCCAGCGGGACGGAGGACAGGAGCTTCCCGTTCACCGAGTACAGGTGCAGCGCAAACCTCTCCTGGAAGGAGCACAGGGTGAAGGAGCATGGTGGTGGTGGTGGCCAGAGGGGGACACGGGGACACCTGGACGTACCTTGGAGCAGGAGCGTTGCCCCACGGCGGTTTGGGCCACCACCTGCCCCTCGGGCCCCACGGCCAGGTGGGACAGGACGGCGGGGGGACAGCTCTCGCCGGGCGGCCGCAGGGAGCGGATGAAGAGACCCCGGCGCACGGTGTGGGTGATGATGGTGCCGTCCTGGGGGAGGAAAGGGACACAGGGTGACGATGGTGGTGGCACTGCCCATCCCACGCCCACCCCACGGCCCCACCAGCTCACCTTGGAGCCGGACACGGCCATGTCCAGCTCGGTGCTGATGGCCACACACGTCACCTCGGCGTCGTGGCCGTACAGCACCTGCACGGGTTTGGGAGCCAAGCCGCTGGAAAAGCCACCCTGGTGTAGGGGACACGGGGACATCAGTGACCTGCTGGCAGCGCCCACCACGAGCTCCCCCTGCTCCTCGAGCCCTTACCTGCTGGAGGACCTGCCACACCATGCAGGTGGTGTCCCGCGAGCCAGAAATGAGGTAGATGCCGCAGAGGTCGAGCGACAGGCAGGTGACAACATCTGTGACACCCAGAGGGACACCATGAGGTGCCAGTCCCCTCCCACCACGCTCGGCACCCTGACTCCATGGGACGGTGCCATGATGTGTTTTGGGATGTGGAACTGCTGCCAATCCCATTCCTAGCTGTACTTTGGGGTGTGGACGCTGCTAATCCTCACCCCACGGCAGCTCTGAGGGGAAACTTGGACCATCCCCAGGAGATGGAGACACTGGGAGATGCCCCTCAGGTGTCACCTGCCTCCCCCCATGGCCCTACAACCCCATCAGGGCATCAACAGACCATCATCATCATCATCATCATCATCGTGGGAGGAGGAGGTACCTATGTGCCGGGTGATGTGGCCCACGACCTTGCCCTTGGCCAGCGAGGTGACACGGAGGCTGTTGTCCCAGTGTCCCCCGCTGAAGAGCAGCTTCCCATCGGGGGACACGGCCAGCGTGCGGGAGCTGAGGTCGGCCCCGGGGGCGAAGGGGCCCTGCAGGAAGCGCTGGGTCCTGGTGGGGAGGGATGTGGGATGGTGGTGGTGGCCTGGTGGCACCTCCAGGGACCATCCCTGGGGACCCTGTGTCCCAGTGACTCACTTGGCGTTGGTGACAGTGGGGTCTTTGGTGAAGCTGAAGTAGTTGGAGATGTTCTTGTCGTAGGGCAACCAGTTATGGGTCCCCAGCAAGCCGTTGGCACTCACGGTGACCTGGGCAGAGGCGGAGAGGGAGGTGACACCACTCTCACCGCTGGGATCCTCCCTGGTTTGGTCCTGGACCCCCCTGGACCAGCAAAACACCCCCGTGCCTCAGTTTCCCCACACTCACCAGGATGTCGGGGGATCCCTGAGTGATGAAGGAGTGGGCCTGGTTCTTGGGGACCACGGCCTGCACCAGGGCCACCCCATCGCTGATGCCCTGTGGGGACACAGCAGCTGCTGGGCACCCTTCTGGCCACCCCCACCCCTCCCAGTCCTGCCCAGGGCCCCCCGGGGGCGTCCTCACCTCCACAAAGAAGGACTTGAGCTGGTCCAGGTTCTCGAAGACGTTGGGGGAGCGGGTGTCGAGGCGGGCCAGCCTGCGGGCAGCGCTCTCTGCTGACAGCCGGGCGGGGTGGGGCTCCTGGCGGGGCAGGGCACCCATCAGAAGGGGGGGACCCCCCGAAAGGGGCTGGTTTTGGGGGGCTGTGGGGTCTGAGGTACCTTGAGCAGCTGGCAGGGCGTCTGCCCGAAGTTGCTGATGATGCCCTCCAGAGCCTTGCGCTGCGTCTCGTCGGCGATGGCGTCCAGGTCCACGGCGCATGGGGATGGGGACGGTCACGGTCACGGGGGGACGCACCCCCCGTGGGCGTCCCCTCTCTTGGCCCCACAGCTCACCCTCGTAGGTGCAGTAGTAGAAGACATTGAGGGCCTCCACGGCGGCCGGGCCGCGCTGCTTGTACCCAAAAATGAGGTCGATCCACTCGTGGAGGTGGGCGGAGACGTATTCCGACTCCTGTCCGAGGATGGGGCATCAGGATGGGGTGGGAATGGCCCCGGAACGCCCCCAGGGAGGAAGGGGCTCCCCAGTCTCACCAGGGCTTTGCGGTGCTGGTGGATGAAGTCCTCGTGGGAGCGCGCCCACCGCGGCAGCACCACGTCCCCGACCTTCTCGTTGGAGAGCTGGAGGCAGCCCAGGTCAAAGCCTGCGGGCAGGACAGGGATGAGGGACAGGGATGAGGGACACGGACCCCCCCAGGCTCCCCACGGTGGTGACAATGGTGTCCCTTACCGTTCTGGTTCTCCAGGAACTCCGGGAAGTAGAAGAACTCCGGGATGAGCTCCTTGACATCCACCGGGTTCTCCATGCGGGCTTGCCACGCCGCCGGCACCGAGTGGAACTGCCGGTCCGAGCAGTCAAACCTGGGGGCACAGGACACCCGGCTGGAGCCTGGCTGTCCCCACGATGTCCCCTCTGCAGGATCCACCTGCCGGCTGCCCACCTGCCGCTCTGCAGCTGGATGTGGAGGGTGGTGAAGGGCTCGGTGCGGATCAGGTAGTGCATGACCCCGGCGGCGTTGGAGTAGTGAGTGCCGTAGTGGAACTTGTCCACCGTGCCCGTGGGGTCCTCGAAGCTCTCGTACCTGCAGGCCAGGTGGGACGGGGTCCACCAGGAGCCAGCCAGGTGCTCCCCGCGTCCCCCGCCCTTCGTTTGCGGGGTACTCACTTCTCCTTGACGTCGCGGGCGTGCCGCTCGTTGGCCACCCCGATGGGCTTGGACAGGTCCCGGAACACGGCCGGGTTGGTGAGGTCCAGGGTCTCCGAGACGTAATCCCGCAGGATCCAGGGGAACTGGGAGGGGGCAGGAGGTGGGTGAGGCGAGGGGGCACGGGGTCACTGCGGGGACAGTGGGGGACACAGGGGCTCACCACGGGGTACTGGGACAGGTCGTTGTAGGTGCGCCCCGCGATGGTGTTCAGCTGCATGAGGTACTCGAAGTTGGAGATCTCCCGCAGGACCCATTTCTGGAGCGAAGGGAGAGCGAGGAGACGGGCTTGGAGGGGGAGGAGACAGGGCAGACACCCTCCACCACATGGCAGTGCCCGTCCCACGGCCATCACTGGTTCCAAAGCTGTCCCCAGTCCAGTGGCCATCCCTGGTCCCACAGCTGTCCCCAGAACTGTGGCCGTGTCCACCCTACAGACATCCCTGCTTTTACAGTCACCTCTGGTCCAATGGCCATCCCCATCCCATAGCCATCCCCTGTCGCATGGCCATCACTGCTCTCAGACCATCCCATGTCCCACGGGACTGTCCTCACCCAACGGCCATCCCTGGTGCCATGGCCACTTCCAACAGCCATCCCTGATCCCCTGTCCATCTCCAACCCATGGCCATCCCTGGTGCCATGGCCACTTCCAACAGCCATCCCTGATCCCCTGTCCATCTCCAGCCCATGGCCATCCCAGGTCCCATGGGCATCCTTATCCCATGCTGTCACCCTCCCCTTTTCCATCTGGGAAGGGGACACACGGAGTGGGGATGGGCGCGGTGGGGCCGGTACCTGTGTGAGCCCTGAGGCTTTGAGCAGCTCCTGGGGTGACCGGCTGCCAAAATAGGTCTGGTTGGGGGGCCGCAGGCCAAGGATGCAGGAGTACACCTTGTTCCTCACCTGGAGGGGACAGAAGGGCGTGGAGCGGCCGGAGCTCGGGCAGAGCCGGGGCTCTGGGAGGGATCTGGGAGGGCATGAGGGGCTCCCCACCTTCTTTCTGAAGTTGAGGAAGTAGTTGGCCTGGTCGATGAAGAAGAGCTCGAGGGCGGAGCGGCGCAGGTTGTAGCGGCGCAGGTGGACCTCGCGCAGGTGGGACAAGGGGCGCTTGAAGTCGTAGCCGATCCCTGCCGAGGGTGGGGGGACGCAGAGCCCCCCAGGCGTCACCATCCTGCCATTCCCGAGGCAGGGATGGGGCGGGGGTTCCTCACCCCCCTCAAGGAGCACCCGCCGTTACCTCCCTCCGTCTCCTCCTTCTCGCTGCTGCCGTCGTAGAAATAAACGTGCTGGGTTGTCACCTCCAGGCGCCCGGGGACCACGGCCACCGTCGTGATGAGCTCGCAGTCTTCTGACACCACCAGCTTCTCCCGCTGGTTCTGCTCCTTGGGCTCAGCCCTGGGTGGCACAGCGGGGTGAGGACATTCTGGTGACACCCCCAGCCTGGGCGAGCCAGTGCTCTGGCAGGGGTGGGGACACTCACTGGTTGTCCACGACAGGGAGGTCCTCCTCGGCCAGCTGGTCATCCTCCAGCTCGCTCACCTTGGCCTCCTTGGCCATGGCGAGCGGGAGGGACTCGGCGGGGTTCTGGAGGTGGTCAGCTCCTGAAATGAGGAGGGGGTCAGCAGGACCCACCACCCCCCAGAGCTGGGGGCAGCTCCTGTGAAGGGTCCCCACATTCAATATCGTCCATGACATCTCCCAGCCCAACTCCACCGGTGACATCCCTAGCCCGTGGCACGGGGGGACCCCCAGGTGCCCCAGTGCCACCACCTCACCCAGGTTGTCCCGTAGGGCGCTGGCCTCCAGGTGTTGGTCGAAGTTGAGGTTGGGCACCAGCTTCAGCCTCATGCGGGAGTAGGTCTCGGCACTTGACAGCTTCCAGCGAACCTCCGGTGGGTTCCTGGGGGACAGCCGGGGGTGAGGCACCCTGGGGACCCCTGGCCGTGCCAGCCATCCCTGGGGACGAGATGGGGACTCACAGGTCGGCCCAGGCGGAGCGGGGTGAGGTGAGCAGGCGGCACAGGGACCGCCACTGCTTGAGCACGGTGCTGTGGTGGTTGTTGGCCTGCTTGAGGACGTTGGCGTGCCGGGCGTTCTCCGCCTTGCAGCGCTTCGCCGCCGGCTCCAGCACCAGCTCCTGCCGAGGGGACACCACAGTGAAGTGACAGCAGGGCTGGGGCTTGGGGACATCCATAGGATGACATCCTCAGAGTAAGAACACCCCCAGGATGATGTGGTTGGGATGAGGAGCACATCCATGGTATGATATCCCCAGGCTGAGGAGCACATCCCAGGGATAATGTGCCTGCAAGGAGGAGCACATCCCCAGGACAATGTCCCCAGGAGGAGGAGCACTTCCTGAAGGCAATGTCCCCAGGACGGCATCCCTGGGATGAAGAGCACAACCCCAGGATTAACATGCCCAGGGAGAGGAGCACATTCCTGGAATTACATCCCCAGAGTGAGGAGCATATTCCCGGCATGACATCCTTGGGGTGAGGAGCATGTCCCCAGAGTGAGGAGCACCCAGAGTGACACCCTAGGAGTGAGGAGAGCGTCCCCAGGATGAAGAGCACACACAGGGTGACACCCCAGGGGTGAGGAGAGTGTCCCCAGGATGAAGAGCATGCCCCAGGGTGACACCCCAGGGGTGAGGAGCAGGCAGTACCTGGAACAACTTGCGGCTGGCCGCCTTCTCCTGCTCCCGGCGCTGGGAGCTGCTCATCATGGCATCGTAACAGGCGTTCCAGAAATTGGACATCAGGTCGTGGCTCCTGGCAAACGTGTCCATCTCGAACTGGGCCATGGTGGGCTGCACCTGGATGGGCAGAGGGGCATTTCCAGGGCTCGGTGCCCACCACCCATCACCCAGGTATTCCCCCAGGAGTGCTCCCGTGGCACCCACGTGCTTCTCGATGAAGCCCCTCCACTCCGGGGTGGTGCAGAAGAGCTGGAAGTCCTCGTAGAAGGTGGGGCTGCCGTTGGTGGGGGGCAGCGAGGGCAGGAACTGCTGCAGCTGCAGGGTCTCGTAGCACTGATCCATCAGCGTCCTGATGATGGGCACCAACCAGGAGAAGGTCTCCGACCTGGAATCCAGGGAGCGCCGCAGGGGCGTCTCCAGCTTTCCCAGGAGGTAACAGGCCTCGTCCCTCCGCGGGGCCGAGGTGGTCTGCAGGAGGTTGTGCAGCTTCACGTAGGCCAGCGAGTGCAGCTGGGGGGACAGGGGACGTCAGGCGGGGCCACCGCGATGCCACCGCGGTGCCCAGGGAGGGGTGACCCACCTGGGGGTCCTGCAGCAGGATGTACCCGATGAGCACCCGCAGTCCCGTCTGCGCCATCTCCTTGAGGTCCGAGGTGCCGTTGGCCAGGTGGTGCCACACGCCCAGCTTGTCCAGCAGGCTGCTGACCCCCTCGTAGATCTGGGGGACACCGTGAGCCCCCGCCCGGGCACGAATCCCACCCCTGCCCAGCCACCGGCTCCGTCCCCATCACCCAGCCCTCCTCGGATTCGGGTTGGGGTTTAGGATTAGGGTAGAACCCAACCCGTGACAAACTAGTCTGGGTTTGGCATGAGGCTGAGGCTCAGGAATTATCGTCAGGGGTCAGGATTAGGCCTGGGTACAAGACTGGAGTTAGGGTTGAGCTTTAGGACAAAGGCGTAGCAGGAAGGTTTAGGATTAGGATGTAGGAAGTACAGTGAGGTTACAGGCTGTGAGTTAAGATTAGGGTTTAGGCTTATAGAAACAGTTAGGGCTGAGATAAGGATCATGGGTTGGGGTTTACGACAAAGATGTGGAGTTAAGGTTTAGAATCATGATTTAGGAGGTACAGTTAAATATAGAGTTTATGAGTTAATCTTAGGGTTCAGGGTCAAGGCTTAGAGTATAAAGGGTTGCATTTATGGTAAGAGTTTAAAGTTAATGCTAAAGTTTAGGATTAGGGGTTAGGATTAAAGTTTAAGGATGAATATTGGGGTTTGATTTAAGATTATGCATAAATCAGAGGTTATTTCCTAAGATTAGGATTAGGCTTTGATTTAAATCTAGGTTTAAGGCCGAGGTTATTTCCCAAGTTTAGGATTAGGCTTTGATTTCAGTTTAGGAATAAGTCTGAGGTTATGTTCAAGCCCCGCTGGTGAGGCTTGGTTTAGGGCCAGGGTTGACATTAGGGATTAGGGATTAGCAGAGCTGCGGTTTGGGATCAGGAATCCCTGCTCATTCCCATCCACCTTCTCGCTCCACAGGGCCTGGTTGTTGTGTCCCTCGGAGAACAGGAAATCCTGGAGCAGCCGCAGCAGCTTGAGGGTGTTGTGGGTGAGCCCGGGCAGCGTGGCCGGGTCCGACTCCTTCAGGTCCGTCAGCGCCGACTCCAGCATCATCTCCAGCAGGCTGTGGGACAGCAGCGGCTCCGGAGGGCGCCCTTCCCTCGGGATCCACCCCCGGGACGCGGGCGGGCCTCACCTGCGCTTGATCTCGTCCGGGGGCCGCACCAGCTCGCAGGCCGTGCCCAGCTTGGTGAGCACGGAGAAGACCTGGCCGCGCTCCCTCCAGGCCGCGTCGTCCCAGCCCTCGACCCCGCGCCACGTCACCGAGAAGATGATGTTGGTCAGGAGGTTGCACAGCTCCTCCTCGGGGGTTTGCTGCCAGTGCAGAGGAAGGTGAGAGGTGCCCGGAGTGCCCCAGGCTGGTGGGGACGAGTGTTTGGGGCTCACCTGGGGGTTGCTGGTGTTGGAGACGTTGTCGCTGGGCAGCACGTCCTGGTAGCTGCTCTCATCCAGGACGTTGGACAGGCTGGAGCTCTTGCGCGCTCGCATTCCCGGGAAGGGCTTGAAGCTCTCCAGGGGTGAGGGGGTGCCGGGGCCGCTGGCCGGGGTCTGGGTGCCGCTCTCGGCCGTGGCCATGGAGCTGGTGCTGGCCAGGTCCAGCCCCAGGTCGAAGGGCGAGGTGGAGAAGGGGGACAGCGGGTGGTAGACGCTGTCGAAGGGGGGACCGTCGCCGGGGTTGGAGGACGAGCGGCTGGCCCGGTCCGAGGAGTCGAAGGACTTGAAGTTGTAGGAGCGGAAGGACTTGGTGCGGCCGCTCGGGGAGATGGAGTGGTCGGAGAAGCCCTCGGAGAGCTCCTGGTCCGAGGCCTCGTATCCCAGCGGGAGGAAGACATCGAGCTCCTGGAGCTCGGCGGGCGGCGGGCTCATCCCGTCCTTGCCGGAGGGCTCGGAGAGGCGCAGCGGCTCCGGGCAGCCCGCGGAGCTCAGGCTGTGCTGGCGGCACTCGTAGGACTCCTTCACGTAGAGCTTGGTGAGCGTGTCCTGCCAGCCGGCCAACCTGGCCAGCTGCTTCACCAGGTCCTGCTGCGCGTAGATCAGGTGGAAGAGCTGCAGCAGAAGGAAAAGGAGAAGGAAAAGGGAGGACATTGGATGCTGCTGTCCCAGCTCCTGAGGGATGGACCCATCCCAGGAGCAGGAGCACCCCAGATCCTCCAAAACCATCAAGGGGTGCTGGGGCTGCACCATTTCCATGCTGGCAGGTCCGTATCACCACCATCCCCACGGCCACCACTTTTGGGCGTGGCTGGGTGTCCAAGGAGCTCAGCTCCAGGGTGACACCTCCGTCACCTCCCGTTGTGCCCCGGCCCCGCGCACCTTGCGGCAGATGTCGAGCCGGATGCTCAGCTCGGCCCGGTGGGACAGGTACACCACGGCCACCAGGTCCTTGTAGTTGGGAGGGTCTGCGGACAAGCAGAGACAGCACAGTGGTGGGACACTTCCTGCTGTCCCCAAAAGCCACCAAAGACCCAGCCCAGCTGAGCCTCGTGGGAAGCCACCAGTGATGATCCCATGGCACACGGTCGGGATGGGTGGCCTGGTTTCTTTGGCACACGGTACCTGCCCCCAGGACCTGCTCCGAGAGGCAGCGGAAGAGCAGCATGGAGCCGGGAATGTCGCTGAGGAAGGAGATGAGCCCGTTGTACCCGATGTCCTTCAGCTTCAGGCGGCTCTTGCTGCGCTCGGGGACTTTCTCGTACTTCAGCATCTTGTAGAGGACCTGGTGGGACAGCGAGAGGAGGCCGCTTGCTGCGACATCCCTGCTGGGGACAGCAGGAGGTGGGCACTGGGGACCTGCCTTACCTTGAAGACCCTTTCCCGCACTTCATCCGAGAACTTCTTCTGCACCAGCAGGGAGAAGAGCAGCTCCACGTGGCCCGGCTCAAAGAGGAAGGTGAAGACCTGCTCCTGGGCTGGGGAGCCCTTCAGCAGGCTGTGGATCACCTCCAGAGCTCCACAGACCTGCAGGACACGGGGATGGTTGTCCACTGTCCTCCGAGTGTCCCACCGGGACCTCAACGGCTTCTCCCCAGCCCACGTTTCGCTGAGGGGTTTGGGGAGCACAGGGTGGCCGGTGACACACCTGCTGCTCGTCCTGTGCCCCAGCCAGGTAGTTCAGCAAGCTCTGCATCTCCTCTCCGGAGAAGCTCCTGCAGAAGAAATCCTTCACCAGGCTGAAAAGGGACGTCTGCACCGTCTTGATGTCATCGGTGGCTGTGGTCTTCTCCCTGGAGGTGCTGATGGACAGACACACATGGGCATACGTCCCTTGTCACCTGTCACCCATTGCCAGCATCATCCCAAATCCCAACACAAAGCCTGAGGAGCTCCAGGGATCTTCTGCCTCACTGGGAAATGTCCACCCCACACATTTGGGTCTGCCTGTTGCACCACCACGCTCTTGGTGGCTGCTGGGGGTGGATTTTGGAGCTGGGCACAGGCTCAGCGATGGGACACAGAAAGTCCTGCACCCACCACAACGCTCCCGCACTGGAAGGAGGGATATTATCCCAAGAAAACGGTGTTTAGCCAAACCACAGCTCTGAGGGCTGAAGCCCACCCCCAGTCCCACCCCGTCAGCATTCCAGGATTCTGGCCCCGCCTGGCAGCTCACCCGTAGTAGGTCCGGATGGAGTCCAGGATGAACTGCACCCCGTACTTCTTGCGGATGCGCTGCTTGTGGTCCTTGACCACGCTGGCCAGGTACTGGATGTGACCTGCAGGGAGAAGGTGTGAGGATCCCACGGAGGCCGGGCGGGGTGGACATTCCCAGGCATTCCCAGTCCCCACCTAGGCGCACGGCGAAGTCGCTGTTGCTCCAGATGCGGAAGTCGAAGAGGAGGTGCTGGTAGAGGAGGTGCAGCAGGAGCCCGCTGCCCTCGGAAGCCACCTGCTCCATGAGGATCTGCGAGGCCACCAAGGTGCTCATGTCCAGCAGCGTGCCAGGGACCTGCCACGGGCGACAGGGGACACTTCCAGCCCCTTGGGAACAGCAAGGACCGTGGGATGGGGTTTTTGGGAGCCTCCCACACCTTGTGCAGCAGTGTCCCGATGATGGCCGGCCCGTGGCACTGCACCAGGCTCTCCTGGTTCACAGCGTGGTGCCGCAGGAAGTTCTTCACCAGCAGCAGGAAGGCGGCCACGCTGTTCTTCTCCAGCCTGCTCTCTGCAGGGCACGGGGACCTGTGAGCCCTGGAGATCCCACCCAAACCCCTCCCGGGAGATCCCACCCAGTTGTCTCTCCAAACTTTTCAGCCTGTTCTCCTGTTTCCCCCAGATTTAAGGAGATGGAAGCCTCTGCTGCTTTGAGCTTGGGAATGAGTGGCTGGACACTGGGAGAAAGCACGTTCCCTGAAGGCCAAAGTGTCCTGGAGCCACCCTCAGCTTCCCAGAACTGCTTGTTTGTGACTAACAACATCCCAAGTGGTTTCTCCGTTACCCCATAACTCCTAGAGCCTCAGGCAAGGCCTCTCCTGCCCGTGGTGGACACCTGCCAGGTCCAGGAACACCTCTCATGGCCAACGCCTCCAGCCACCTGAGCAGGACAACTCCTGCTTCACATCCCCTGAACTCCTCACCTGAGGACTTTCCCAGCGGGATGAGCATGCCCTGGGCGTTCCTGGAAGATGTCAGCTCCGGCCCCACCAGGTCGTTGGTCTCCTGCTCATCCTCGGGCTCCTCTGTCTTGGACACGACTTGCTCGAGCAGGGGCAGGAGCACCCCCATCCCGCCCACGCAGTTGACCACGTCCTAGGGGAAGGAGGAGAGAGGCTTTGCTGGGTGGTGACAGCAGCGTGGAGGAGGAGGTCCATGGCACCTGCGGTCCCAAATGTCACCTGTTCCCCTGCACCACCCACAGTGCCCACCCTGGACGCTGAGGACCTACGGGACAGATGGGTCATGGTGGACCCAATACCATGGGCAGAGTCTGTGAAGGGTCCGGGGACCTCTGGGGGTCCTGTCCTGGGATTGTGCCCCAGGAGGGACCCCCTGCCTCCAGGCCATGGGGTGGACAGGTCACCCTGTGCCCAGCCTACCTTGATGTCCCAGTTGACCACCTTGTGTCCTGTCAGCCTCCCGTCCAAGCTGTGGCTGGGAGAGAGGTCCAGGCAGATGTTGTTCCTGCAGGCCTGCAAGAGAACACCATGGGAGCATCCCAATGATCTTGGACGTGTCCCTGGTGGCGGAGGGTCCACCAGTGCTGTCCCTGTCCCCAGAGGGGCGGCTCTCCTCACCTGAGGGGTGTAGTACAGCAGGAGTTTGCTGCTGAGCTCCACCAAGTCACCTTCCAGTGTGAACGGGGATGTGACGTTTGGTCCTGGGAGAGAGGACTGGGGTGAGCTGGGACATGGGGGAGGAGACCCCGGTCACCACCAGCACCCTGGGGACATCCTCCATGTCCCATCCTGATGTACCTGCACAGAAGAGAGCCTTGACCTGGGCTTGCTGCAGAGCCTCACAGAAGATGGCCACGGAGCCCAGGTGACCCTCCAGCGAGGTGGGGCTGCCCCACTCCGTGTCCTGGCTTCCGGCCGCCGTGGTGGCCACCACCCCCTCTGTGGGCAGCTGGGTGGGGGTCCAAGAGTGGGGGCCGAGGGTGGCGGGGACAGACTGGGAGCGTCCCAGCACGGGGTGCGAGGGGAAGACCAGCTCCGGCCCGTGGGATGCCGGTGGGTGGCCGGCAGCAGAGGTGGCCGTTGTGGTGGTCCGGTGGCCCGCAGAGCCGATGCAGCAGGAGGTGAAGGACTGGGAGGGAGAAGGGATCGCACTCAGCCCCCAGCGAGGCCATGGAGAAGGGTCTGGGTGGGCGCTGGGAGGATCCCCCACCTCGTGGAGGGACGGGAAGCGGAGCTGTGCCGTTTTCCGCAGGTGTCCGTCGGCGTAGATGCTGACGATATTCTGGCCGAAGGGCCGGCGGCCGGCAACGTGGACGATGTCAACACAGTGCTGGGGGGACAGAGGGGGACATCAGGGCATTGTGGTGTCCCCGACGGGGACAGGGATGGAGAATGGGATGAGCCTCACCCAAGCTGAGTCGTTGAAGGCAAACTCCGGCAGTGCCACCGTCATGTAGTCCTTCTTGGTGCACACGGCCACCACCAGCACGCCGCCCGCGGTGAAGAACGCCTCAAAGCCCGTCCCGCCCGCCGTGAAGAAGCTGGTGGAGAAAACCATGGAGAAAACCACGGTGGGGCTGGTGGTGCTGCCCCTCCCCGCCCTCACCTCACCCTCTTCAGCGAGCATCACCTGTAGAGCTGCCTCCTCTTCGGCCTCGCCGGCGGCTCCGGCTCCTCCTCGCTCAGGCACAGCCAGGCGTGGAAGGCGAAGGCGCTGCCGGGCCACTTCTGGATGGTGGGCACCATGATCCCGGCCATGCCGGGGCTCAGGTCGAAGCTCTGCAGTGCCCGCGGGGGCCCCTCGCCCTTGGCCATGCCGGACAGCGCTCGGATGACCGGAGCCACGTAGGGATGCGGCCCCCGGCCCCGCTCGCGCCGCAGCAGCCGCAGGAGCTGCCGCAGCTCCCCGGGCCGGATGGAGAGGCTGCCCAAGGAGCGCAGCAGCTCCAGCAGGTTTTGGGAGCAGGCACTGGGAAGCGCCGGCTCGGTGGCCAGGGCGGCCAGCAGGGAGCCCACCATGCCTGCTTTGACGCAGGTGAGGCGGCTGGGCAGGGAGGCCTCGCAGAGCTGCCGCAGCCACACCGACAGGAACACCTGGAGATCCCGGCATTCCAGCGCCGGCAGCCAGGTCAGCAGGATCAGCAGGGGCTGCTCGTTGCGGATGGGACGCACCGGGAAGGAGCTGTGCTCACCCTCCACCGCCTGCAGGGACACAACAGGGGGTTGGTGCAGCTCCAGTGCTGCGGACAGGGATGGATCCATCCCAGGCCACCCTGGGCTGGCAGCAGAGACCTTGTGTGGACCCTTGTGCATCCAGAATCTTGGAGACTCCCATGCCTCCAGAATTTGGAGACCCCAGACACCAAGGGTCTTGGAGACCCTCATGGATTAAAGGTCTTGGAGACCCTCGTGCACCAAGTATGCCAGAGACCCTTACGCATCAATACTTTTGGAGATTCTGTGCATGAAGAATTCTGGAGACTCCATGCATCAAGGATCTTGGAGACCCTTATGGATTAAGGATCTTGGAGACTGCCACGCATTAATAGTTTTGGAGATACTCTCCATCCAGAATTTTGGAGACCCCGAGCATCAAGAATCTTGGAGATCTCCAAGTATCAAGGATCTTGGAGGCCCTCATGCACCAAGCATTCTGAAGATTCTTGCGCATCCAGAATCTTGGAGATCCCTGTGCATCAAGTGTCCTGGAGGCCTCTGCAAATCAAGGATCTCAGAGACCCTCATGCATGAAGCACCTTGGAGACCCTCCTGTGTCCAGCAGCACCAGACTGAGCAGTTCCACATCCAAAAGGGCTCAAAACTCCCAAACCCAAGCACAACTCCAAGTGAAAGATGGCCCCAGGACCCGCTGGGAGGAAGCTGCTGAGAAACCAGCAGGATGGAGAAGATGGGGGGCTGAGATCCACAGGCTCCCCCGGTGCCGAGGGCTTTGCCCGGAGTCAGGAAAAGCGGGAACGCTCACCATGTTGAGGAGCTCCTGCAGCAGACGTTGGGTGGGCTGGCCCTGGCTCCTCAGCACCTCGTAGAGGTGGGCGTAGCCAATGCGCTCCTTGAACACCTCCTGGAAGCACAGGGACAGTGGGATCCCAGCCGAGCCCTGCCTCGGGCTGAGCTGCCTCAGCCCGAATGAAAATACCCAAATCCCTCTGTTTTTGGAGTGTCCTCCCCAAGGAAGGTCCCCTGCCCACCTTGGCCGAGGGCGAGTTGCTCATGATGGCCGTGAGCACCCCGAGGGCGTGGACAGCGATGGCGTCGGAGCTGCCGGTGGTGACCTGCGGGGACATGGGAATGGGGGACCTGCTGGGACACGGGAATGAGGTGACACGGCCCACCATGGAGGGTGGCTGGGTTATGGGGTACCTGCTGGGCTCCATCCCCGTTCCGTGTGGGAACTTCATCCTGGGCTTTGCCCACCTCCCGCGAGCTGCCGAGGTAGAGCTGTGGGACATGGGGTGGGCGTGGGACACAGGGAAGGGCTTCTGGAGGGTCCCCACCCCATGGATGCGTCCCACGATCGTTCGGAGCCAGGAATGGTGAGGATGGAGATGACGGTGCCCAAAGGGTCACCACGAGGGACACGCCGCCCTGTCCCAGGGTCACTTAGTGCCAGGAGTGGTGAGGATGGAGATGAAGGTGCCCAACCTTGGTGTCACCAAGAGGGACACGCCGCCCTGTCCCAGGGTCATTTAAAGGGGAAAAGGTGAGGAAGGGAGGAAGGGAGGGTGAGGATGGAGATGAAGGTGTTCAACCTTGGTGTCACCCTATCCCAGGATCGTTTAGCACCAGGAGGGGTGAGGATGGAGATGAGGATGGGGATGAGGATGGGGATGGAGGTGAGGACGGACATGAGGCTGGAGATGAGGCTGCGGATGAGGCTGGGGACGAGGCTGGGGACACCGAGGTGCCATCCCGTACCTTGCTGTTCTGGAGCAGGCGGATGATGTGCTCGAAGCAGTTGTTGCTGAGGAACACGGCCTGCAGCACCGGCCGGTCCTGGCAGCTCAGCATGGCCGGGATGGCGTCTACGGACAGAGAGCCCGGCTCAGCCCCATCCCATCCCCACATTCCCAGACCCCCGTTCCTGTTCCCAACCTACCCAACATGAGCACCCGCAGGGCGATGAGGCCGCCGGCCGCCTCGGGCGCCAGGGACGCCGCGGGGAGGTCGGAGTTGAGCACCCTGAAGTATCCGTCCAGGAGGCTCCGCAGGGACACGGGGCCGGCGCTGGGGCTGGAGCCGTGCAGGACGTGGACCGCGGCCACCACGGAGCGCAGCGTCGCCTCCAGCAGCGCGGGGCACGGCGGGGCCCCGCTGCCGCCCCGCTGCAGAACCCCCAGCAGCACCTCCAGCGCCGCCGGCGTGATGGCCTGGAGCGCGTTGGGCTGCGGGATTGGGGAACGGGTGGGGATTGGCGATAAGAGCCCTTCACCGATCCCGTTATTTACTGACCCCGAGACCTCCAGCGCTGCAGGTTTTACCCTGCGGGCGTCAATTGATTTAAAGCCAGTTTTGGAGTTATTGATTAAATTGACTTTTAATCGCTGTGGAAATTAAAACTGATTTCAGCTCCAATTTATTAATCCAAGGATTTTCCAGGTTCCAGCCCAGAGCTGAACTGGAGGTGAAGCAGCCCCTTCAGCTTAAAAGCTTCCCATAACTTAATTATTTAATTAATTTTAATAATTAAATTTAATAGTTCAATAAAATAACTTAATTCAGTAATTTGATTTAATAATTATCTTTAATTATTTAATAATTTAACAAAATAATTAAATTCAATAATTTAATAATTTAATTATTTACATATTTAGCTCTTTTATTATTTCTTTTATTTAATTCTTTAATTTTATTACTCCATTCATTTATTTCATTTAATTATTTAGTTTTACTTTATTTGTTTTATTTAATTCTTTAATTTTTAATTTGATTAATTTAATAATTTTAATAACTTTTAAAATTTTTAATTATTTTGGTTTATTGTTATATTTTTTATTTTATTATTTATTTTAATTCTTTAATTTCGTTACTTAATTTAACGTTTCTGAGCTGATCCCACCCAATTTAGGGCTGGAATGTTAAACAGGATTCTTAAAAGCTTTGGAAAATTCAGTGGTTTAATTCCAGCCTTGGCATCAATAAAACTTCGGGGTTTATCCCTGGAATGAGGAGCTCAGCTCCTCCCCATCTGCTTCCCAAGGGTACCTTGGATCCCGAGAGGATGGCTCCAAAAAGATGGATAATCCGCAGCTGGATCGTTTCCGGGAGCTGCTTCCCAGCTTGGAAACTCTCTGCGAGGATGAGGAGGGAAAGATTTCATTGCAGCAGCAAACAGAAAAAAAAAAATATGGAAAAAGGCCCTTTTCCAGGAATAAAAATAGGCAAAAATCCTTTTCCTACCAAAAACTAGGGAAAAATCCCTTTCCTCCCCAAATCCAGCCCACGGGGGTGCTGGACCCTGCTGCTGATGGAGAGGATGAGGATGCTCCGCGTTTTCCAGCTCTGGCTGTGCCAGGAAAGCGGCTCTGTCCCCAAAAAAGGGGATTTGTGCCAAACTCGGGTTCAGTCGGGGATTTACGGGGGCAGAGTTTCAGGGGATTTTTGCAACGGCGCTGCCTCTAAAGGGGATTTTTGGGGCTTCCCCGGAAAAAAATCCCCTTTGTGTTTGTTTTTGTGGGTTCCCCAGGTGGTGCTGGGCTTAATTCCTGCTCTGGGATTCCGTTCCTATTCCCAGGACACGAGAACAGGCACAGGATCCTAAACTTCCAGGGCAGGTGTAGGATAACCTGGAACAGCTACAGGGTCCTGTATTTGCCCTGGAATCCTATAATAATCCTGAGATGGGTACAGGATAACCTGGAGCAGGTGCAGATCCCATATTTGTGGGATAGGTACAGGATAACCTGGAGCCCATGTGGGATCCCGTATTTGTGGGATAGGTACAGGATAACCTGGAGCAGGTGCGGGATCCCATATTTGTGGGATGGGTACAGGATATCCTGGAGCCCGTGCGGGATCCTGTATTTGTGGGATGGGTACAGGATAACCTGGAGCCCATGTGGGATCCCATATTTGTGGGATGGGTGCAGGATAACCTGGAGCAGGTGCGGGATCCCATATTTGTGGGATGGGTACAGGATAACCTGGAGCCCGTGTGGGATCCTGTATTTATGGGATAGGTGCAGGATAACCTGGAGCCCATGTGGGATCCCGTATTTGTGGGATAGGTACAGGATATCCTGGAGCCCATGTGGGATCCCGTATTTGTGGGATGGGTACAGGATAACCTGGAGCCCGTGTGGGATCCCATATTTGTGGGATGGGTACAGGATATCCTGGAGCCTGTGTGGGATCCCATATTTGTGGGATAGGTACAGGATATCCTGGAGCAGGTGCGGGATCCCATATTTGTGGGATAGGTGCAGGATAACCGGGAGCAGGTGCGGGATCCTTTTAGGTCCTTGGATCAATACCTCTCCCTGAATACAACATCCCTCCGTGAATCCTATAAATATTCCCTGTTCCCACTGCTCCCCAGCACACTCCAACCCCCATCCCTGGGCACCTTCCACACTTACAGATCCCACACCGACCCTTCCCTTTCCCAGATCCCGCTTTTACCCTGGAAAAAGGCACCGAACTCGGGGGGCAGCGGCGTGGGGGCGAACTTGTATTTGCTCTTCTCCTTGGCGCTGACGGATTCCCTGGAAAGAGAGGGGTGAGGCGGGGGAATCCGGGATGGGCGAGGGATTCCGGGATGCGGGGAGGGTCCCTCACCCGCTCAGCTGCCGGCGCCAGGTCTGGTAGGGGTCGAGGAAGCACTCGCAGAGGTGCAGGGCGTGGAGCATCCCGTTTTCCAGCTGCGTCCGGTTTTCCAGCTGGGCCTGGCTCTCCAGCTGGGCCCCATTTTCCAGCTGTGCCCCATTCTCCTGGCTCTCCAGCTGTGTCCCCTTCTCCAGCTGTGTCCCGTTTTCCCGCTGTGCCCAGCTCCGCGCGTCCCCCGGGATGCTCCGCAGCTGCTGGGAAAGCCAAGCTTTAATCCCTGACGCGCTCCAAAAAACGGGATGTGTTTTTTAGGCGGAAAACTCCGCGCTGGGGGGAGGTTGGGATCGGCGATGAATCAATCAACCAATCAGAGCCCAGAGTGGCACAAGCTGGGATTCACTGACCAATCAGCAGCCAGAGTCACACAACCTGTAGGGCTGCTGACCACTCAGAACCCAGAGCTGCACTGACCAATCAGCACCTGGCACAGCAAAACCTGGAGAGCTCTTGGCCAATCAGCACCAGAGTAGCACAAGCTGTGGACTCATGGACCAATCAAATTACAGAGCAATGCAACCTGTAGAGCTCTCAACCAATCAACATCAAGAGTCACACAAGCTGTGGACTCACTGACCAATCAGCAGCTAGACTCACACAACCTATAGAGCTGCTGGCCAATCAAATCCCAGAGCACCTGAGCAACCTGTAGAGCTCTTGACCAATCAGCAGCCAGCACAGCACAACCTGTAGAGCTCTGGACCAATCAGAGCCCAGATTCACACAACCTATGTACTGGGTGACCAATAAGGGCAGGGCCCCTCCCCAGCCAATCAGGCCCCGCCCATTCCCATTCCTGCTCCCATTCCCGCTCCCGCTCCCATTCCCGCTCCCATTCCCGTTCCCGCTCCCACCTGGTTCCCGCAGAGCCGCAGCAGCCGCAGCACCTGCGGGAGGCAGCCGGGGGTCCTGTCGGGCTGGATGTTCTCCAGGTTCCTGGAAGGGAAAACATCGGGAATTCATCCAGCACGGAGAGGCGGAGGAAATTTGGGAAGGGGAAGGAGGAAATTTGGGAGGGAACAAAGCGCTTGGGGCAGGAACAACGCTATTAAAAATTATTATTATATTTTAATCAATTTATATAATAATACATTCTATTATTAACTTTTGCAATTAATAATAAAAATAACGTTTATTATTATTTTTAGGGATGTGATGCAGTCTGGGGGGAATGATGGAATTTTGGGGGGAATAATGGTTTTCTATTACTATATTTTTATTATAT
>VZTF01006242.1:4472-15996 GCA_013397755.1 Cnemophilus loriae | reverse complement strand
GATCTTAGAAGTTGCAGTGAACCGCGGGGGCCTCCCCCACTCGGCCAGGCCGAGTGAGGGGGGGCTGCTGGAGGCGGCCAGAGGTGGGGGAGGGGCCCAACCCAGCCTGCGCCCAGAGCGGTGGGGGCCAGGCCAGGCTCACCAGTCCGAGGCCGGGGGGTGCTCGGCCCGGTGGATGGTAAAGGGGAGCCAGGCCCTGGCCCTCGGGGGGAGCAGGGGAAAAAGGGGGGCTCAGCCCAGCAGATGGTAAAAGGGAGCCAGGCCCGGCCCTCGGCCCTCGGAGGGAGCAGGGGAGGGGGGGAGGCCAGCCAGGCCCAGCCCTGAGGCCTAGCCTGGCAAAAACCCTTTATTCCTCCCCTGTTACCTGTTGAAACACCGGAAGCCAAAGAGGAAGTTCCCAGTGTCCAGCTCCCTAAATACTGTATCTTGCAGAGGGCATACCTTAAATGTCATTGGCCCATGACACCCTGTCACGTCCAAAGGACCTGGCAGGGTGAAATTTACCTAGAAACCTGTCAACCCATGACACTCGTGGAGTGTATCCTCTCTCCCTGGCTGGGGGACGCCTGCTCCTCATGGCAGAGACTCTTGTTGGTTCTGTCGAGACATGGTAAATTCCTTCCTTGAGCTCTTTTCTCAGTTTCTCATGGTCCTCTTCAATTTTCTCTTCGAAGTTCCGGATGTACTCGACCAGCTTTGTTTCCACGGACAAGACATGGGTGCGTAATGGGGGGGTGACAGTGTCCTTGTAAATTCTTAGTTTGTTGACCAATGCGTCCACCTTGTCCTCTCCTTCCCTCCATTGCAGCGTCGCTAGGTAACGGGAGTATATCTCTGGTCCGAGCCGTGTGAATTTCAGCCACATTTGCGACATGCACTGGACACCATCTGGGCTCTTAGGGAATCTCTCGTCTTCTGGAAAATGATCTCCAGCACAGCCAATTCCCTTAGGCATTGAATACCTTGTTCCATTGTGTCCCATTTCCCTTGCTGCACGTGGAGGTCTTCTTTACAAAGCTATCTATCCCTTACACTTGCCAGCAGTGTCCGCCAGAGGCTCAGTGTTTCCTGGGTTTTCCCGATCCCCTGGTCAATGACCACATCTCGGGACAGGGATTCCACTTGCCTGGCCTCACTTCCATCCAGAATGGTGTCATTGGCTGCGGCGTCCCAGATGCANGTGGGCGGCGGCGTCCCAGATGCAGAGCAGCCAGGTCAGGATGGACTTGTTTGTCTGGCGGGTGAACTCCCTCCACAAGTCACGCAGCTCACCCAGGAATAGAGACCGAGTGATGATCTCCAGCTCCGTCTCTTCTGCTGGGTGTGAAGGTCCGGCCGCCTCCTCGTCGGTCACTATACGGACTGATTTGCTCTGTGATTTCTTTTTCTGAACGGGAGCAACTGCTACTGGTTTAGGCTGTCCTGGCTTGGTGACGGTTTGTGTGGAGACACTGATGGTTCTTTTGGTTCCTTTTCTCTCTGTGACAGTTTGTGTAAACATGGTGCCTGTTGCTTTGCTGCTTTTCTCCTCCTCCTCCTGAGGATGCTGTGCCACACCAAGTGTTCTGACTCTAAACATGGTATACATGGTGCAGGCCATACAGAGAAGACAAAGCAGAACTAATAAGATTATGTCGTCCTTGACATCCAGAGGGAACTCAATATTTTCAAATACTGCTGTGTCAGGCCTGAAAGGCTGGAAAAAAACATTCTTTACTCTTCTCCCCAGGGGCTGGGTGTTATTGTTGAGGAGGCCCCAGAGGTAGCAGCTCAGACTAGGACAAGCAAACAAAACTGAGTATATATTCCAAATGATGTTCATTGCCTCGGAGGTTATCCATGCAATAGACATAATAAAACAATAGAGCAATTTTCATACCATTCCCTGGTCTCAAATGGAGCATCACAATCGGCAAATAGTTCCCCATGTGGAGAAAAATATAGAGAGCAAGGTACAGTACCCATGTAAAGATGTTGAATATCATGGTGAATAGGCAGTTTCTGTAATACAAAATTGTAGTTCTGACTTCCCTCAGGAGGGCCCCACATTGGCCACCAAAAGATATACTAGTTTGAAAGCAAACCAGTGAGAGATTCCAA
This sequence comes from Cnemophilus loriae, assembly GCA_013397755.1. Lineage (NCBI taxonomy): Eukaryota > Metazoa > Chordata > Aves > Passeriformes > Corvidae > Cnemophilus > Cnemophilus loriae. The sequence continues at coordinate 13,896 of VZTF01006242.1, read as the reverse complement.
GTCAGAACTACAATTTAATAGGAAAATTAAAATAAAGGCAGAAAACACTGGCTTAAACTGACAGAGTCAGGATACAACCGGACACCCTGTTGGTCAGAGCGGGGGTAGCAGTCCAATTAAATGGTGGCTGCAGTCCTGTTGAAGTGATAGATGTGGTTCTGTTGAAGCAGTGATCCTGTAGAAGGGTCTGGTCTTCCTCTGAAGGTCCGGTCCAGTGGTGGTGATGTAGCTCTTGTCTTCTGGGAGTCCAGCAGGTGAGGCTGCCCGTGGTGTTCTAAACCTCAGTTATATCCAGGTAGGAATGCTTGCGTTCCTCCCCCTGGGCGGAGCATTTCACAGTGGGATGATGTAATTTTATGAGTCATGCAGTGAGACTTGATGGCCCATTTGCAGAAGATAGTCCCCGGAGGGAGTTATTACATTTACAAATAGAACATAGCAAACCTGCGAGACCAGCTACAACAGTTCTCCTTATTCTGGGGGAAGTCTTCAAATATTATTTGCATGTTTGCCATCCTCTTACATAATATAAATGTATATGTAGAAAAATGTGCTTTTATAAATTGTTTTTTAGAACTATACACAAAATTACCACCATTATAAGCAAGTACTAGTCCACAGGAAATCTCATATACATACAAAAAGTGTTTCAGCTGATACACACCTTCTGGAAAACCTGCTCTTGGTAGTGTTTCAAGTTTACACCCCGACAATCAATTCAAATAGTCACAACTAAATCTGAATTCACAAAAAAGATAACTTTTCCTGAAAAAAAAAGACACAAACAGCACACATTTTAAAAATGAGTGTGCCTCTATATGCAGATCTCCCTCAATCTCCCTTTTTGAAGAAACTCCATGTGCAGAGAATAGCAACACATAGTGAACAACTACTTCAGCTGGTGTTTTGTGCACTCTCTGGAGACATGTTTTGTCTGTGTTCCAATTGCCTAAATGTTAGTTGCAAAAGAAAAAAAATCTTTTTTAGAAGTTCCCAAAAAAATATAACAACTTCTTAAAGTGTCTTGAGGGTGATGCCGAATTGATTTTTGCCTTTTTTTCTTTTATATATTCTCTGTATTCTTTACATGTATAGTTGTAGCTCCGTAGCCTATTATTGTATTCGTAGCTAAGCTCCAGTACTTTTCCTTACCCTACCTGATAGGCAGAAAGACAAAACACATTCCAAAAGGTTCCAAGCTGGGGGTCTGAGGCTCCTATCCTATCTTGGTTTTCCCTGGGAACCAAGGTTGAGACCAGCTCTTCAAGACATATTTTTATAAACAGAGTTTAGTCTCTATCTAGAGGAGGGGGAATTCAAAAAAAGGGATGAACTGGAGAGGAATTACCTCACCAATTATGCTTCTAATTGGGGATTCTTGTCAGATATGCTAATTTGCAAAACCTATAAAAATTGTATACGTGTTATGCTGTGTGTGCATCTTCAGCGTTTTCCACCTGGCAAATTGTGCACCTAAGGATCCTTATAAAGGTAACTCCTTTTTATCACCCTAACTGTGTCTGGCTCATGATTTTAGGACCAGTGAAAAAGGCATCAAAGGAATCACCATACTTTAAAACACTGTCTATAGAACACAATTTTTAATAGTTTCCCACTTAATCTTTTAAAATGATTAAGCAACTCTCCATCAGTCTTCTCTCTGAACCAAGTTCAGCCAAGACCTCAAATCATTCCCCAGTATTCACAAGGAAATGGCAGGAGATGGGCTGTTCACCTTGGAGCCCTGCTGTGGATATTGGTACACCCTGGTGCAGACTGACACCCCCTCCCCCAGATGGTCACGGGCTGGTGAAAGCTCATGGGGCGCCAATAGAACTCTGCCTGGGGTTCCTGTCACCTTCTCTAGGATTGGTTACATCACCGCACTTGGCTCCTCGTGGTGCTCAATTCTGCCACTCTGTATTTGGGGATCTGAACCCAGTTCCTGACTCTTGATCAGTGGTGGGAAGTGGAGGCCATTGCCTGTCTGTTCAGAACAGCACTTGCCTGTCTTTTAGGACCAACTGACCCATGTCCAGCTGCTGTTCTCAGAGCACTGGGTAGGAGTCACATCGTGTCACCACCCGCCACAGGGGAGGGGGGGCAGTGGCAAGCAGCAATGGCACCCGCCGCAGCCAGAGCAACTCACGGGAAGGGCCCAGCACGTGTCCAGAGTCACCGTCCAGCCCCGCGACCCAGCCCACCTGACCCAGCCCTTAGAGCCAGTCCTTATCCCCAAGTGATGGGTCCAGCCCACCAACTGTCCTTACTGACATTGTTGTAACGTGCCAAGCACAATTGTTCCAAACATACCAACTGATCAAAAGTTCCTCATGATGGCCATCATTCTGCCCACCTACCACTCCATGTTATAGTGGCCAATCCTCTTGTCACAACATTATTGCAAGCTCCTTGGATAACTCTGTTGTATAGTATTATTTTCCCAATTTTGCACAACCTCGGACAAGGGTGCCCCCTTTTTTCCATGCTGGGTCTATTTACCACTGTTTCAAGCACTAAGAGGGACTTCCAACTCCTTTTCAAATGCTAAAACAAATAATTAGAAACCCCATAAACTTCAAACTCCCTACTGCATGTGCCTTATGAGGGACTCCAAAACCCCTGGGCCTTATTTCAACCAAATGCTGCACCAACAGAGGAACTTGAAGATGGGATAAATAGCTACTAACTGAGCTCAGCTGCAGAGGTTGCACCTCCCCGTGGTCTGGACAGATAGCCCTAGGAGTAACTGAGTCGACCTTTGCCCCAGTGAGATGTGGTTATAGTTACTCTCTCCCTATCATTTGGACTCACTGACCAATGATAATACTAAAAGAGGTGAAACAAATTTATGGTAATGACTTTAGTTTGTTACCCAGAGCCTGGCCCATGGGTTTTAGTTGGGCATAGCTCAGCAGTTACTGAGGGTTTACTGTTGGCTTTTATTACCCTCACACTAATTGACTGATCTTACTGAAATTGACAAAATGGTCTAGTCAGTGCAATTAATGCAAGTATCAATGACCATACAAACCAGTCCTTTAGACTGGAAAGACATTCTGGCCACAAATTTGACATCAACACACTGTAAACTGGTGGAAGATGAAATTGATTCGGTGAGATTGGAGTTTTATAACTCTGGGGTGGTTGATAATGAGGGGTTTCATCCTTCCATCCAGTCAGGTATCCCAAGGTGTATGACGTTCCTACATCTAAACCTGCCATGGGAGAAAACATCTGCTGTGATGGGACAGAAAGTGAGAACAGAGAGGAGGAGGAGGACAGCGCTCTGTTACAACCTCATCTATCCCAGAGAGCAGCACAGATCCAACACCAGAGGACACACCAGTGGTGAAGGTCCCGGACAAAAATCCACCATGTCCGTGCTGTAGAACCCAGATAGACCAAGTGCTGGGGCTAATTGAACATCTAAAGAGAGCCCATGGGAGAAGAAAGATTTTCTTTTGATGTGCCAAGTGTGGAAAAGAGAATGGAAAATATCACAGTATTGCCTGTCATTTCCCACAATGTAAAGGGCCTGTAAAAATGGCTTCAGCTGGAGAGCAGACCTGTGAGATGTGTGGGAAGAGCTTTAAAACTAAAATTGGCCTGGAACAACACAAGAGACTGGTGCATCCTGTTGTAAGGAATATGGAGTGGATTGCTGCCTCAAAGAAAAATATGCTCAAGAGGCCCACAAATTATGTTGGACAAAGAAAGAGGAGGAGTTGTTGAAGAAGCTGGACAAGCAGTATGGGGGTAACAAAAACATCAATAAACTAATTGGGGAACACATTCCATCTAAAACCGCAAAACAAATTAGTGACAAAAGACGGATGCTGAATAAAAGTCCTATGAGGAAGAAAGGAAAGGAACTGGATCGAAGGCAACAGATGGAGGAAGAAGAACATCTCGCAGACACTGAATTACTGAGGGAAGGGCAACTGAGGTCCTATTATTGAAAGACTATCGCTGGATGGTTATCATCATACAAGCTTACCAACTATCAGCGGGCATTCGAAAAGATGATTGAAGGGCAAGAACTGTCATCAGTGATTAATGACACAGCTCAAGACTGCTACAAATGCCTGAGTATGATGTGCCAGATCATGAAAGCGAGTTGGGAACGGAACCACTGAAAGACTTAGGATGCCCATTCTGAAAAACTCCAAAAACATGGATGAAGAAGAGGGCCATCAGAAAAGGACAATATCTATGGTACCAGTGATTATTCTATCTGGACAGGGGGAAACTAGCAGGAATCATTCTGGATGATATAGAATCCTTGAAATGTGAGATACCACCTGATGAAGTACACTGTGTTCAAATCAAGATGGGAATCACCTAGAACATTTAAAGGTCTTGGTGGATTTCAGTCGAATGGACAGGCTGACAAAAATGCCTTCTGAACCATGATCACGGCAAAGGAAATTTCTAAGAACATCAAAGATATGAGTAAGAACTCTGCTCCAGGGCCAGAGGGGATGACTTCGAGGGACCTCAGTAAAATGGACCCCAAATACTCCCAGACCATGGAAATTTTCAGTCTATGGCTGACATCAGGAATGGTACTGGGCATGGTGAGGGGATGCTGAAATGTTTTAATACCAAAGTCAACCAGACCAGAATGCCTGAAGGACATCAACAACTGGCAAACTATTACCATCGGATCAATCATTTTAAGACTGTTTTCCAGAATAATGACAGCAAGGCTGGCCAAGGCATGCCCCATTAATCCCAGGCAGAGAGGATTTATAAGAGCAGCAGGATGCTCTGAGAATTTCAAACTGTTACAACTGTTAATTCAAAATGCAAAGAAAGAACACAGACAGTTGGGAGGGGTATTCATTGATATTGCGAAGGCCTTTGACACCCTGAGCCACCAACATATCCTAATGGGTCTGAAACAGAAGGGAGTAGACCCTCATATTATCACCTTGATTAAGAACATGATGGAGAACATCTATACTTATATCGACATGAAGAATGAACAGACAGACCCTATCCAGATCCAAGTCGGTGTGAAACAAGGTGATCCAGCGTTGCGGCTTCTACTCAAGTTGGCTGTAGACTCCCTGCTGTGCAAGCTGGAAGAATGTGGAAACGGGAACCAACAGGGAGGAAACACTGTAACAGCGATAGCCTTTGCTGATGACTGGTATTAAGTGATTCCTGGGAAGGCATGGAGAGTAACATCAAAATATTAGAGACCTTCTGTGAACTTACTGGTCTCAAGACACAGGGAGTGATGTGCTAAGGCCTGAACAGCAGGCCTAAGCCTGAGATGAATTACAAGATGAATCTTGAGCATGATGCTATTAGTACCATCAAGGTTCTTTAGTAAAAAATAGATGATTAAAACATTTATATTAGTTGTTCTTAATGCCAAACCAGCTGTTGTAGAGATGTTTGTATAACCTTGAGTAGGATATATAAAGAAATCCTCCCAACAGATATCCCTAGAGACTTGTTAGTAGAATATTTTAGGCATAACCCCTCCCAGCCATGGCCTGGGCTCTGGCCAAGCCCTGGCCCCAGCTGGTCAGGAAGTGGGCCATTAGAACCAGATGTTTTCTGTACAAAAAGGTAAACAAATCATTTGGACTTGTCAATTTGGGCCTATAAAAGCTGGACCCCTTTTTTGGGTGGAGACCTCACCTACAGGTGGATGCACTGCATAGGATTTTCCCAATTGCTGGGAAGGGTTCTCCAGGTCTTCACTACAATATGGGGCTCCCCAGCGATTGAGGACTCTGGATGATGGTAAAGTATTTAGGCAATTGGCAATGTATCTTTCTCAATCATTATTCTCTCTCTCTCTTTCTTGTATAGTAATGATTAAATGCATTACCTTACTTATTTTTACTTGTTGCTAAAGCCAAGCGACTAATAAGCTTATTGTTTTACCAAATGTATCCTTTTACTTCTGTTTTGCCTCAATATTAATAGTAAATTAAAAACATTCTTCCTATTGGTGTCTGTGTCCATTCCATTGCCCCCATCGATTGGCAAAAAGAGGGAGAAAAGTGTCACAGCTTCTACATCAAGCCAATGTAGCAGGGCACCTCAACCCCCACAAGACCTTATCTATTGTTTGTTAACTGGTCAGATAACTCAAACAGGACAAGCTGTCTTGTAGTGAGTTATTTTGGCACCATGGGGTTAACACTGGTCTGGTATCTCCCAACTGCCAATAAACATCTTACTGTTGAAGTGAGATCTGGAAGATAAACTGGATTTTTTTACTGACAGACACTCACTTTACGACTATAAAAGCCATACTAAACTTTCACAAAGTAGAAATCTTTTATACATTTCCCTGGAAATGTGTGGAGTTTCTCCCGTAAGTAGGGACACTAGCTTCTCGGTTACTCCCCCGGAGGTTAAATGAAGGGATCTGCATACGTTATCGTTTCGGTGGTAAGTTACATTTGACTCCTAATCAATACTATTTCTTTTGCTAGCTTTAATATTGGTACCTTGATGTCATGCACTGTTTTATGTTATGCTATAATCTACTAGTAGTTCTTTAGTTTTATACTGTGTAGTAATTCTGATTAAGAACTTTTGTCTGTTATCTCTTGTCTCTTTAATAAAGAATTCATTTTTATAAATAGATCTGATTTGCCATCATTAGAACTTGTGGGCCAGAGTTATTTCTTAAATTTAAACTGTTGCCAAAGTTTGAGGCTAAGGTAGGGCTTGTCTGAAGCTTCCACTCTCCCCGTGACAGCCAACAAATACTCATATACCATCAATGATTATCCAGCATGGACTGTTAACGGTACACTCCTCAATATGATTGACCCTGGTAGTTCTGAGAAATATTTAGGACTTCAGATTGACCCTTGGACTGGTATATCTAAACTGGAATTATCTGTAAAGTTAGGAGATTGGTTACAATGGATTGATATTGCACCACTAAAACCATTACAGAAGATAGACATCTTGAAAACTTATACCATCCCCAGACTGACCTACTTGGCAGACCACACTGATATGAAAGCAGGTTTCCTCAAGTCCCATGACTCACAAATACAATCGACTGTCAAGGAACGGTTGCATCTACCACCAAGCACGTGACGCCATCCTGTATTCGAGCACAAAGGATCGAGGTTTGGGTATTGCCAGGTTGATGGGAATGATTCCAAATGTACAAGCCTGAAGACTGCATAGACTCACTCAGTCCTCAGATGAAACAATCAAAACAATTCTGAAAAAAAGAACAAATTGAACAAGCATATGAAAAGCTATGGATACAAGATGGAGGAGGCAAAGAAAAGATGCCATCAATATGGGAACCCAAACTAGCAATGGAACTACCTGATTATGATAATGAGGAAATAACATCAGAATGGGAGGTAGCCCCTCTGAAGATCAACTATCTGAAACCTTGCGACTGGAGAAAACTAGAATTTGCAAAATGGACCAAACTGGTATCCCAGGGCTGAGGAATTACCAGTTTTGAAAGGGATAGGAGGACCAGCAACTTCTGGATCAAGAACTACAGAGGCATACCTCACAGGAAGCTCATTGCAGCATTGCAGTTGAGAGCCAACATTTACCCCACAAGAGAGTTCCCGGCAAGGGGTAGACAAGAAAAGTACATCAAATCCTGCAGGCACTGTCAGGCTGAGAATGAAACATGCTCCCATATCATCAGAAACTGCCCAATTATGTGGGATGTAAGAATTAAAAGGCACAATTACATCTGTGAAATGTTATCAAAGGAAGTGAAAAAGAAAGATTGGACAGTGTTTCAGGAACCACATATAAGAGATTACAATGAGTTATACAAACCGGACCTAATTTTTGCGAAGGAAAACCAAACATTCGTGGTGGATCTGACTGTGTGATACCAACACATCTTTAGAAGAGGCTGCCATTGAAAAAGTGAAGAAATACCAACATCTTCACAAACATATCCAGGAATTTACAAATGCGGCAGACGTATTTGTGGGCTTTCCCCTTGGAGCGCAGGGGAAATGGTACCATAGAAATTATGAACTTTTGAGGTACCTGGATCTCTCCAAGTCGAGGCAAGAGAATACAGTCCAGGCCCTGGCCTCCAGAACACTCCTTACTTCTGTAGATATTGTACATATGTTCATGAGTAAAGCACGTACTGTTGTATCATCTTAATTCACAATAAAGTTTCAGCGAACGCTATGAGTGCAGGACTGCCACAAGCCAGTTAACGCCAGGCATAGATAGTACATGGGGATGACAATGGAATCATATTATGTGTCACATACCATCTATCTGGGACAAAATTTNAGGCTGAGAATGAAACATGCTCCCATATCATCAGAAACTGCCCAATTATGTGGGATGTAAGAATTAAAAGGCACAATTACATCTGTGAAATGTTATCAAAGGAAGTGAAAAAGAAAGATTGGACAGTGTTTCAGGAACCACATATAAGAGATTACAATGAGTTATACAAACCGGACCTAATTTTTGCGAAGGAAAACCAAACATTCGTGGTGGATCTGACTGTGTGATACCAACACATCTTTAGAAGAGGCTGCCATTGAAAAAGTGAAGAAATACCAACATCTTCACAAACATATCCAGGAATTTACAAATGCGGCAGACGTATTTGTGGGCTTTCCCCTTGGAGCGCAGGGGAAATGGTACCATAGAAATTATGAACTTTTGAGGTACCTGGATCTCTCCAAGTCGAGGCAAGAGAATACAGTCCAGGCCCTGGCCTCCAGAACACTCCTTACTTCTGTAGATATTGTACATATGTTCATGAGTAAAGCACGTACTGTTGTATCATCTTAATTCACAATAAAGTTTCAGCGAACGCTATGAGTGCAGGACTGCCACAAGCCAGTTAACGCCAGGCATAGATAGTACATGGGGATGACAATGGAATCATATTATGTGTCACATACCATCTATCTGGGACAAAATTTTACCGATTTTGACCAAGGTGGATGAGCCACCTATACTTAACCCAGAAAAGGAACATATGTAAATTATATGTGTTTGATAAATATACTGAATCTGCTCAAGGAATTTTAACACTCATCCTTTGGCTCCTCCCTGCTCTAAAGATCCCAGGTGAACTCACCTGGTGTTGGCAGTTGGTTGTTTGGAGAAGAGAGACTTCAAAGGTAGTAGCCTAGGATCCTATCTGGGTTGCCAAACTGTTAAGGAAACTTTTCTGTCTGACTGTTCAGATGCCACTCTGGGAGTCATACCTGCACCACCCAAGACTGTTACTGCTGGGACAGACCCCTTCGCAGTGGGTGGCTCCAGTGAGCTGACAGGTGTCCTGTTTGACTCCCTACATACCCCACACTTACACAGTCAGACCGAGTTTCCTTACCAGCTCGACCACAGGTTTTCCATAGCAGTCTCAGGCATGTGATTCCTTTAAGCAATTTAATCGTGGTGCAGCAACACAAAACCA
>VZTF01006241.1:100945-112750 GCA_013397755.1 Cnemophilus loriae | reverse complement strand
AGCGGGGAGCTGTGGGTGCGAACTGCCGGGTGGCAGAGTGGGGGTGTCCCAGTGCTGCATGTGAGGGTGGGTGCAGGTCACACGTGTGCACCCACGGCTCCGCGTGTGTGTGTGGCGTTGTGCAGCCCCTGCAGCCATCCTTCCGTGCACCCCAGGTCCAACTGTGTGGGGAGGACAGATGTGGTGCTGTGGGTACCTATTGTACAGGGCTCTGCGTGAGCGGTGGCACAAAGCTCTGGCATGCAGCAGGGGCACAGCAGGGAGCTGCAGCTGGACAAAGTTGCCCCACAGCCTCTTCTTGCTCTCCAGGGCACCGGGAATGGGGAGCCACAGGTGCAGGAGAACCTGCTGCCGCAGCCCCACAGGTGAGCCGCAGCCCCACAGGTGAGCCCCAGCCCCACAGGTGAGCCCCAGCCCAGGAGCCGAGGTATGAGTGTGACAGGGCAGTGCCCCAGGTCAGCGCGGGGCCGAACGTGGATCCTCGCACGGCTGCACTCGCGTGTGCCTTGCACAGACAGGTTCTCCTGAATTTGTGCATGTGGAACAAATGGGCAGTCAAGACCCCGGGTGTGTGCACACGTGTGTTGGTGCTTGTGCCCTCGGGCACATCCGTGTGTGTGTTTGCACCGAGCCCACGGACGGGGCGGGTGTGCAGGGCCCCCCTACACGCGGGGGTTGCCCTCACATGCAGCCGTGTGCGCGTCGCGGGCTCCGCACGCCGGGCCCGGGCGCCTGGCGCTGCCGGGATGACTCACGGGCTCGCAGAGGAAGCCGTGACTCAGTGCTGGATTCCTGCCGCTCCCCATCCCCCGGCCGCTCCGGCCATCGCGGCCACGTGGAGCCCGTGGGACCTGCGGCCGGCCCGGCGGGACGCGAGTGGGGGTGCTGAGGGTCCCCGTGGGGCTGCTCGGAGCCGTGCTGGGGGCACGCGTCCCTTCCCTGGGTAGTGGGGACGGAGGGGTCCCTGGGAACCGGTGCCTTCGGGCGTGCAGGAGGCGGATGCCCCGGGCTCGGAGTGGCACCGCGCACGCCCCGACTCCCGCCCCAGCTGGGCGTGGGTTCCGGATCGGGCACGTTTCCCGGGTGTCTCGGGCGGCTCCGGCTGTGCCACCCCCGGGCAGCGGTGCCAGGCGTTGCCCCGAGCTCCAGCCCGGGGGGCTCCTCTCTACATGGGGGGTCAGGGCTGCTCCACCTGCCTTTGGTTTGCCGTGGATTTGGGCTGTGGCTGCAGCTCCACCTGCCCCTGGCACTCAGCCACCGCTGGCACCGGGCTCCGCAGCTGCTCTGGCTGTGAGCCCAGTGCTGGGCAAGGGTCTGGGGTGCCACAGTATCATGCAGGCGGCACTGTGGACCTGGGCAGGGACAGGTGGCTGCAGAGGGAGGTGATCAGTGGTGCCATGCGATGCCCAAAGTGCTGTGCCAGGAGCCAGCAGTGCCATGCAGTGCCTCAGGCAGTGCACTGGGGGTCAGTGGCACTGTGCTGTGCCCAGGGTGCTGTGCTGGTGGTGCCACGCAGTGCCCAAGGTGCAGCGCCACGGCACGGGCAGCCTCTGTGAGTCAGAGCAAGGTGCAGCAGCTGCCCCCTCCCCGCTTGCCTGTTCCCAGGCCATGCTTACCAGATTCACTTTCGCAATGACTGGTGCAGCCACCCTGGCTCTGCTGAGCTCGCCCTGACCCACTCTGCCCACGCTGCCTGTGGCCTCCTGCCACCACGTCACCACCTGTGACCCGGCACGGTGCTGCTGCTGCCTCGGCCAAACCCCTCAACCCTGGCCCTCGCCAGTTCCTGCCACAGGTGCTGCTGAGCACGGTGGCATTTGCCTTCTTGAGTGGACCCCCATGTGTTCCTGTGGGGCTGCAGTCCCCTCGGTGGGGCTGAGGGCTGGTGGGTGGCAGTGAGGGGCTCACTGCCAGTGGTGAGTCAGCATAGGCAGGTGTGGACGGGGACACCGGGACGGGGACGCCTTGGTCGGGGACACCGTGATCGGGGAATGACTCATGTGTTAAACAAACAAACAGGCGAGTCCGTGTGAAGCTGCGCTGGCAGCTTCCTCCGCGCCCCGGCACCAGGGAGCTGCTGGTGCACCCCAGTCATTGATTGCCCACAGTGGTCACGGCATCGGGAGCAGTCACAGAGCTGCTGCCACGTGCGGTGTCACACACAGGTGCATGGAGCACCCCTCCCTGCAGCCAGCAGGACAGCCTGAGGGTCCTGAATGCAGGGCAGGGACTGATGGCCACTGGTGATTCCGGGGATCTCCAAACACCTGCCTTTTGCCCTCGCTGCAGGAGCTGCAGTGGCCAGGGCCAGGCAGGCACCTGGCTCTGGCAGCCGGGGATTTCCAAGGTCCAGGCTCACCTGGGCTGGGGCTGTGTGGCCTCTCCCTGGGCTGCTAGGTGTAAAACCCAGCCGTAGGCAACTGCCTGGCTCACGGCATGGCCGGCCTGCCTGGGCATCCTGCAGCTCGGCCGCGTGCCCACTGGGCTGGGAGTGAGCTCTAGGGTGGTAGCTGACCGCCCAGCTCTGGCTCGCCCTGGTCCTGCAGCCCCTGACCTGGAGGTGCCATCACTGAGCTAGTTCTGTCTGTTCTCAGCCCAAAAGTGCTTCCCCCAGACCCTGCTGCAGCCAGGGCAGAGCCAGTGTGTGGCCGTGAGTGATGCTGTGCCCCAGCACAGGGTCCATCATGTCCCCAACCCTTGGTGGGGCTGTGCCACCACCGCCAGGGCCGTGTGACCTGGGACCTCGTGCACACACGCACCCAGAACGTCAGGAATGATTTGTGGTGAGGCTGGAAAACGGTCAGTCACTTACTGGATTTTTTTCCACCCTCTCTGCTGTGGGTTTGGCCGGGGGCCCAGGGCGGGCGCGGGGGGTGGGTGTGAGCAGGCATGTGATGAGCCGGGTGTGACGGGACTGGCGAGAGCTGTGAAAGTGCTGAGCTGGTGTGAACCCGCCATCCCATCCCCATCTCCTCCTCTCCAGCCCTTCCTGGAAGAGCTGCAGGGAAGGTCCCTGCTGTGTGCAGGGTGTAGGCAGCTGTGCCCATCCCCACGACATCCGGCTGCCTCATACAGGAGGGAGAGCCTGTGAGGCCGAAGGCTGCAGGGCTGGGGGTCAGTGCAGGTGCCCTGGGCACTCCTGCCTCGCTGTGGGGGGACAGGGCAAGGAGCCCACACTGGCTGGGAATGTTGCTACTCTGGGAGTCCCTGAGCTGCTTCCCCTTCCCCGTGGCGGGTGTGTGGGTCTGGTGTGAGCGTGTCCTGCCTGGAGCCACACGCTGAGTCAGGGACAGGACAGGAACAGAGTCGGGTGCCTGAGTCACAGCCCATGTGTGAAACCAGAAGCACTTCCCCAGGAAGGGGAAACCCCGCAGCCCTGACAACCCCTGGTACACGTTGGCCACTTCCCTGGGATCAGGGTTGCCCCCTCCTGGATCGGCCCTGGCCCTCTTTGGAGCTGGGAGCTGCTGGCTCTGTCCCTCACTGCTGTCAGCAGCCACAAGGACAGGAGATCAGGCAGGGATGCAGGCAGGGAATGGCTGCCTCACCTCAGGGCCTTCTCCCTGCGTCCACACAGGGCACAGAGCCCCCCTCCAGCCCCCAGGGCTGTGCCAAGGGGCTGGGAAAACCTCGGGGAAGGTGTGCAGGGAAGAGCCAGAGTACTCAGCCGCCCTCATTTGCAGCTCCCCTCACACATGTGTGTGCACAGTGCACCCCCACACATGCGTGTGCATCACTCTGCAAGTGCGACAGCCCGTCCTGCACCCCAGCCCCCCCAGCCATCCGTCTGTCCGTCTGTCCCCCGCCAGCTCGCACAGAACACCCCTCCCTCCCGCCTCCCCCAGAGCGTTTCCGCAGTGTCTCCATTGATAAATCTGGAGTGTTGCCACGGCGACGCTGCAATGGGGCGCAGCGGGTGCGGGGCTGCTGAGGGGCCCAGGCCCACGGCGGGTGGGGGGCGGGGCTGGCTGGATCCACGCGTGGGATTGTACACACGTGACTTCCCAGGTGTGTGGTTGCACACGGGTGGGATTTCCCAGGTGTGTGGTTGCACACGTGTGTGCACGGTGCCGGTGCAGAGCGTGCACGCGTGTCTGGGTGTGCACACACATGCAAGAACTGACGTGTGCTCTGCATGTGCAGGGCTGTGGGGGCTTGGGGATCCCATTTTGGGGCTGCGCTGGCAGACAGGGCCCTCGGCACCCTCTGGTTCTTCCTGCAGCAGTGCCGGGAGGGAAACTGAGGCACTGGCAGCATGGGATTCACCCTGTCACAGATGGTCACCCGGGGACAGGGGCAGCTCGGGGATGGAGGGTCCTCGCACTGCCACCACCTCTGACCCTTCCCGCACAGTGCTGGGTCTGGCCAGCACCGTCACACCCCAGTAGTTGTCGCACACTTGTGGGGCTCTGCAGGCAGGTGGCCCCACAAACACCCAGCCCCGACAGCAGCCCCTGTGCTGGGATAGGGGTTCAGGTACCTGGTGCTGGGATGGGGGTGCAGGTACCTGTGTGTGAGTTCCTGCACACGTGTGTTCGGTGCATGTCTGTCCACGTGTGTGCACGGTCCCACGGTGACAGCTGGGGGACCCAGCACTGTTTGGTGACTGCACCACACAGGCAGTGGGACCCCACTGGGGGGGCTGCAGGAGGTCTGGTGGGTGTGTGTAGGGGGGGGGCTCTGGTGCATGAGGGGAGCGTGGGGTGGGGGCCAGAACTGGGCCCTGTGCCAGGGAAGCCCTGGGACCACCCGCTGCCTCCAGCACAGCCGGGTGGCTGCAGACCCCAGGATGAGCCCTGTGACCAGCTCTGCGTGAGGCTGGGGGGGCTCGGGCAGGCAGTGCCTATCCCCAGGCAGCTCCTGCTGTGTCCTGCACCCTCTGCCAGGCCACCCACGGCCACTGCACTTGGGAGTCCACGTGGGGAGCCCACGTCTGCTGCGGCCACACGTGTTCAACCCTGTGGATGTGGGCAGAGCCTGATGCTGCTGGTGCCCACAGCCCCGTGGTGGGATCGTGGGGTGCTGAGGGGGTGCTGGGCGCGAGGATCAGCCCCGTTTGCAGCCAGGAGCTGGGGGGACGCGGGCAGGACCCCAGGGCACGGGGTGACACGGAGTTGCCGGCGAGCGCAGCACGGCCGTGGCACACGCGTGGGCTGTGCGGGCACACGCGTGCGGTGCCGCGTGGGCAGGATCGGTGCGTGTAGCGTGGCTGCCCTCTGCTGCCACGGCCCCGGCAGCGCTCAGCACCTCGGCACCCGCGGGACGCTGCCGGAGGGCCGCGGCAGGGACCTCCTGGGTGCCGAACAATGGCAGCTCTCTCTGCCAGCCCCCGGCCCACACCAGAATCCCCCGGGCTGGGGCGAGGGACTGCCAGTGTGAGGGAGCAGGGGAGGGGGCTCTGAGATGCTGTTAAAGATGAAATCCCCCTCCACCCTGCGCCTCCCCAGCTGGGATGGGGTCATGCAGCAGCCAGGAGGGAATGAAGCATTTTCTGGGCTTTTAGAGCCATGGGGAAGGGGCTCAGCCTGGGGCGGGCTGGTGCCAGTTCTTGGTGGCCCCTGCTGCTCTCAGAGCGTGGGGCTGGCATGGATCCTGCAGTTCCATCCCATCCTCCATCCCGCTGCGTTGGGAAGCAGGTCACGTCCAGCTCCCGGCACGACAGCGATGCTGGGGGAGCTCAGCTTTCTGGGGCAGCTCTGGGCTGCTGGGAGCAGCCAGCTGCTGCTTCCATTGCTTTTGGGGATTGTGGGAGGAGGATTTCCAGCGGTGCGGGGCTACGTGGCACTGCCATCCTGGGGATGTGGCAGTGGGGAGCTCAGCCCCCGCTCCCCTTCAGCTCACCCCCATGGGCGCTGCAGGTCTTGGCTGCTCTGGCAGGAGCATTGCCAAGCTCCCCCAAAAAGCTCCTTGCTCCAGGAGTCACTCCCCTGTCCCAGGGCAGCTGTGCTGGGTGGCACCAGCCTGTGCAGTGCCAGGATCCGGCCTTTCCCTGTGGAACGCCCGGCTCCCAGGGCAGGTGTGGTGCTGCTGGAGGCAGAGACGCTGCCTCTACCTGCCTCCACTCGGATCAGCGCAAGGGGGGAGAGCGGGGGAACTTTCCCGACTCGTTTCCCCACCTTAAGGGGAAAAAAAGAGAAGGAGTCGCATGACTTGGAGCTTCCCGAGAGGCAGCGCGGGGAGAGAGTGACCCAGGGAGCCAAGAATCTGCTCCGCTGTCGTGTCTCATTCCTGCTCTGCGGCGCGGGGCTAGGAGAGGTTGGGTTACAGGAGGCGCGGAAGGGGGACGGTGCAGGATGAGCTCATGCGAGGGTGCGGGAACCTTCTGGGCAGGAAAAAACGTTGATGCTGCAGTTCAGGGATTTCTGCAATCGCGGCTGTTCCCGCAGATCCCGGCTCGCTCCGCCAGGCCGCCCCTCGTGCCGATGGCAATAAAATCACTCGGGGAGGGCTGTGGGCTCAAGGTGATTCACGTGCCCTTGCAGGGAAACAGCAGCACACAGCGACTTGCTGAGGAGCAGAGGGAGTGAGGGGGGCACCGGGGTCTTGGGCGGATACCGGGGTTCTGGGGAGCCCCGGGACCCTTGTGCAGGGAGCTGGACCAAAGGCTGCCCTGCATGGGATTGTAGAGGGTGTGAGACCACCAGCCCCACCACAAATCAGGGCAGCAAACCCCAGTGTGAGGCAGTGCCTGAGGGAGTGTTTGGAGGAGCCCAAGGAGTCTGGAAAAGCTCCAGTTTCCCTCAACACCTGGGCTGGCCCCCCTCGGTGTGTACTTTACCCCTTGCTGGGGAGGGATACGATGTTCCTGATTCTTGGCAGCTTTTCCTCTGCAGACCGTGATAAACTGCAACCCCAGTCCTCTGTCCCACAAGGTCGCTCGGTGTCAGGCGGTCAGAGGCTGTTTGTCCTGTCCTTGGGTAGCATCTCCTGCCCTTAAGGACTCGATGCTGCAAATACTCTTAGATGATGATTAATGAGTGCTTATATAACCGAGCTGAGTCCTTAATGCAGCCGGGAGGGTGACAGGAGGGAAGGTGGGAGCAAGAAGCCGCACGTCGCTGCTGCCGCTGCTTTTCCCACACTGGAGCAGCTGCATTCCATGCAGGGGGACCCTGGCAGATGTGGGAGACAGCCCACCCACGGGGAAGCAGCTGGGGCAGCCCCCATCTGGGTTTTCCAGGCAGATTTGGATCCTGTGGGAGCGAGTGTCCTGTGCTGCTGCCCTGAACCACGTTGCCCATGGCATGGCCGGGTTCTCCGGCGTGGCAGAGCTGGGAGGTGAAGGGTTTATGCTGGAAAAGCATTGATGTGTGACAGTGGCTGGAATGTTGCCCTGGTGAGCTGGGAGTGCTGGAGGAAAAGGGCAAAAATCCCACAGTAACGCCTTCGTGTGGCCCATGAGGCTGGATGAGGCCACTGCTGGAGCTGCTGGGTGCAGTTGTTTCTAAATTTGGCTGTGTTTGGACAGGTAGGGACGGTCTGACACACAGAGTTTGGTTTTCCATAATCTGGCTGGGAAGCATCAGCCCTGATAAAGCTGCTGCTCAGCGCCAAGGCAGTTACATGGTTGCCATGGTTACCGCATGCTTATTTTCACCATCTTCCTCACCTCAGTCGGATTGCACCGGCATTCCCAACCCTGAATCCCCCCTGACCTCAATCGGGGTGCACCGGCATTCCCAGCTCCGAATTCCCCCCGACTCCAGCTGGGTGCACCAGTATCTCTGATCCCGAATCCCCCCTGACCTCAGCTCATTCCCTAATACTCCAGTTTGGGTATCCCGACACTGCTGTGACCCCCCCCCCGTGACCTCAGGGCAACTTGTGCCAGCCCTGATCTCATGCACCTTTTCGTTGTGGATCCGATCCCTTTGCTCCCTGTGGATCCAATCCTTCTGCTCTTCGTGGATCCGATCCTCCTGCTCTCTGTGGATCTGATCCCTGTCCCCCTGCTCCCTGTGGCTTTGTCCTACAACCCGGTAAATCCCGGTCACAGGGAAGCGCAGCGGCCACGCTCCTCGCCATGGCAACGGCGGGATTGCGTCAGGGCTTTTCTTTCCAACTGCAAAGCTGGATGAGCAACTCCCTCGGGGACAGTAGTAAGGGAGAAGGGAATATTCTTTTCCCTGGGGCGCTTTGGGACTGCCAGTTCCCTAATCCAGCCTCGGTTTGGTGTTTTGCTCCTTGCTCCCAGGTCCGAGGGTTCCTGCGCTGGGGACAGTGAGGGCTCCCGTGCTGGGAAGACTCCGTGTGCCTTCCCTGTGGCACCTCCCTGCTCGTGGTATAAGCTGATCTTGCAGGGAAACCAGGAAGGAGCCAGAGGTTTGGTGGTGGATGGGGTGGAGGCCCAGGGATGAGCCCTGCTTCAGTCCAGCCTCACATTCCCTCCTTTCCTGCAATCCCAGCAAAAACAAAGGCAGAGGAGGCGGCTCTTGCGCCGCGCAGGATGTGCAGGGGCGTGCAGAGCTCCCCCACCGCTGTGCCTGGGAGCAGGGAGGGTGGTCCCAGGGGCTTCGCCGAGGCTCAGGGGCAGGAACGNAGGGTTTTATTCCCTCCCGCCCTCCCAGCCCCGGCTAAGGCACAGTCCCAGAGCAAGAGACGTGGCACCCACTGCCCCGTCCTCCCCCCGGGCACTCCCCTCCCCAGCCCTGGCCCGCGGCGGCAGCACCGGAGGAGCTGCTCCGGGATTTGGGAACCTCATCAGAGCAGTGCCCGGGGCGGGGGCTGCCCTTGGCTCCCCAGCAAGTGCCGGGGCTGCCGAGCAGGTTTGGGCTCGGCTGCTGCACGGCTCTGGGCAATTCCGTGTGCCCTGGAAACGGGCGGTGAGTGCAGGACTGGGAAAGGTCCCTACGAACACCACAGCAAGGTGGGGACCCCCAGAGAAGCCCCTGGTGCTGTGGAAGGAGCTGCCTGGCTGCGGGATGTGCTGGAGGCAGGCGAGAGGTTCATGTTGATGTGGGAATGGCACGGGGTGAAGGCAGGAGGGCAGCACGACTCTTCATATCACTGCTCCCCCATGGCATTTCCATGTGGCACTATCCCTGCTGTGCTGCTGGACGGGTGGAACTTCCAGGAAATCAGATTTGCATTAACAGGATGTTCGGTCCTACAACCTCTGCCCTTGGAAGCTTTAAAAAATGGGTGATAAAAACATCAGTCAGGTGTGGAGGGATTGCTTGAATCAGCTCCAGGTGATCCCTGAGGTCCCTCCAGCCTCTGGTGATTCACGATTTCCCATGGCTGCACCTGAACACACACAGAGCTCTGCTCTGGAGCGGATATTTGCACTCCCTAAGGAGGTGCTGGCCCTTTTGCCTTATTGGGTCACTGCAGCCACAGCCCTGCTCACAGCCAGCTCCAGGTGACTGAAACTGGGGCTCAGCCAGGGAAAACTCGCGTAGGTTCTCAGATCTGGAACTCACACAGGAGTGAGCTCTGTGTTTCCTATGTGATGTTGCCTGTTTGGGACCCCTGGCCAGGGCCTTTCTGCTGCAGGAGGTTTGCTCTAAGAACGTGAATCCTGGGCTGTTTCAGTGCTTAATTAACTGCCCTAACGACTGGTGCAACCTGCCAGGTGAGCCCGGCTGCTCCCAGTGCTGCTTCCAGCCGGAGCCCAGCCCGTGGTACGTGCAGAGACATCCCCAAGACCCCAGGTGACACTGGGGTGCTGCAGCCCCTGTGTGCAGCCTGATCATGGAATATCCACAAGAATCATCAAATCCACGGCTGATGCCATGTCTGATGCCCTGGGCCAGGAATGATCTGGAGAACTGAAACCCCCTGGCAGCAGCAGCACTGGGGCCGGAGCACGCAGTGTCCATTCGGCCCAGCTCTCGCCTTGTGTCACTGGGTGACTCTCACTGTCAAAGCAAAGGCATCAACACAACACGGGGAGACAGAAATCACACTTTTGGGACACATCCAAGCAGGGCTGTGCTCGCCATTCCCTGTCACAGGAGCTCCTCTGCTCCCAGCAGCCCTTCATCCTGCTGGGACTCAAATTCCCCTGAAGCAGCAAAGGTTCTCGGTGTTATTTTCACAACACCCGACCTGCCTGGCTCTATGTGGAGTCAAATCCCGGTGAATGCCAGTGTTTGTCCCTCGAGGTTTGCAGCAGGGTTGGTGTTGGGCTGGCACTGCTCCTGTCGCAGCATCCCAGGCTGGAAAATGGCTCTGTGCATCAAGGTCACTTTATCCGCCCTCACCACGGACTAGAAACGCTCACATTAATGGGTCTCTAATTTAATCAAAATGCCCTGTGATTGCAGGGCTGGGATCTTTTCCTCTCTTGAAGGGCAAAAATCAATTTGCAGTAACAGCAGATGCGTCTCCTTGCTCCTCCAGGCCTAGGAAAGTGAGTAAATTTTTTCATGGTACGAAAATAATAATATTGGCTTGGTCTGTCATCAGTATTGGGGTTTTTAATGTGCTTTTGAGCACTTTGGTGGCAGCATCCCGTCCCTGCGGCCCTGTGAGATCAGAAAAACCACTGATGTGGTGCCTCTGGGTTTTGTAATTACTGTATAACCTATGTACAAACTGCCCTTTTCCTGCAGATCCCAAAGGGATCACAACAAATCAGGGAGGAAAAGCCTGATTTCCACACTCTGGGAGGCAGGGAATGGGTGATCACTGCTTGGACAGAGCAGCCACAGGCAGGTTTCTTTGCCTCTCCCCATAGTTTGTTTTTCTTCTGTCTCAGTGCCTGGTTTGGAAATTGGTCACCAAAGAGTGGTGATTTCTATACTCCAGTGGTTTTCTTCTGTGCAGCCTGGCTCTGACTGGGAGTGCTGGGAGGGAGGAAGGGATGGAAGGAAGGAAGGTGGCCGGTGGCTGCAAACTCCTGCTGCGAACTGCAACGCGAATTACAAGGAGTTTCTGGAGGCAGAGCCAACGTAGCTGGTGCTGCCTGGAACAGGGGACACACACGGTGACACCACAGCCCGCTCCTCGCCGTGTTTCCTTCCCCCGCTTCCCTCACACTGCTATTCCCTCCCGTGCATCTCCTCCTCTCCAATCTATTTCTTCACATGCGTCTCTTCCTCTCCAATGTTTCCAAACACTTTTCTACGTGAGATTGTAATTATTGTATGGAACACTAAAAATTTTTATTTTTAGGCGTTTCAAAGCTGTGTAGCCTCTTGCTGAGACACGTCTTTGGCTTTGCCAATTTCCTCTTTCAATACGGAAGTTTTTACTGCCGACGGCATTCTCATCTTTGTCAAACCTCAGGATGGGCTTTTAAAGATTTCAATCTTTGGGAAAACTGGCTGAGCAAAGACCTTCATTTTTGAAGAAAACTTTGTTGCTTTGGCTACTTCTCACCATCATCTCCAGAGTGCGTGCAGGACAACACTGCAAGGAAGCGGCTGAAGGGATCATTCCCCACGGGACAGGCAGGAGGGCGGCCGCCCCGGGGGCCAGTTCGTGGGGACAAGACGGGGCCCCTGAGCGGGGCGGTGACCGGACGGGCCGCAGCGGGAGGAGCCGCCGGGCCGGGGGCAGCGCTCGGAGCCCAAGATGGCGGCGGCCCCTGAGGCGGCCCTTTGTCTGCGGCCGCCGCCGCAGTGCGAGAAGGGCGCGAAACTGGGCCAGCGTGGACACGCCCCCTCCGCGAGGGGGGGCGGGGCGGCCGCGCCCCCCGGCCAATCAGCGGCCTCCACTTCCTTCCCTCTCACAGGGGCGCTGCCTCCTGCCTCCGCGCGCGCAGCCAATGGGCGCCGTCCTCCGCGCCCCGCCCCCACGTGGGTGGAAGGGGCGGGGCCACGCTGAAGTTTTGTTTCCCCGCCCCCGCCCCTCGCCCCC
>VZTF01006241.1:71362-100684 GCA_013397755.1 Cnemophilus loriae | reverse complement strand
GGGGGCCGGGACCGGGGGTCCCGCCGGTGGCTGGCGGGACCGGACCCGTCCGTGGGTTCTACCGGGGCCCGGCCGCGATGCTGCTCCCCTGCAGCGAGCCCGGGGCCTCAGGTGGGCCCTCGCTCCCGGCCACCCTGAGGGAGACCTCTGTGCCACATAAGGAGTGGGCTCAGAGGGGCATAAGGCGTCCGGGAGTGTGAGATCACATCGGTGTTGTTGTAGGTGGTGTTAGAAGGATTTAATCTCTCAGATCTCGCGGGGATATGTGGGTTTTTTGAGTCGCTGACTCCGTTCTGTTGGTTTGGCAGGTCAGAATGGCATCAGATGAGGGAAAGCTCTTTGTCGGCGGGCTCAGTTTCGACACCAATGAGCAGTCATTGGAGCAAGTCTTCTCTAAATACGGACAGATTTCTGAAGGTGAGACTGCAGAGCCAAGCTGGGATAATTTCCCTTAATCTGTTAAATTTCCCTGGTGCTGATGGGTTTTGTTTCCTGCCTCTTCTTTTCACAGTCGTGGTGGTGAAAGACAGAGAGACTCAGAGATCCAGAGGTTTTGGCTTTGTTACTTTTGAAAATATCGATGATGCAAAAGATGCAATGATGGCCATGAATGGAAAGGTGAGGAGGCTCTGGGGTTGGTTCTTTATTTCCAGTAATGTGGGAAGGGAGCCAGAGGTGTGCTGTTTTTCTGGCTGTGTGGATAAATAGATAAAGGCCAGTGTCTTACACTTACGAGATGTAAAAAATCTGGCTATGTGAATTTATATGTGAATATATATATATATTAGGAGTGTAAATCGATAAAGTTCTGTGATGGAATCTGGATGACTGAGATAGTGACTTCATAGGATTTCCTGTAAATACAATTAATATATCAGTTTCTTTGCCTACTTGGCTTAATTGTGGCTTGGAATACGCGCTTATTTTATATTCCTGGCGCAGCTCAGCCGACTGTGAAGGCATGCAACTCGTTCTATGTGTGTGCTCTGGTACTTAAATATTCCAGTTTGGCTAATTGTGGTTCTGTTTCAGTCTGTAGATGGGCGTCAGATCCGAGTTGACCAGGCTGGGAAATCCTCCGAGAACAGATCCCGTGGCTACAGAGGGGGGTCCTCGGGGGGCCGGGGCTTCTTCCGCGGGGGCCGAGGCCGGGGCCGTGGCTTCTCCAGAGGTGAGTGTGTGGGGTGGTCACTCTCGATGTCTGGACTGGTGGGATGTCGCTTGTCAGAATGCTTAAAAAAACCTAATTTCTCTGTATTTCCGAGGAGGTGGAGAGAGAGGCTATGGCGGCAGCAGATTTGATTCCAGAAGCGGAGGCTATAACGGCTCCAGAGACTACTATAATAGCAGGTAAGGGCTCTGCCAGCGCCGGGGGGTCGTGGGGAAGCTGTGGTGGAGGTCAGACCAGCAGAAGAGCAGTTGAGCAGCTGTAAAGCAGGTGCTGTTTGTCCCGCAGGGGTCAAGGTGGCTATGGAGACAGGAACTCAGGAGGCTCCTACAGAGACAGCTACGACAGTTACGGTAAGTCCCGCTTCGACCGGGAGCGCTGAGTCCGTGTGCTGTAGGAGCTCTGAAGCTGCTGAGCCTGAGCCTGGAGCTGGGGCAGGCTCAGGCTGTGGACGTGGTGGTGCCGGGAGATTCTAATTTAATGCATGTGCAGGAGTTGCTCGGATCTAAGGCAAAGCAAGTGTTAAAAAAAGGTGTTCCTGGAGCCCAAACTCGGCTGCCCTAACGCACTGACCCGCGGGTGGGGGATCTCAGTAGCCAAGTAGCCGTAGCCTCGGAATAATGCAAAGGGAGTAAAATGCTGGAACTTGTCTTTGCTTCAGTGCCTTTACAATTGTGCCTGCTTCTTGTCCTCAGCTACACACAACGAGTAAAAATCCTTCCTGACTCAAGATCGTCCTTCCAATGGCTGTATTTATAAAGATTTTTGGAGCTTCGCTGAAATGGTTATTGTGTAGTACATCTACTTGTATTTTCACTTTTGTAGTATTATCAGTTCTGATCTTGTCATACACAGCCTGGCAGCTTCTGAGACGAGACTGTCTGATTAGACTGTCTTGGAGAAAGCTCTGCTTTCAAGTGGTTTTAATCTTTTTTGAAAGCACTTCAGATTTTATTTTATCCTCCATGAATGAGCCAAGGTGTTCAGTTTTTCGGTTTTCTTTTTTTTCTTAAGTTGGGGCCCCAATTCAGTTTCTTTTGAGCTAGAAAGGACCTTGTACCGATGTTCACTGGAAGCTGAACAAGCTGTGNTTTTTTTTTTTTTTTTCAAGTGCATTACCTTCGTCTTTTGTAACATTCCTTTAGTGTAGCAAGGTAGGAATGCAGCCTGGGTTCCGTTGGAAGGCAAACCACCTTGATATATCTAAAGAGAAACGTGCTTGTATGTTCAACCCGCATAACGGTATTTTTACTGTTGTAACGATGTAAATGACCCAGAACTAGACTTGCAAACTTACCATAAAGAGGTTCTTGAAAATGTTTATTTATATTGTCCTTTTTTACTGGAAGAAATATGCATATTCCATTGCTGTTGTATTTGAAGTGGTAAAGGATTCCTGTATACAGTTTTCTTTGGCTTTACGAAGCCTATTAAAAGACCGTCTGAAATGAACTCTGCTCCTGACATTTACATTTCATTGCACAACACAACCCTTGGAGATGAAGAACAGTCTTTGGGAGCGAGAGGAGGAGATTAGGGACAGTGGCAGAGCCAGCCGGACGATTGCCCGGCCGCTAGAATTGAAATCCTAAAATCGGTCTTGACATCTGAATTGGCCAACAAATTCCACATTAAATAGTCAAAACTTATCTGTAGAGGCTGGAAGTACAAACCTGAGGGCGTGCTAGGAGCGAAGCGCAGTTGGAATGTTAGGAAGGATAATGGATGTTTCCTCAAAAGCTGCTGTAGCCTACACTGGGAAGCTGTAGAGAAGAGCCAAGTGCTGTAGTCCCTGGGCTGTTCCCTGCGTGCCGAGCGCGTGTGCGATGGTAGGGGAATGCCGGGCTTAGCTTAGCTGTGTCATTGCTTACAAGTTCTAAGAATTCTTTGCTAGCAAATGGAAACTGCAGTGTCCTTGGAGAAAAGAAGTGTTGTGCCTCCAACAGAAACCTCTGAGACGAGAGCTGCTCTCTTGGCTAGTTCATATGTGGAAATAGTCCTGTAATTCGAGGTAACTCCTTTTGCTCATGTCCGCATCCTTCCTCTTGTTGAGAGCTCATTTGAAAGTCTAATGTACCTGTGAAATATTCCTTTTGACAATTTTGGTCAGCTGCTGGAAAAACGTTAACCCATGCCGTATGCAACCTTTGGCTTGTGGCACACCTTGAGTTCCACAGATCAGAGTTGGGCATGCAGCCGTGTCTTGCTGTAGGTACGGAAGCAAGATGGGAACGAACTCCCTGACTCGATATGTGTTCATCTATTGAGACTCTTCCTAGACTTCATTAAGTTGCTCACTTTAATTGTAGCTTTCTTTGCCATCCTACTTGTTGCCATTAACTTTTTCCCATGGCCCACACTTCCTAAGCAGCCATGTCCAAGTGTTAACTCTCTGCTTAGGGGATCCAATCCATGGGCTGGCTGAGCACGGGCAGCAGCCGGCCCGGAACAGTTTTCCCAGACTGTGCTTTGTGGTGTGATGGGTTCAGCGATGGCTTGTGAGACCCTCGTGCGCTGTGAGCTGTGTGGGGAGGTTGGGGGCGAGAGCAGCCTCCGCCCAGGGCTCCTGTTAATGCCTCTCTGCTTTGGCAGGCTGAAGGGACCCGGCACACCCCTCGGAGGCCAAGTGGATCCTGAGCGACCAGAGCTGCGTTCCAAGGATGCAGGAGCAAGTTTGCCAACCAGGTAACATCCCTTTCCTGAGCTTTTTTCTTCGGCTGTGTTCCATAGCCCTGAGCTCTAAGTGGTGCAGTAACCCTGTCCCGTTCCTGTATTTTTATCCACCTTCCAATTCTCTGTCTCCATTTCATTTCAGCACTGAGACCCGTCAGAGAAGACAGAAGGACAGGCACTGGAGTGGGGAGATGAAGAGCTCAGAGCAGTGGTGTTGCTCATTTTTACGTGACCCAAGTCAATCAAGCCAGAATAAAAGACTGAAATGTGGAAAAAAACAAATCTCTGTGGTACTTTCTGTGGGAAACAGAATATTTTTGGCAAAAGTATTTATCTGGTGCACAGCCCAGTTCAGAGCACAGAACAAACCACGGCTGTGGTGCTTTGTGGACACACTTGGCTCTGAGCTGATTGATGCCTGATCCTCATGGAAAACGAGGTCTTGCTGCTGGTTAAATCCCAAGAATGTGGCAGCTCAAAAATAATGAGGATTTGTCTTGGGAGATGCTGACACTGTGGCAGGAGATTGCAAGGTGAGAGCAGTGAGTTTTTGATGATCTCAGCTGCTCCTGCCCATTTTTTTTTTGTTAAAGAACAGTTGATTGCTTTCATTGTACGCTTTTCTCCCCTTTTTTTAAACTGATAAACTCAGGATTGGGTGATGGGCTCACTCACAAGCCCCAAGGACTTGCTGCCCAAGAGTTCCCAATTTCCCACTGATAAGAGTCTCCACACATTCCTGCCTGCGGGAGGGGATTATTGAGCTCACTTCACAAAACCTACTTTTCCTCCTTCAACCTTTTTCAAATTATCTAAGTGAAAAGCATTTAAAAAAAGAAATCAGCCATGACACACTTCTGGGGGTTGTATTGAGTAATTCACCAGTGAGGATTTTTGCATGTTAATACAGGAGGATATTAAATATAATGAAGGTTGAGGAGTGTGTGAAGTCTTTGCTGATAAAAAATGCAGTCAGGTGAGGCTTAAATGAATTCTGGCTGAAAATACTTACAAATAATGCTTTGTAAGACCTCCCTAAATAGGATGCTTAGACGCAGGCAGAAATAATGAGCAGGTGCAAAAATAGAGCCTGGTTGGAGGTGCTTGTTATTTTTGGCATTGCTAATTATGGCACTGAATAAATGATCTCTTGCTGGGATGGGTGAGGGAATCGCTGGATCCAGGGGCTGGATGTGGAACCCAGTGGCGTCATCGGGAAGGTGTTTGGGTGCCGTGGGCCTGACGTGAGCTCGGCTGACCCAGTTTTAGCCAAAATGCCCTTTTTTTAAAGTAAACCCGGTGTGTCCAGGCAGCTTGAGCCGTTCCCTGAGGAAGAATGGGGGAATGGAGCAGGGCTGAAGGGCGGTGACTGAGCCCTGGTCAGACGGAAGTGTCTGCAGAGGAAAAAGGTGAGGGATAGAAATTCTTGAAATGCTCAAAATGCTCTTTTTTCCCAGCTGTGCTCGCCCTGGGGCGGGAATGGCCGCCGTGAGGGGCGAAAGATAACTCTGAGGAGGAAATGGCGGCTCTGGGGGAGAAGGTCCTGCTATGAGGGGCAAGTGGCGACACTGAGGGGGAGATGATGACCCGCAGGGGCAAATGGTGGCCTTGAGGGAGGAAGGACAACCCTGAGCGGGAAATGGCGGCTCGGAGGAAGAAATGAGAGTCCTCAAAGGGCAATGGCGGCCCTGAGGGAGGAAGGATGACCCTGAGCGGAAAATGGCGTCTGTGACGGACGGGGTGTTGCAGTGAGGGAGAAATGGCGGCCCCGCCGAGGTGGCCGCAGCCCGTGAGGGGACAACAACGACCCTGAGGGCAAAATGTCGGAACCCCGCGGCGGCTCCGTGAGCCCGGTCACGGCCGGCCCGGAACGGCGCAGCCCCGGAACCCGCGAGCGGCTCCGCGGGGCCCGGGCGGTGCCTGCGCTGCGCGCACCGTCCCGGCGCCTTCCTGCGCCCGCCGCTCCCGCTGCGCTGCCCCGGCCCGGCCCGGCCATGCCGCGCCTCCTCCTCCTCCTCTTCCTCCTCATCCCGCACCTCGGCCGCGCCGCCGCCCCCAGCCCGGGCAACAGCACGGAGCCGCCGCGGGCGGCCGCAGGGAACGAGACGCAGTCGGGGTCGGGGCACGAGTCCGGGCCGAGGCTGTCGGTGGGGTCGGGGCTGCCGGTGCTGAGGCGGGCGGTTTATGTGCTGAGCGCTCTCTCGGCGCTGGCCGCGCTCTACTTCGTGCTGCGGGCGTTCCGGTGAGTGCGGGGAGGGGGACGGGCACCCGACCGGGGCTGTGTCCGCGTTCCTGCTGGTCCCGCTCCTGGTCTTGTCCCCATCCTGGTGTCCCCTGACCCGGGGCTGTGTCCCTGCTGGTCCCAGTCCCTGTTCCCCTTGACTGGGGCTGTGTCCCTGCTGGTCCCGGTTCCAGTTTTCTCTGGCCCGGGGATCCTTCTTGTCCTGGTTCCCGCTGGTCTGGGATGTCACCCTGATTGTCCTGGTCCTGGACCCAGTCCCCCTTGCTTGGGGCAGTGTCCCTGGCACTCCCGGTTGTCCCAGTCCCTGTCTCCCATGGCCGTGCCCCTGCCAGTCCTGGTGCTGGTCAGGATCCCCCCGAAGCCGGTCACGGTGTCCCTTGTCTCTTTGCCTGCCCCAGTCTCGTTCCTAATCCCTGGGTTTGTGCCTATTTTCCCTGGATCTCCCTCCCTCCCTCCCTGTGCCAGCTGGGGCTCTGCTTCTCCGCGCATCCCCTTGGCAGCGAGTCCAAAACGCTGCTGTAAATCCCCAGCACTGTTAATTACCCGAGGTAATTATCGCTAAGACATCTCCGGTCCCGCTGGGTGGGGACAGCAGCTCACTCACTGTGCTCTCCCTGTCCCTCAGCCCCAGGTCCGAGGGCTCCAGAAACGAGCCCAAAACTCATTTCAGGTTGAAGAAGCCCCAGAGGAAGAAGTACGGGCTGCTCTCGAGCCACGACGAGAACATCGAGCTGGGCTCCCTCGACAGTGACGAGGACACCGTGTTTGAAACACGGAACCTGAGGCGGTGAGGGAGCATTTTGTGTGTTTTGTGTGTTGCTCTTTTCCTCACAAGGGGCTGAGGCTCCTTTCCCAAAGCCGTGGGAGCTTTGGCACAGCTCCTACAACCAGATCTGCATAAATTAAAATGCCTGTGTGTGGTCTCTGTGTTGGCACACGGCTTTATCTCACTTTTCCTCATTTTCTGGCCCAGGAAATTCCCACTGACAGGGTTATTTGGACACTGCTGTGGGGTCACCGGGCTGTTGGGAGAGGCAGCTCTTGTGCCCAGTCTGGGCCTCCCTGTGTTAGACAGGAAAATAAAAATTCCTGGTTTGTTTTTTTTTCATTTTGAGAACTGCTTCCAACTCATATCACAGTTCAAACTCCCAGTCCCATCAGGACATCCATTCCTGCTTTCCCAGCAAAATTCCTGGTTTGTTTTGGTTTGGTTTTTTTTTTTTTTCAGTTTGGGAATTGCTTCCAACTCATATCACAGTTCAAACTCCCAGTCTCACTGGGATATCCACTCCTGCTTTCCCAATGTCGTGTTTACATCCCACAAAGTTTGATTTCTGGGGAGGTTGTTTTAAGCTGAGGAGGAATGTCACCTCAAGGAATGTCACCTCAGCTCCCCCCACCTGTGCTCCCCCTGATTTTGGGTGTCTCCTTTTTTTCCAGATGACTCGGGACCAGCGGCAACAGCTGCCCAGACTGATGGAGGGTCCAATCCCAGTGGAATTTCCAGTGCTCAACTTTTATATCTGCTCACAGTGACTATTGATTAACAGTTCAAGCCCTTCCGTAGCTGGGCCAGGGGAAAGGGGACCAAACCTGTTTTCTTCACGTGAACTTTTGGGGACGTTTCTGGGGAAAGATGGGAGCTGTTCACTGCGTGGGGAGAGGCTGAGGTAAGGGAGATGCTCCTGGGTGATTTTCAGCACCTGAAATCCGAGCTCTGGGCTCGAGAGCTGCCCCTGTGCCTCATTTCCCTCTCTCCTTGCCCTGGAAGCATCAGATTCCTTCTCCAGGCTGATCCTCTTTCCTTCATGCAATATCAGGTTACTTCTTTGGGAAGTGTCTCTGTAATCACCTGCTGGGAGGAGCTGGGACAGCTCTCCCAGTGTCTGTTACACAAACAGGGGTGGGAGGGTGATAGTTCAGACAGAACGGCTTTGGGAATGAGTTAAACGAGTTAAATTTTGCAGGATTAGCAGTTAAGGGATAATCCAGGTCATTCGTGGGTTTACAGACATGTTTACAAATGAAAGGGGCCACAACCCAAAGGAATATTTCTCCAAAAGAGCCACCAAAAGGGCTGGGAGTGCCTGGACTCTGCCCAGTCCCGGTCCAGGGACACATGTGACATCTGCCAAGCTCTGGATTTTGAGATACCCGAGGAAGAGCCGGGTGTGAGCCAGGGAGTGTCTTGGAGCAGCTGATGACTGGAAAAGGGGGACCCCAACCTCTTTTGACTGTGATTCAGGGCAGCCCTGGCTGTGAGTTATCTCCTCTCAAGGACCCTGGAGTTTCACTCCCTTGGCTGGTACTCAGCCGGGATCTTTCCTGCAGCCCATTGTTACGTGGATATTTGGGATCTGATTGTGTAGGACCAAAGGTGAATGTGTCAGGAGGTTGTTTTTGGGTGGATCTGCTGCTAAAACAGTGAAAACTGCTGGCCAAGTGCTCCTGTCCATAGCCTTTCCTTGGAAACTGGCAGCACATCCTTAAATCCCACTTCCCCCCCAAGCTGGTAGTGCCTTTGTTTGGAGAACCCGAGGGACTTGCCCTGCGGGCAGGGAGGTCCCTGTGGCACCTTTAGGGTGAATGTTTAGGATGTCCTTGGAATGTCTTTGGCTCCTTTCCTTTGGCTTGCAAATTCCCTGAGGATCAGGGGCACACTTGGAGAAGGGACAGGGATGTGCTGATCAGGGAGGGGCTGGGGGCTGGCAGCTGCTCCGGGATCCCCCGAGGCAGCTGAGGGAGTGCTGTGATCCCGGTGTGATCCTGTGCAAGCGGCCACATTTCTCCCTTCAGGACAGGTGAGGTTTCCTGGAGAAATCCCACCCCCGTGGCAGCTCCGTCTCGCATGTGCACGAACGATTTTAAAATACATACATAGATATATTTTTAATAACGCTGCCGTGTGCACACAGTGCTTGGGTGTGCCCTGCTTTCCTGTCCTTTGGATCGTTTCACACCTGTTGGGGGTGTTCCTTCCTGGTGTAGCTGCTGCAGATGGGAGCAGGCAGAGGTTCCACGTGGGAATTGCTGGGATGGCTCCACCCGGCTGCAGCTTCCCTGAGGATGATCGGAGCTCTGTGATCCGTGGTCAGGGATCTCTCTCGATCCTGCAGGGCTGCATGTGCTGGTAATTCCCTGGCTCTTCAGTTCCCTTTGGAAGGTTGTTCCTTGTGCTGTTGAAGCCAGATGAGCCCGACTGTCCCAATCCACTGCCCTGCTCAGTGTTTGACCAACACGTTCCTCAGCTTTCCTTTACCTGGAGCGATGAACCTGAGCATTCCTTAGGCTCCCCTCTTGTTGGGCAGCTGGGGTTTGCAATTCTCAAGTTTCCCCACCTCACAGGAGTGGAGGGGTTGTTTATTGTTAAATGATTCGGATCAGAGGGAACCTCAAGCCGTAGGTCCTGCCCTGAAAATAATTCTGCTGGAATTCATTTTGGCTGGAGCAGGTGTTTGTGTTTGAGCAGGGAAAGGCGTGGAGCAGGTAATGAGGTGCCTGTGCTGTGCTGTGTAGGTACCAGGGAAGGAAATTGAGGTGCCAGCCTGGAATTTCTGCACCATTTCCATGTTTTCAGAGTCCTGCTGGCCACCTTTAAAGGGTGCAGGGTACAAAGGTGCTTGTGGGGCTGTCACTTGTCCTGGTCCTCTTTGGGCTGGGGACAGTTAGGAGCTGTAATCAGGGACCCCATTAAGCTGCTTCCCCTTCCATCCTGCCCCTTGGCAGCAGTTGGCATCTGGATTTACCCTTTGCAGGCCGTGACATTCCATCCCTGTTCTACTCTGAGTCCTTGGAGGCCTTGTCTAAGAGGAGAAAACCAAGTGACAGTCCTGAGACTCCTTGGGGTGCTCAGCACGATCCCATTTCTCCGGGAGGAATCAACTGGCGCTGTCACTTCTGCAGTGTGAGCAGTGCCAGGCCAGGCCAGGCCAGGTATTTTTTGAGTGGATCCTGCAAATAAGAGCAGCTTTGAACACTTCACGTGACATTTCCACAAAGGAGCAGTTCAGGTGTTCCTTCCATTACTCTTTCAGGTCCTCCACGTGTATTTGATACTCTCATTTTAGGTCTCTTTGCACCAGTTGCATCTTCCAGTAGCTTTCCAGGTTTAGTTTTTCAGGCTAAACACGGGGATGCAAACAGACCCACCTGGTCAGGCTGAGGCCTCACCAGCCACTGCTGCACTTTTCTTTCTCTGGGATGAATCAGGGTGTTGGTGGAGGCTCCGTGTGCCCGTTGGTCTGCAGGATTCCTGCTCATCCCAGCCAAAAGGAGCCGATGGACCACGACCTGTGACAGTCACCACCTGTGTGCGTCACGACTGACTACAACAGTCTGCTCCAAATTAAGCCAAAGCCAAATTTCCAAAGTTTACATAATCCCTCCCTGATCTTGGAGGCTTTCTGGGATGCTCTGCTGCTGCTGCTGACCTGCCCAAATCGACTGGGCCATCTGAAGGGTTAATGGGATCCGTGGGAGTGGGGTGGGATCAGCTCTGTCGGCTGTGTTCTGTGCCTGGAATGGGACCTGCAGCACTGGGAGTGCTGGGAGAGGGGCCTGTGGTGGGAGCCCCGGAGTCAATAAACAGCACTTGAGCGCATTGTCTGAACTCCCCGAGGAGCAGCTCGTGTTTCACCCTCCTGGAACTGCTGATCTGTCTTTAAACAGCCACCGGTCCTGTATCAATCCATGGTTTTCTTGTCGTTGCAGCATCCCCTCCCGTGTACCTGGAACCACTGGAATAAAGCATTCCAGCCCACCCATCCCTCCCTGCTGTGTGCAGTCCGTGGGGTGAGGCTGCTGTGGTGGGCTCGTGGATTTATGGAGTCCTTTGGGTTTTCCCCCTGCCCTGCTCCCAGTCGCAGGACAGTGACATTGTCCCTCTGTGTGCTCCCAGGGCTGCTGCTCACCTTGTGTCCCATCTGGAAGTGTCCAAGGCCAGGTTGGATGGGGCTTGGAGCACCTTGGTTTATGGAAGGTGTCCTTGCCCGTGGCAGGGGGTGGAACGAGGTGAGCTTTAAGGTCCCTTTCAACCCAAACCATTCCATGACTCCATGATTCTCCAGTTATCTCTGGGTTGGTTCCAGTTTTCTGAAGTCTCCTTTCTCCCTGTTCTCCCATTAATCCCTTTTCTTGTACAGAAGACCAAATAAGGTCCCTGTGAGGCCAATTCCGGCCTCTCCACAGCAGCAGAACCAATTTCCATTTTGCTTATTTGGGAGCGAGGAAGGAGAGGCTGTTCCTGGATCATAGAATCATGGAATCTCCTGAGTTGGAAGGGACCCACAAACATTGAGTCCAACTCCCAGCCCTGCACAGACACCCCAACAGTCCCACCCTGTGCATCCCTGGCAGCGGTGTCCAAACGCTCCTGGAGCTCTGGCAGCCTCGGGGCCGGGACCATTCCATGGGGAGCCTGGGCAGTGCCCCAGCACCCTCTGGGGGAAGAACCTTTTCCTAATATCCAACCCTAAACTTCCCCAGGAACAGCTCCAGCCGTTCCCACAGCTCCTGCCCCTGGTCTCAGAGTGGTGCCTGTCGGGAGTCTCCCCTGAGTCTCCTCCAGGCTGAAATGGGAATGTTCCGGCTCCTCCCTGCAAGGAATTAGTTCCAGAACAAAACCAAGGGCGTTCCCTGACTCTCATATCTGCTTCTCATCCTTCTCATTCCGGTTGTGTGGATCAGCGGCACTGAGAAAACAGAAGCCACGTTCCCCCTGTCCCCGTCTGCCACCCTGCCTGTGTCCCCGTGTCCTGGCTGCTCATGTCCTGGAGCAGCCGAGGAGGGAAGAGGGTTTTGTTTGCTCCACGATTTACCCTCGTTGCTGGTGAGGTTCTGGGGGGCAGCGGGGTCGGGGCACACCAGGAGCTGGGGCACAGGGGATCCCTGTAGGTGGCACTCACAGACCAGACTTGCGGCTGCCAGGGCACTGCCGGCACCTGGGGAAGCTGCAAATAAATCCTTGAAAGGCAAAGCTCCTTCCTCCAGCAGCTGTCTGGGATGAGCTGGAAGTGCCCTTTGGGGGCTGTGCCTCTCTTGGCCTCGGGGTGAGGGAGCAGCAGGTTTTGGGGGGGCTGTTGGGGGGTCTCTCTCAGGGGAGTGTCTCTCTCAGGAGCAGGGGAGGGTCCCCGGCTCCACCTCAGCTGGGTTTCACCTGGCCCTGTCAGGACTTGTTTGGGAAAGATTTTTATGATTCTGGGCCTGGCAAGGTTTCAGGATGCCCTGGTTTGCTGGAGGGAAGCCACTGGCTCCAGCACACACATGAACACCCGGCCCTGGCATGGCATCACCCTGGGGGCACCCTGGCTTTCCTGGGCCAAATTAACTGCAGTGTTAATGAACTAACAGAGAACATTCCCCGTGCAGCAGCACAGGCAGGACAGCATCACTCTCTCCAGGTAAATTGGATACAGGGGAAAATTCCTTCCCCAAAAGGAAGGGATCCAGCCTGGCACAGGCTGCCCAGGGCAGTGGTGGTGTCACCATCCCTGGAAGTGTTCTGAAAAACCCTGGATGTGGCACCTGGGGATATGGTTTATTGGTGAGGGAATAGTTGGACTTTATGATCTTGGGAGTCTTTTCCAACCAAAAAAATTCCATGATTCTGGGCTTTCGAGCTCTGTCTGTGTGCGGTGCTGGGAGCTGCCACAGGATGTGAAGCAAGTGCTTGTTCCTTTTCAGGCTCAGGGGGCTGTTACCCCAATTAGCACTAATTGCTGTGGCCTGTGGTGCTGGACCAGCTGCAGCTGTGCTGTCCTCCCCCCATCCTTGTTCCCTGCTCTGTGCCATCCCCTCTTCCAGAGCTCTCACTGGGGACAGGCTCCGGCTGGCGCTGGCTGGGATTCCAGTCACAAACACAAGCTGGCGGCATGGATCTGCTCGGAATTTATTTTAAACTCGAGGTAAAGTGCTCTTGATGCTTTGGATGCAAATTTCCTTCCCTGGAACGGGAGCTGCGGGGCCAGTGGAGTGCCGGGGAGCTCTTTTGATTCCAGAGCCTGTTTGCTGCTGCGGCTGCTCGCGCCGCGCTCCGTGGAGTGCGAAATCACCTCTGCGGCACAGCCCGGGGAGGGAGCACTGCCAGCACACAGAGCTCTTCTCTTGCTCTCTGTCCCCTGGTTTTAATGAGGGTTTGTGTCTAAAGTTGGGGGTTTTTAGTTGGTTTTTTTTTGGTGTTTTTGTGTGTAACAGTAGTCTGTGTGTGATTTTTCTGGTCGCTGTATGGGAGAAGAGATGGTCCAAGGCTCTCCAGCCCCCCAAGGAGGGAAAAGAGAAAAATATAGAATGGGTAAAGGATTCTCCATTCATGGATTTTGGAGTTCTTTGTCACTGGATTCCTCCAGTACCAAACAAACCTTGGAGTTTTTTTAGGTGGCCTTAACCAAGGCCAGATTGGATGGGGTTTGGAACAACTGGGTCTAGTGCAAGGTGGCCCTGCCCATGGTGGAACTGGATGAGCTTTAAGGTCCTTCCAGCTCAAACTATCCTGGGATTGTCCCCATGAGCGTGCTGAGCTCTTGATCCACTGGGGCCAAGCCCTGGATGGGTGAGGAGATGAGCATGGTTGGGAAAAAATGTCACGAGTTTTGTCCTGTTTATTGCTCATACACTCACTGGGTGCCTCAGGGCACTTTGGGGTGGCTTTGGGTGGCTCTTGGAATTTCCCAAGAAACGTTTTCAGCTGCACTCACAGTTCTCCCGTGCCTGTGTCCCTCTGGGGCTCGTCGTGGGCAGGGGCTGGGTGGTCTTCCTCACCTTCATTCCGTGGACACTGGCACTCCAAAATGTGTCTCTGGGTTGGTGTAGAATCGGGTGGCACATTGGGAAGGAAGCTGGGAATGTTTGAAAACCCGCTGCAGAGTCTCTGATGTCTCTTCTGTTCCACTCAACAAAGCACCGCTACACAACGAGCGGATTCTCCTGTATCAGAAATTACCTTTACTTAGTTGGCTTTTTGTCTAAATCCTCCTTCTGATCTTTATTTTTTTCCCTTCCATCATGGAAAGGTGAATGGAAGTGGCACTTCAGCCACCAAAGGCCTTCCTTTAGAATCACTCGCTGTTTTTTGTTTTAAAAATTTTCCAAGGGGGCTTTGCAGGGGAGGAGGAAGGAGCGTCCGCTTTTCAAGTGACTCTGGGGAATAAAAGTATAAAGGACAGGAATGATCAGAACTGTGCTGGCAACGGAACAATATTTTATTTTTGAGTACCAGAGCTAATTGGAGAAGGAATTCACATGACAATTTTTGCAATCTAAGGATGAGTAAACATGAAAGGAGCTCTGTGCTCCTGAACGTGTGAATGCGGTGGGAGGAGGGGGGGAAACAGCCCAAAAATTAAATGGGAGACAATGTCTTGGATGTTACAATCCCATGTTTGCTTCTCATGATGCTGGATCAAAGTCATAAGCTGAAACTCGTGTCCAGGGATAGCTGCTGGGGGGATGGAACTTCCATGCACCTGTGGGCTGGAATCTCCAGAAAAAGGGGATTTTAGGTCTGATTTGCTGGAAGCACTTCCTTAGGCTGTGGGATCGCTGTGGATCTGAATAGATCTGCTTCAGCAGGGCTTGGAGAGCCCCTGCCCGTGGAGAGGTGTTTGCAGACGATTACCAGCTGCTTTAATTAACGTGGCATGTGAGGAATGGGGGGTGATGGGTTAGAGCAGCTCACCAGGAGGTGGAACGAGGTGATTGGGAGTTCCCTTCCCATCCAGAGCATCCTGGGATTCTGTGGTCACCCTATTCCCAGTTGTTGTGGTTCCTGGGTGTGAAGAGGTCCGTGATGTCACATCCAGTGCTGGGAAATGGAACTGAACTGGTGTGTGGGCAACCTCCTCACCCCCTCTCGCACTGGAAGCATCTCCCACTGCCGCTGTGATTCCCTCCTGCCGCGCTGGAATCCCCAGGAACTGCTGTTGGCAGCACCTGGGCAGCCTCAAAGAGCTCCCATCCACCACGTAATCGGAGCCTGGAAATGGGGGTGTTGAGATTTGCGGGTTTGCAGCCAGAAGAGCCCATTCTGGGCTCATGCTCAAGCAGAGCACCAGGAGGTTTGTCCTGCTCCGTGTGAGGTGAAGGCAGAAGGTTTCCCTGGAGAGGCTCCAGCCCCTCCGTGGAGGATTCACTCCGCCCCACTACGCTGCCGTTACGTTCCGGTGGTTAATTACTCTCGCTCTTTAAAAGAATAAAACCTCATGTACTTAAAATAATCCCAATTATTTCATTGTTCAGCCCGAGCTGAGCCCAGCCACCCCCGCTCCTGCAGAACTGCTGGAAAGGCTGTTCCTGACAGGGAAAAACTGATGGGCATCAACGCTGTGAGCGGCAGCTGAGGGGATTGAGGTTTGGGGGGGCCACGGTGCTGCTCTACCTGCAACCCCCAGGTGCTTCTCCAGGACATCCCAAGGATCATCAAGTCCAATTCCAGGGGAAGTGTGGCAGGGCCTGTTGCAATAGGACAAGGAGTGATGGTTTTAAACCAAAAAAGGCTGATTTAGACTGGATAAAAGGAGGAAATGCTCCCTTGTGAGGTGGAGAGGCCCTGGCACAGGGTTCCCAGAGAAGCTGTGGCTGCCCCATCCCTGGAAATCTTCAAGGCCGGGCTGGATGGGGGTTGAAGCAACCTGGGATAGTGGAAAGTGTCCCTGCCCATGGCAGAGGGTGGAACTGAATGATTTTTAACATCCCTTCCCACCCAAACCATTCCAGTGTTCCACGACGTTGCTGAAACCCAGGCTGGCAGCGCAGGGCTGGTCCGGCTCTGCCTTCCAAGGACACCCCAGAGGAACGGCACTTGACGGATGTTCTCCTAGAGAGATGGAGGGGTGGCTGGGGGGGCCTCATCTTACAAAGGGGACCCTCAAAGCATCCGAGCAGGATTGTGGCAGTGCTTCCATCTCCGTGTGCGCCAGAGGCACAGCGGGACCTCGGCCGCGGTGGCTCAGACTCGCTCGTGCCGGGGTGTGTTGGTGTATTTTGATCCTTTTTCTTGCCAGTGTTATTTTAATCCGCTTTTCTCTCACATCAAACTCCTCTTTCTGCAGAACACAGAGAGGCATCGGGTTTGTGCCCTTTGTGATTGGTAGCAAAGGGCTGCGATAGCGCGTTTTTCCTTTAGAACTGGAGGTTTTATCCCTGTGATAACTTTAGCTTCGCCACAGCCGTCGTTTGGGCTTCTCGACTGGCTCGGATGAGTGCAGGGAAAACGCTTCCCACATTTATTAGAGGAATAGAGGGCTGGGTGTTCTTAAAGAGGTTCCCACTCCTGTCACCCAGGAGGTACCTGGTGTCTCAGGTTTGGAAAGCAGCTGAGTTCAAATCGAAATCACCTTCTGCCTCCATCTGAGGTGGGCTGTGGCTGTATCAGACTTCAGATCAAGGTGCTGGTTGGCACCACTTCCAGGGCGGATGATTGCCAGGAGCAGAAGTCCCCGGGAGCAGCCTGGTTTTCCTGGGAGCTGCATAGTCAGAGGGAGCCCTTTCCCTCCAAAGCTTGTGTTTCCCACATAGAAAATAACATGTAGGGAGTGGTTTTTTCAAATGAAGGAAGGATTAAGGCACAGCAAGAGCTGATTTGCCGAAGGGCACCCGGGGAAGCGGTGATGGATCAGAGATGGAAGTGGAATCCTCGGCTCAGCCCGCACCTGCCCCACCACCCTTTTCCTTCCCTGCTCCCTGGCTGCCCAGGTCTTATGGGATAACCAGGACTTGGATTTCCATCCTCTTAAAAGAGGCAATTTAAGGAGCTTTCCAGGGGAGCAGAGCTGCAGGTCACCTCCTCGGCGCTGAAGATGTTTTTCTCCCCTTTTCTCCATCCTCGTGCTCCTTCAGAGCCTCTTTGCTCTCCTCCTTTTCCAGCGCTCAGAGCCATTCTCCCAGCTTCAAAAGGTTTCCTAATTACCCTAATGAGGTCAGGAGAGACCAAACGCTTCTGTGACTTACAGCAAGGGTGGGAAGGGGTTGGGAGGGGGGGAAATATCCCGACTGGTGCCTGAACGAGGTGTCGTGGGAAGGCGGCGTCTCCCCCTCCGCACGTTCCCCCCACCTTCCCATCTCCAGCAGAAAAAAAAAAAAAAAGGGAAATGTGGACAGAAGGTCTCAAATGTATCAAACAGCTTTTAAAAAGAAATTCCTTTTGCCTGTCAAAAGAACAAACAGATACACCAAAAACTGTCAGAATTAGTGTTGGAGTAATTGCAGCAGCTCTCCAAGGTTAATGCTCCATTAACGAGCAGCTCTCACGCAGCTAAAAGCCAGGACGAGACAGGTTGTCAAAGGCTTCCAGGAGATTAAAGCGCCGCGTTCCCAGCCAAACTCTCCCGTGGATGTTGTTTGGGAGGGAGGGAAGGGGGGTGTTTGTGGGGTGGAAGCATCACCAGCCCTGGCGTTGGCGGAGAAGCGCGACCCAGAGCCCAGGGATGGTTTCCAGGCCTTGGCGAGGTCGCTGCCCCCGGGGCCTCACTCGGTTTTAAACACTCCAGGAATTTTTCAGCACCTTTAGGCAGAGGTTTAAACGTGTCCTGAGGGCAGCCCCGGGTCTGTGGGATCTGTCCTGGTTGCCAGGAGGAGTGGGGCCAGGGGGAGTGGGATGCTGGGCGCTCTGGCACCTCAGGAATGAATCCTGCCTGGGTTTCAGCCAACCCAGATGACTCCTTGTGAGCCTGGCATAATCTGGAACGGGATTTGGGCCTGATTTCACCTTCAGGCCAGTGCAAGACTCATTTAAATAGAACTGACCTTGATTGTTCTTTTGTAGAAGAAAGGAAAACTGTTCCAAACTTCCAGTGAGGAAGCATCACCTGGGGGCATGTGATCCAGCAGGGACAGACCCAGCAGCAGCTTTGGGATCACCTTCCCAGGTGGATCTGGGCATTTGGCACCTTCCAGCACAGCAGTGGCTGCTCATGGTAGATGTGGCTCTGAGCTCAGGGTTTTATAAAGCAGAGACCAGGAGCATCGTGCCCTGGCAAAGGTGAGATTTTGGGATTGTGCCATGCAGAGCCTGGAACTGGACGTTATGATCCCTGTGGATCCCTTCCAACTCGGGATATTCCACGATCCTGTGGTTCTAAGGTGCGTTTCGAGTGGGAAGAGGCAATTACATTCCACAACCTTGGAAATGTGGTGCTGAGGGCCACCCTCAGCCATTTCCATCCCAACTTCCCTGCGTGTGAGCAAATTCCTCCTCAAAAGGTGCCAGTGGCCTCCTGCTGCTCCTCGTGGTGCCGTGTCCGGGCTGTGGCTGGTCACACCTTCACCATGGGGGTGTGTTGGAGGTCCCTGCCAGGACCAGGACTTTGTTCCACGGCCACTCCATGGGGATGTGGGAGCCATTCCCACGCCCCAGTGCAGCAGCCTCAGCCGAGAAGGCTGGTGAGGGAATGGAAAAGGAGAGGAAAATAACCCAAGTGGTGAGGCCGAGCCTCGTGAAGGGGCTGGTGGAGAGCAGAGGGGTCCCACAGAGCCAGACCCCTCTGGGGCCACCCTTTGGACGTGTGGCTCCAGCAGCAGGGACACAAAGTCCCCTCGGGCCCCTGGCAGCAGCTGCACCCCCATAATGTGGGACTGGGGACCTGAGCCTGGGATGCAGCTCTGGCACGGTGGGATCTGCAGGATAAGAGGCCGGTTTTGGGTAATGAATGGACTCCAGGGAGGTGTGAGAGGCCTCTTGGAAGGAGCAGCCGTGGGCAGGCGAGATGAACAATGCCGTAATTAGGGAATTAAACCTTTCCCGTGCTTCTCTTTGCTGTGCTTTTCTTTCCCCACCCCGACACAATTTGTAACGATCAGACCTGGGGTGCAGCAGGACCAGACGGGGTGAGCCGTCTGTACAAGAGTGAAACAAGCTCCTGCCCAGCCCCTGCCTCTTCATTAAGTCGATTTGCATTCCTAATCTCCATTTGCCGTTATTATTTTCCCCCTTGTGCCGAGTGCGGGAGATTTGCATAAAGTTCCTTTTTTCTTGTTTTTATTCACGCTCAAGGTCAGAGACTCGGTGAGACACTGACGAAAACAATCCCCTCCTCACCCTCCTTTAATTCTTTGCAGAAACATGTCCTGGGGATTTTAACATAACAATTGCTGGGGAAGGAAGGGGGGACCCCGCACTGAGCCCTTGGAGGGAGGGACCTGAACGGAGCCCTTGGAGGGAGGAGACCCCAACAGAGCCCTTTCTGTGCTGGAAATGAGCCACCCAAAGGAGAGATGCAAATCCATGACAAGAAGGGAAGGGAGAAATGGATCTGGGAGCGGCACCAGTCGTGCCTCATCCTGCTGAAGTGGGAGAGCTGGTCCAGCTCTCTCGGAGCCATGGCTGGAGCAGAGCCTGTGCCGAACCCTCTCCGAGCTGGGAGCACCAACCAGCACACCCAGGTCCTGTGCCTTGGCCAGGGCACACGCTCAGTTCCTCCCGCTCCGTCTGTTCACAGGGAATGGTGCTTCCCTGGGGCAGTTCTCCAGCTTATCCCATTTCTTGTCTGGAATCCTTGGAGTTGTGGGATGCCCCACTTGGGGACGCTTGGGACACCCTGGGCCCTCTCAGGAGTGGGAGTGGGAGCTCTGGGCTTGATTTCTGAGCTTGGGAAGAGGTGGGGGTCTCTCAGAGGGAGCCCCAAATCCTCTCGTTCCTGCTGTGATCCTGCACTGTGTGAAGCCAACCCTCTGTTCCTCACGGATCCCACAGGGAGCAGGGCTGGGCGATGGGGCACAGCCATCGCTCCCACCTCCAGCTGCTGGCACAAGGACAGCAGCCCCTCCCAAAGAGTCTGGTTTCCCTGTGGTTGGGAGGTTAAACGAAAAGGGAAAAACTCTCAGCCAGGTGCTGAGGGGCTCATGTGGAGCAGCCCTTTTCCCTCCGTGGAGCAGTCAGGTTTCTGATTTCCAGATTTTTCCTGATTTTTCCCAGCTCTGGCGCTGCATTCAGAGCCTGGGATGGGGAACAGAGGACACCTGAGGTCTGCCTGTGCCCATTGGGTTCTGAACCCCTGAAAAGCGGGAAAATCCCTCTTTAGCCCCAAGATGTTTGCAGATTTCTGCTGGATTTGGGAAGGAGGGAGTGAGGAATTGGTTCCTTTTCATGTGCTCGAGCTGTGATGGTTTTAACGTGTATAAACCGTGTGAATCCCAGGGTCTGGGCATGTCTGAGGTATCCTGGGGGGCTGGGGAGTTACTGGATGGTGGCAGATGGTGGCTTGTGGGGGTGGTGGCCCAGCTGCTCCCGAGTGACCTGGATGGGAATGGGGAGGGATTGACCTTAGGAGCAGCGGAATGTTGGAATGGCCGGGCTGATGACGGGGCTGCCAAGAGCCGGGAGATGGGTTTTGTCTGGTGCTGCGAGCACAGAAATATGTCTTATTTCCCAGAATTGGGAGGTGCTTTTTTCCCGAGGATGCTCCAGGGCTCTCAGCTCCCGTGATGTGAGTGTTTTCCTGCCCCTTTAATGCTTCACTAAACAGTTTGAGCTGCCGCCTCTTAATGCCCCAGCAAAGCGCGGAACGCTCCAGAGCGGAAAGAGCAGCGAGGGAGGAGGGTGATGGAAAAGAGAAGAAAAGAGGCTGTGAGGAGGCACAAAACCAGGGAGAAGTCACCTTTTCCCTTTCACATTCCTGGTCCTTGCTGTTGTGAAGGCAGCTGGATGCTGAGGGTCCCCCCAGTTTCTGCTGCTCCTCCAGGGAAGAGCTGGGCTTCTCTCGCCCTCTCCCTGCCCTTCCTGGGCTCCGTCCCACACCAATGGGCACATGGGGAGGATCAAGGTGGTCCCTGGGCCACTGGAGGGGACACTGAGGGGCAGATATTCGGAGCCTGTCAGGATTCTCCTGACCTCTGGCTCAGTCTCTGGTGAGCACGATGGGGCCGACATCCATCGGATTGGTGCCCTGCAGCCTACGCTGGTGAGCCCAGCCCGCTGTTCTCGCCGGGTGTGTGCTTCCCAAAGCTTGGGAAAGGCCAAGGACAGGGGGGAAAGAAAGAGAAAGATTTCGAGTTTTAACCCACCCAGGAGAAGTTTGGCCTCCTCCCGCCCCGCTCCGAGGGGAGCCGCCGGCTCTCCTGCTCTTAATTCAAGTCATTGCATTCCCTGCACTCCGTGTCCCCTCCCCGGCACCGCCTGCCCTGCAGTTTGATCCGTAAGTACCAAAGGTACCGCCTCGGGCTGCAACATCGGCATCCTCGGTCGCCATAGGAACGGGAGCTGGGGGTCCCCCGCGCCCGCTCCCCCGGGGCCGAGCTCCGGGG
This sequence comes from Cnemophilus loriae, assembly GCA_013397755.1. Lineage (NCBI taxonomy): Eukaryota > Metazoa > Chordata > Aves > Passeriformes > Corvidae > Cnemophilus > Cnemophilus loriae. Next base: position 79,370 of record VZTF01006241.1, on the reverse strand, counting down.
GCTGAGCTCCAACGAGCCTCTGAAGCTGGGCTGCTCGAGGCCGGGGGGAGCGGGCTGTGCCAGCCTGGGAGGGAGCGGGAGCGGCCGCCGAGCCCCGGAGCACAAAGACAGAGGTTATTGGTGTCAAAGAACTCGCGGCTCCAGAGGCTGAGCCGCGGCTACAGCTGCTCTTAGCAGAGGGGAGTGAAAACCGGGAGGAGGGAAGCGGAGAGCTGGGAGCTGGAGCTAATTTTTGCCGGGCGAGGTGGGAAGAAGAGGAGGAAGGTGATGGAGATGTGAGTGGTGGGGAGGGCAGCGGGGAGGATGAGGCTCAGGGCTCAGTTCATCACTGATCATGCAATCATTGAATATCCTGGAGGGGAAGGGATCCACGAGGATCATGGAGGCCAGGTCCTGGGGTTGTGTTGTAGGACCTGTTGCAACAGGACAAGGGTGGTGGTTTTAAATTAAAGTAAGGTGGATTTAGACTAGGTATAAGGAAGGAATCCGTCCCTGTGAGGGTGGGGAGGCCCTGGTACACGTTGCCCAGAGCAGCTGTAGCTGCCCCATCCCTGAAAGTGCCCAAGGCCAGGTTGGATGGGGCTTGGAGCACCCTGGGATAGTGGAAGGTGTCCCTGCCCATGGCAGGGGGGTGGGACTGGGTGATCTTTAGGGTCCTTCCATCCCAAACCATCCTGGGATTTAGTGACTCATAGAATGATTTAGGTCGGAAAAGACCCTTAGGATCTGCGCCCCTGCCCACGCAGCTGCTGTCCCCGATGTTTGGGGATTCATGCAGCCCTGGGGGCTTGAGCCTTGGCTGTGGGCAAGCCAGGGGCAAAGGCAGCTCTTCCCTGAGGGGACTCAGCCCTGGGGCCGCTGCCGGTGGTCTCCACTCCCCACCCCCGGTGAGTGATGTGCGGAGCCGCCCGACTCCCCCGAACCACCTCCACTTCCTAATTGCTGACAGTTATTTACTGTAAAGACAGGAGCACACGCACCACCGGCTCTGACAACTCGCGTCAAAGCCCCGCCAGAAACTATCACTTTACAGCTTTATTTATTGCCCCTTTTTTTCCCAAACAGATCTATTCCCTCTCCCCTCCGGGCGCCGCGCTCCTGCCGGCGGCCGTGCTGCACCGTGGGGCTCCCTGCCCAGACCCATCCCGGGAGCCCCCCTTTCCCAGTCCATGCCTGGCTGGGCGCTGACGGACGGGTGCAAACGGAGGCTGGCGGAGCCCCCCGCACGCCGCCGTGTTTATTTGCTGTCTCTCAGCCCCTCGATGTTCAAACATAATTGGTTCTGCTCGGCGCAGTAAACACTGATGTGTCGCATCAGCGAGCCGGAAGGGCACCTACACGCAATTAAAATAATTGGGCGCGTACCTGGCTCTGATCCCCCCTCCCCGACGCTGTTCTCCCTTCATCTCCTCCTCGCCATCCTTTGTTCCATCCCGTCAGCCCATCCCATTCCTCTCGGTGCCCATTCTCTGCCAGTGTGGGGTGAAGGGGTGCCCCACGGAGCGGGAGGTGTCCTGTGGAGAGGGGCGTCCGGCACTGCCGGCCTTGGCCTTGGCACAAGTGCAGGATGAGTTCTGCGACGATATTCCAGCCCAGACCCGTGAAATATAATGAAGGCCCGAGGGACTGTACCAGCTCCTCAGTTAAAAATGATGCTGTTATATTTAGACAAGGTAACTGGAGGCCCCTCCGGACAGCGCCGAGTACAATTTTTTGTTTAATGATTCCATAATCTGATATAATATCGGGCCTGTAAGACATAATGAAGACCTGGGGGAGTTTACATCTTCGCAGCTTTAAAGGGTCCCTGCTCGGGGACGCGGCCAGGTGGAGGTTTGAACTTTGATGCAGTCAAACGTGTTTTTCTCTGGGTTTGTTTGACATGATTGAGGGAATCCAGCAGCCACAGGGAGAGGGAATGGAGCAAGTACAGCCGTGCTCACACCAACCCCGCAGCCGGTGCTTGTGCCGAGGAGGGGCACACCAGGAGAGTTTGGGGGGCCCAGCCGGGCTGTGCTGGGATCTGCACAGATGTGGTCACAGTGGTGGTGGCTTCAGGAGATCGTGGTGGTCTTTGGGAGGTTGTTGTGGTCTTCAGGAAGTCATGGTGGTCTTCAGGAGGAGGTTGTGGGGGTCTTTAGGGGCAGTGATGCCTCCAGAGTGGAGCAGCCAAGCCCCGCTGTTGGCAGGGGCAGAGTGAGGGTGCTCCCACCCCAACTCAACCTCTGCTTTTGCCAAACCCTGAGGTGGAGTTTTCGGTGCTTTAAGCTGTTTTGGCCCAGCCTGGGGGATTCCTGCAGCAGCTCACGGTGGGTTCTTTCGGGAGCAGCACCGGCGGTGCCAACGCTGCCAGTCTGGGCACAGCAATGCTTCCTCTGGCTGCTCCCACCTCTCCCAAGGTGAAGCCCAGTTCAGCCTCACTCCCTGTCCTGTGATCCAGAGAGTGGCATCAGGGCTGCTGGCACCAAAACTGGGAGAACGGGGCTGGCAGAGCCTGTGCCACACTTTGCCGAGCAGTTGATCACAGGCTGATCACCGGGTGAGGGTCAGGATTAGGGTGAGGGTCCTTCGGTGGCAGCCGCACAACTGAGTGACTTTTTCTCCCAAAACACGCAGTGACACCAAACATCTCCAGGATCAGCATCACCAATAAATCTCCACGCTGTGTCCATTTGGGAGCGGATCCTTCACGGATCCTCACCTGGAGGATCAGGTGGCGATACCTCCATCGTGTGTGCTGAGTCCCGCCAGTGCTGGGCTGGATGCTCCGGGACCGTTCCTGGTGTGCTCTTGTCTGGGTATCCGTGCCGGGAGATAACCTAATCCCATTTAGCCTTGGAGAGAGCCGGCAGATCCCTCCCCTGGGAGCCAGCGCGCGGCGGGGGGTGGTCTGTAATGAATTCCCATCATTCCAGCACAAAGGGAGCTTACAGGAGCGCTCGCCGAAGAAAATATGAGGGTCGCTGCCCTATCATCCCTCCGAGACATCCGTCGTAGTTCAGTGATTCCCGGCTGCTGACAGGCAGCGGCCCTGGGAGGCAGAGCCGGGCCTCGCCTCCCCGGTTCTTTCCTGCCTGGAAAATGCCTTTTTCTGCCAAACGAAGGAATTTAATACCCTGCCTGGGGCTGTGCTCGCCCGTCACCCACCCGAGCAGGTGTGGGACGTCGCTTCACGGTGCCCATTCCCTTTCACCCTGGTTTGTTATTGATCTGTATTCCAGCGGCTCATCGGGGGTCCCGGTGGGAAAACCCTGCCCCAAGTCCTGTGGGAGCTGGGAGGTGCCTCAGCCACCGGGTGGAAGCTGAGGGACGATGCCGTGGTGGTCGCAGGGGGATTGTGCCTTCAGACCCCAGGGTCAGGTTTGGGGGTGCTTGAGGAGCCACCCGGGGGTCCCTGTGACAGGGAGGCTCCGGGGAACCATTCCCCCTGCCAGGGCCTGTTCCAGCTCCCTGCTCTCCTTCCCTTCTCACCTTTCTTTATTTAATTTTTTTTCCCCCCTCATGGAAAACCACACGGTGGAATCTGCCCCCTCCAAGCCGGGTTTTCCTGCGGCTCCGTGGCTCGGCCGGGATGTCTCACCTCGGGAGCTGCCAATCCGTCTCTGTCAAGCTGTCAGCCCGGAGCGCGGGCTGGAGCCGCTGCAATTCAAAGTGGATTAACTCCTCGGGCTGCCCTCCCTCCCCCCGCCCCTCCCCATTCCACTTGGGTGGGTTTTGGCCGAACAGAAAACGCTTTTCCCCTGCGCTTTCCATATTCAAAAGCTCCCGGAGCGCAGCCGGATGGCAGCAGGGGCCGCGGGGCCGGGGGCTTCGGGCCGGCGTGCGGGACACGGTGGCCGTGGGAGAGGGGCACGGTGGCCGTGGCACTGCGCTGTGTCCCTGTAGCGCCGTTAATGGGGTTCTGGGAATGGTCTGTGCAGGGATGGGGGTTCCCCAGAGGGGTGAGGGGCTGCAGACCCTCCCCAAAGCTCCCGGCTGTTCGGCCGCTTGTCCCCGGAGGGCTGAGGGGCTGGGAGGCTGCAGGAATGGGGGTCTGAGGGCTGGTGGGCTGTGGGGTACAGGACTGGAGGGCTGCAGAATTGGGGGGATGCCGGATTGGGGGGGTGCTGGGGGCTGCAGGCTTATAGGGTTGGGCGCTACGGGACTGAGGGGATGCAAGATTGGGCGGGCTGGGGGCTGCAGGGTTGTGGGGCTGGATGGGCTGTGGAGCTGTGACCTGGGGGGTCTTTGATTTCTCTGGTGATCAATTCCCCCAATCCAAGCGGGGGCCGGGGCTGTGTCGCGTTAGCGGCGACCCGAGCGCACGGTGACAACCCCGGGGGGCCGCGAGGGGCACCGGCACTAGAGGGGGGTATTGCCTAAGCAATGCGGTGCTGCCGCTCCGCCGCCGCCGCCTCAGCTTTGGGGCGAAACCGCAGGATTTTGGCCCTTGGCGGTTTCCCGGCTGGTTTTTCCAGGTGTCGGCTGCGCTGGTATCCAGGTGCCGTTCCCGCACCGTTCCCGCCCCCTTCGCCAGGGGGCTGTGGGTTAATTCATGTTTAGAAATTGCTTTGAGGACGCTGCTGCGAGCGGGCGCTCCGGTGCCACCGTCCCCGATGGCCGCGGGACAGCGGCCACCAAATGCCACCGAGCCACGGGGAGCCGCGCTCTCTCGTGGCAGCAAGGCTCCGGCGTGGGAAGGATTTATCCGCAGCTGGATTTTGGTGCTGGGTGTTTTAACGAGCGGCAGAACGTGCCCAGTACTGCTGGGGGAAGGCGTGAACGGCCCCGGGCGAGGCGTGTCCGTGCCCAGGCTGCGGGAGGGGTTTGGGTGTTCCCGGGCTCCGGGTTCCCACCCTGAGCCGCGGGTTGTGGCTCTCTCCCATCCCGCTGGAGGGGAGGCACTGCCCGGAGTCCCCGGAGGCCACACAGGAGCTCTGGGCGCACCCACATTTGGGGTATATTTGTGGGGTTTTGCAGTTTTGCACGTCTGTGGCAGCTTACTTGGTGTCCTGAATAAACTGAGAGCTCAGGGAACCTGGGGGGCTCCAGGGAGCAAAACCTGGGAGCTGGAGCTGTGCCACAGTCTGGCCACATGGATGGGAGTCCCCGGTGCTGCGCTGCCAGCCCCGCGAGCCTGGGGATCCTGAGGGATGGGGATCCTGAGGGATGGGGATCCTGAGGGATGGGCCCCTCCCCGACCTCTGCGGGGTCAGTGCCTTTGGATGGGATCAGAGTCCATGGAAGGGGGTCAGAGCTCATGGAAGGGGGTCAGAGCTCATGGATGGGGGCTGGCACCTGTGGATGCCACATGATGCCAAGGATTCCTCGGCCAGGAGCATCAGCACCACCCTCTTGCCTCCATTCCCGGCATCTGGACCCTGCTGCCAGCTGAGATTTCCTGTCACACTGATCCCTTCCAGTTTGGGAAGCTCCAAGGGACCCACCCCGGGCCCCTTTTTTCCCCTGTTGCAGCTCCATTCCCAGCAGCCTGGCCCTGCTCTGCTTCCCAGCACTTTCCCTGCGACTCCTCACCTCTTTAGTGGAAAGGGTTTTTTCTGTTGGTAGCAAATATTTTCCATAATTTCCTGGCCGATCCAATTAATGCAGAGGAAGGCGGGTGTGAATTATCCCTCCCCGCATCCAGCCTTGCCCCCTGCATGGAGCTGGGGGCTGGAAATCGCAGGATTTGCAGTAATTAAGGCAAATAGTTGGTTTTGTTTGGTTAGAAAAACAACTCGATGCTGTTTGGAGAAGCCAGAAAAATCCTGGAAAAGGTTTTCCTTCCAGTTACCAGGAGTGGGGAAGAAGTCGTTCCATGCAAAGCAGGGCTGGGCCACCCCCTCGCCTGGGGCAGGGACACGCTGGGACTGATCCTGGCTGGGAGGGAACGTGCTGGAGCCGGTGTGGGGCTGCTCCTGCCTGATCCCAGCAGATCACCCCATTTCCCAGGGAATTTCGTCTGGGATCCCTTGCAGCTCTGTTAGAACTCAGCTGGGATGCACTGGGCTGAGCTGGGATGCACTGGGTTGAACTGGGATGTACTGGGCTGAGCTGGGATGTGGTGGGTTGAACTGGTATGAGCTGGCGCATGCTGGGCCAAGCTGGGGTGCACTGGAATGCACCGGGTTGAACTTGGCTGAGCTGGGATGCACTGAGCCAAGCTGGGATGTGCTGGGTTGAACTGGGATGCACTGGGCTGAGCTGGGATGCACTGGGTTGAACTGGGCTGAGCTGGGATGCACTGGGCCGAGCTGGGATGCACTGGGCTGAGCTGGGATGCACTGGGCTGAGCTGGGCTGAACTGGGATGCACTGAGCCGAGCTGGGATGCACTGGGAATCTCCAGCCAGCGAGTGCCCATTGGTGACCCATCACCTCCAGCCATGGCTGACCCCTTGGCCAGCACGGTGCCCTTTGGATCATTCCCGTTCCCCAGTCCACAAAACACTGATGGGATCGCTCTGTGTGGTGGCAGCTCCACATTTTGCCGTGCCCCTGGAGCTGTCCCTGGCATGCGGCTCTGCCGGGGCTCCCACCGCTGTCCCCGTGCCGGGAGGAACCACGGCCGGGCCTCCCGGAGAGCCCAGAAAGGCTTTTAGCGGCTTGGCTGGAGAAATGGAAACAAATGAAGTTGACAGACAAGTGTCCGGGTTTATGGCAGCGTCCGCTGACAGGAGGGAGATTGGCTGTCGGGGGCTTGATGGAGACGGATCCTGATGGGAGCGGGCTGAGGAGATGGATAACCTTGATGGAGCTGCGGCGCGGGAGGATGCTCCGGCGGCGTTATTCCAAAATAATTTGGTCTTTATTTGTTTTCCTTTGGGGCGGGGGGAGGGATGCGGAGCCCCACAGTCCGTGGACTTTTTCCTAAACAGATTTGCTAAATAAATAATGAGGAGGATCCATGTTTTATTTATATCCCACCTCTCCGTGTGGCGCTGGAGGTGTTTTACCCTGGGCCGCTCCCTCCCTTTCAGCACGGACAAACTCCAAAGAGCTCGTGAGATGGAGGTGGATTTACAGGGATATTTGGATGCTGAGCAGAAGGACGGGCAGCGGGATGTGCTGGAACTGCTCCTCCTGATGGACTTAATGGGCACCTTGGTGCTTTGTGAATCCAACTGGAAGCATCTTTACATCTGGAAGCACCTGAGGAATTCTGGTGTGAGCCAGCTCTGGCTCCGAGGGGCTCAGGGGGGACCTAAACACCCGAGAGGACACTCCAGGATACCCAGGGGGACATTCCAGGGTCCTTGGGGAGGAGGATCCCGAATCCACCTGTGTTCACGCATCCTTCTGAAACAGCTTTTGAAACCTGGGGGGACTTGGGGGGGGTCCGGGAGCAGAGCAGGTCCTGTCTGGTGAGGACCAGCCCCCCTGGACAGCCCAAGAGGAGCGTCCTTGCTCAGGGATGTGACTCCAGGGCCGTGAGGTGTCCTGGCTTGGGGACGTGGCTCTGGCATTATGGCGTGGCCTTCAGGGATGTGGCCGGGTGGCACACCTGTGACCAAAAATTCCACTGGGTTTTCCCTGTTCTCCCCAAGGTCTGCCCTCCCCAGAGCCAGACATGGCCCCACAGCAGCTCCAGCGCTCCACAGGTGCTGCGTTATTCCCATCACTGTTTTCCAAGATTTTGACAGAGTGATCCCTTAACACAAATTATTGTTTGATTTATCCTTGGATCAGAGATGGAAAAATGTTTTTGCAGAGGGGGGGGGACTTTCCCTGTCACCATCTGTCTGCCTGTCTTCCTTGGCACCTGTGGGTGGCAGGACATGTCCCTTTCCCTGTCCCGTGCCCTGTCCCTGTCCCCAGCCCTGTCCCCTCCAATGCCAGCCCCTGGCTGCCCCTTCCTAATGTATCCCCCCCATCGCCCCCTGGGCACCCCAAAACCCCCCATTGACCCATCCCTTTCTCAAGGTAATGGACTCCCAAACCTCCCTCGTGCTTCCAAAGCCCCCCACCCATCCATGTGACCCCCCGCTTTCCAAAATCCCAATCCCCTGCCAGTGAACCGCTCGCCTTTC
>VZTF01006241.1:53321-70247 GCA_013397755.1 Cnemophilus loriae | reverse complement strand
CGGCCGCCCCCGGCCCCTCCGCGCCCAACTTCGGGGAAGTTCGAGTTCCTCCTCCCGCCACCCCGTCCCCCCCCGTCCCTCTCCCGGGATGGAGGTTCTGCGAAAAAAACCCCGAAATCCGCACAAAGCGGGGGGGAGGCTCGGAAAGAAAGATTTGGGGGGGAAATGGCAAAACGGGCCTGAGAGAGGCACGGGGGGTGCGGAGCTGGGGATGCCCGGCCCTGCTGCTCCCGGGTCATTCCCATCCTGGAAGTGCAGTCCCCACTCTTGGCTTCGTTTCCTGACTCCAGTCGGAATTTCGATTTTTCTGTGTGTTTTTTCCCCACCAAGTGGTTTTTTTTTTTCGGGGGGCAAGAGTTTCGTTTCTGTCGTATTTCTTTGTTCATGATTTTGAGGAGCCAAAAACTGTTGGTGGGTTGGGAGCGAGAGGAATTCTACTCCGGGAATGCTCAGGTGGTTGGGACCCTCGAGACCCCCCACCCACCCTGTGGGGACATGAACGGGCCCGTTTGTGGGGATTCCTGTAAAAACAAAAACCATCCATCAAACCCCGATTTCCCCCAAAATTCCTCAAAGTTCTGCCAAGCCTGGCGGTGTCTGTGAGCGGTCAGGGATGAGCTCGGTGGGTGCTGCCGCCCCTGTGGCCCCTGGCGTTGGGCTGCCCCGTTTTCTGGGTCAAACAGGGGGTTCTTTGTCCCCCTCGGTCCCTGTGTGACGAGTGGCCTCAGGGGGCACGGCGTGGCCTGGTCCTCGTCCCCAGGGCTGCCAGCGACTGCCAGCGACGTGAGGCGGCTCCTCCAGCACCGGGTGGCTCGTCCCCTGCTGCCATCCATGAGGGGACCCTCGGTGCCACCTTGTCTCCCTCGATGACACCGGCGCAGTTGGGTGAAGTTCCCGGCGGTGTTTCGGCGCCGGGACGCTCACGGGGCCGGGGACCCTCAGCAGCACCCGGCGTCCATCCAACCTCCACACGTCCCTTTGGGGGGACCCACCCGTGCCCCTCTCGCCTCCCCGAAATTGGGGTGAGCCCGTCCCTTTGTGCCTTGGTGACGGTGCCTCGGCGGCGGTGCCTGCGCCGCGGGCCGCCCGCGGTGCATATGGATTTTATTATCTCCCTCACATTTTTGTGGGGGATTGTAAGAGCCAGGGAATTAAATTTTTTTTTTTTAATTTTTTTTTTTTTTTTTTTTTATTGCCCATTGCGAAGTTTTTGGTTTCGACTCCTGGTGCTCCCCCCCTCCAAACCCCAAGCTCCCACACTTTGGGCTCTTTTCTTTTGTTCTCCCAAATGCCAAACACGTGTGAGGGTCCCCCCTCCCCGGTCCAATTCCGGCATCCCGGAGATGAGGGCGGTTGGGGCGGTGGCTGGGATTTGGCACCCAAAGGTTCCGATGGCTGGGATTTGGCGCCCAAAGGTTCTGACGTTTGGGATTTGGCGCCCAAGGGTTCCTGGGGATGGGATTTGGCACCCAAGGGTTCCGACGGCGGTGCCAACAACCAAAAGTAGCCCCTTGGCCGTTGGTGACGGGCGTCCCGGGACCCGGCACCGGTGATGGCGTCGGCTCCATCCCCTTCACCCCCTCGTAGACGCCGCCGAGAATTTCTCCTGGAGAAATCCACGGTGGATCATTATTCCACGTATATTTATATATTTATACATTTCTAAATCTGCTGTTGGCAGGGAAAATATTTTCGAGGAGCGGGGGGGAAATAAAATGGAGCGGAGGAAAGCGCGAGGGGCTGGGAGGGAAGAGCAGACAATGGCTGGTGGGTTCAGCAGGCACGTCCGCAGCGCCTGGCTCCGGGATGTGACCCAAATTTCCCCAATGTGGGAGCGCCCCGTGTCGCCAGCGCTCCCCGCCTGCGCCTTCGGCTCTCGGAATTCGAGGCAATTTATTAGGGGTTGCAAAGATTGAAATTGCCATTGAGTTTCCTGCTTATTCCCTTTTTGAACCCAGCGGTGGGTTTATTTTGTCTCTGGAGTTACTACGAGACCGTCTCATTCTTAAAAATGAAGAAAAAACGTGTTTATGCGTTTTCTGGTCCCTCGTTTTCATTCTTTTTTTCCCCCCCTCGTCAACACCTCATTTAGTAAGGGGGAAATAAAAAGGGGTTTAAAAAAAGAAGGGGGAAAGACCCAAGGTTAAAATGCCGTGTTTGAACCCACGGACCTTCTCTGCCGCTAAATATTTTTCCTCAAGTTTATACAGCAATCTGTATTTTATAAAAGACAGGAATAAGTCTCATGGTCGATATGATTTGCCCAGATTAGAATAATTCTATATTTCATAATTGGGGCTAAATTAAAAATAAGTGGTACCTCGGGATGCTGCAATTTCCCTGTTCTGGGGAGAGATTTAACCACTCGCTGTGGATTTACAAGGTTTATTTTTATTTTTAAATGGTTTCGCGAGGATGCGCTGGGAAAACGTTTGGCTGGATGGAACTCCTGGGTTATCCGGGAAAAAAACGAAGGATGATGAAGGTAGAATTATATAATAACGGGCAGTTTTGGTACCGTGTGGAAGTGTGGATTTCTGCTCCGTGGCACGTCCGGGCGCTGCCGATGGTTGTGCTCCGGGTGTGGATCTGTTGGCCGTGGCTGGGCCGGTTGCGGGTGGATCCGTTGGTCGTGTCCGGGGTGATGCGCCCGTGGATGAGACCCTGGGGCTCTTCCAGGGTCCGACACCACGGGCAGGGGTCCGGCACTGCGGGCAGGGGTCCGGCACGACACGCGGGGCTCTTCCCGCCGTCACTCCGTGTTTTCCGGCGGGTGGTGCGGGAGCCGCTCGCCCGTAGGATTCCAGGGTGGATTTGCCTTGGGAGCCAGCCAGGTCGATCCGGGTGTGCTGGAGTGTCCGGCACCACCAGCGGGTTGGGGTGTCCAGTTTTGGCCCCCGTTGCCCCCCGTGCCTCAGCGGGTTTAGGGTGGATGTCTCGGCGCATGGGACCGCGCGGCAAAAAATACGGGATCCAGGAAAACCCCTGTGCTGCAGGGGAAGAGGTCTATGGGAAGGAGTGACCTGTCCTCAGAAGGTCCCCAGTCCTGTGATCCTGCCCCGTGGCCTCATGGCCGTGCTGGAAACCCCTGGAAGGCCAAGGAAGGACGGAGGGTTTGGGATTTGTTGCCGTCCCCCGCTCTGCCGACAGCCGCGTGACGGGCAAGGAATCGTCATTCCCGAATGCTGGTCGGTGTTCCTGCAGCAATCCCGTGGTCAGTGCCGTGTGCCTGGATCCACGAGGGGAATGTGCAAAGTGCTGGGGGTTTTCCTCCCTCCTTTCACAGCACAGATCCCTGGGACCGGGCGGGATCGTGTCCGTGGCCTGGTTTAACGCCGAGGTCACGGCGCTGCCTCCGAACGGTTCTTTTGCTGATTTCTGTATTATTTTTCGGTGTGGTTTGTGAGCACAGCTGGGATTTCTGTTCTGCTCCTCTGCACTCCCCAATCCCGGGGTCGGGAACCGGAGAAATGGTTTCTGGCAGGGGGATTTACGGAGCCAGGTGACGCTCAGGGCCGGCGGTGACGGCAGAGAGGGACTTTGGGGGGTCCTTTGGGGGGCAAGGTGCCCGTGCCACAGGGGTGGTGGGGTTGGGGTGAATGGGGCACATCTTGGAGGGGATTTGGATTGTGTTCTCAATCCCATTGGATTTTGTGCCCCTTTTTTCCTGCATTCCCATCTCCTGGAGCTGCAGCCCCAGCGCCTGCCGGTCGCTGGTGCTTTGTCCGAGAGCCTGGAGCGCGGTGGCCGTGGCCAGGAGAGACATGGCCGTGGCTGTGACCCACTGACCAGCCAAGCCAGGGCCTACTTGCCCAGCTGTGTGTCACGAGGGGCTGTGGCCAGGCCGCTGGTGGCTGCATGTGCCCCCTCTCCATCAAGGGAGCGAAGATGATGCCACATCTGTTTTTTCCAGGGGAATTTGGTGCTGCGGAGGGGTGGCCGAGTGAGAGGGCTCAGCTTGGGGAATCCCACCCATGTCTCCATGTTGGAGTGGGGCTGGATCTCAAAATCTCCATGTCTTGGCTCTGGCTGGGACTTTTGGGGTCACCCCCATTGCTACGTGTCCCCAGTTCTCTGTGTCCTCCGTCTGTGCTTCCATGGACATCGCACTGGGGCCCACATCAGCCTCTGAAAGAAACGTGCCCTGTTCCCCCCTTGGAGTGATTTTAATGTGAATTTTAGCCCTGGCACTTGGGTTGTTCCCGTGCCACCATCAGGCCGAGTCCCCTTTCAGGGTGGCAGAGCAGTGCCGGGTGTTTGGGTGTGCCAGCGCTCGGCCTCGTCCTGTGCGATTCCTGCTCTTTGAGTTTTCCTCCTTCTGTCCTCCCTTTGTGCCGAGATCACTCCCAGCCCTTCCCACCCCTCTTTTCCAGCCCGTTAAGCCGTGTTAGCAATTCCTCACCAGCCCAGGGCTGCGGCGAGTGGTTAATGGAGAGCAGACACCACCGGGCCAGCGTCGCTGACAGGATTCTCTCTCCGTGCCCGTCTCCGTCTCCGCCTGTCCCTTTCCAGGGACCGCAATTACATTCCCTGCTGGTTGCACATTTGGTATCCAAATGCCGGCCATGCGCCGCATCCTAATGCGAGGATGGGCTGGGGGCATGCGGAGCTGCTGGAGGGTCAGACGGTCCCCAGGACCCCCCCTGGATCCCGGGGTGTCCTGGTGGCGGGGGGGGACACACAGAGAGTGGGCAGTGGGAACAGTCCAAGGGGTAAGAGATGCCCTCGGGTACCTTGGAAAGCTTTAAAAGTGCTGCTGTACAAAGAAAGGCACGTATTTATATACATATAGATTTACATGCAAATATATTTATATACATATATATTACATAAATTATATATTTATTTATATATGTGGGTGTTTTTTCACCCCCCATCCTCCCCCGGCATAAATATACTGTACACTCACAAATAACCCAATGCCAAAAACCCCCTTGTGTGGCAATGCCGTGCCACCCCTGTGTGACATTCCCCTGGAATTCCTACCTGGGGGCTCTGGGATGTACCTGGGTGTGGGTTTACCTGGCCCCAGGCACAGGTCTGTCCATCTGTCCGGCTGTGTCCGTCCCAGTGCCGCATCAGGAGCCGGCTGGAGCCGTACCTGCCTGCGCCTGACAAGGTTCAGCTGCTGGGTTGGCTGGAAAATTGCAGCAATTGTTCCTTAAATAGCTCCTCGTTCCTGATGGTGACAATTTCGGTTCCTTTGTGTTAGATATTAATCATGATTTCCGAGGCTCCGTTTTGATCCGAGCTGGTTTTCCCCACTCGGGGCAGAGATCCTGCCCCGCTTCGTTGGATTTAATGGGATTTATGGAAGGCGAGCAGCTCGGAGCGCTGTTACCTGCAGCCCCTAAGAGGAGTTTAAATTCCTTTTCCCCCTTCGCCATGACCCGATGCTCATCCTGATGTCCGGCTGCTTCCCTGTGCTTGGAGATCCACCCCAAAAACAGCACCAGGCCTTGTTTGGCCTCTGCAAGTGCAGGGGGAAGCGCCGTGCTCCGAGGGTCCAGCTGGATCATGAAATCCATGATCTTGGAGCTCCTTCCCAACCCAAATGATTTCGTGATTCTCCAGAGCCGGAGAAGTGTCGGGGTGAGCCGGTGGCCACTTTGGCCTTTGCCGGATGAATTCCAGAGGCATTTCTGAAGCCCCCCCCAAAAGCCAGGGCTGTGTTTAGGGGTGTCTGTAGGTCCAGGCTCTTTGCCACCTTCCGGATTTGGGGACCCCGTGGCTGTTCCCACCGGGCTGGCTGGGAGCCGTGTCAGGGTCTGTGGGGCTGTTTGGGGGTGGGATGCACCAGGGCTGGTTTGATCCCGGCAGGAAAAGCAGGAAGAGACGAGACTGAGAGCAGGGCGGTGGGATGGAGCCCGTCCGGCAGCGCCGGGCCATGTCCCTGCTCCGTCCTGGCTTGTTCCCGGGTGGTCACAGTGTTGTTATTTATTTATTTCTCCTCGCTCGCTCCCCCTTGGCTTGTTGTTGCCGCTGTGCCTGGGCTGCTAAAGAGCTTCCCATTGTTCCGGAGCTAATTACCTCCTAATGAGGCTCCCGGCTCAAAAGCCGAGCAGGGAGGGGGCTGTGGGGGGATGTGAAGGGGCTGTGCTGAGAGGGGGGTGAGGGCAGGGCTGGGGTCACCACCGGGGTCATCACCGGGGTCACCTGATGGCTTCGGCTGTGCCGCCTCGACGGTGTGAGTCGGGGTTGGCGGTGGGGAGATCCACGGCCGTGGAGCTGCCGGCCTGCAGCTTCATCCCAAGGGGCGGCTGGGAAGTGGTCTTGCCAAAATTTTCCTCTTGAGCCCCAAACCCGTGGAGAAATCGAAGCCCCGTGGATTTTGGCAAGGCGGGGCTGTGCTGGTGCTCGGAGCCCAGGAACATTCCCGGAGTCTCCCTTGGCGTGACACCTCCCTGCCAGCCCTGTCTGGGACAGGTGTCACCTTTAGGGCACATCCTTCATTTTGGAAGGAGTGCTCAAACCAGGGATCCTCGAAGCTTATTCCATCCGTGTGCTGGACAAATCCTGCTCCACTTGGCCACTTTCCTCTGGACCTTATCCTGTCCTGACCTTATCCCATCCCTCAGCGAGAGACTGGGATGAGCCCTGATCCTGATGGGATTCACCACTTTGGCTGGAGGGAGCCAGGGAGCGTCCAGGAGTGTCCTTGTCCCCGCTGGGATGCGGAGCAGAACTTCGGGCTCCACGTCCTGGATCCTGCTCTGCCCCTGGAACATCCCGCGTGTCCCTCGGGGTTGCGGTGGCTCCCGTGGCTCTTCCATGTGCTGCAGACATGATGGGAGAAAAGAGGATCCTTCTCCAAAGGGATTGGGAAAGCCCCCACCTCCGCCCCGCTCTGATTGAAGCTGGACTTTGTGCCCCCGCACAAGCAACAACAGTGGGGGAAAATATTCCAAACAAGGAAAATTTACTCCCTGGAATAATAATGAAGGTAGGGGAATGAGTTCCCCTTCCTTGTGCCCTTGATGAGGAATGCCCAGGGCAGTGAGGGGTCCAGAGTGAGCCCTTCCGAGGGGATGGAGGTGCTGGCAGTTTTGGGATCGCCCCATCTGGCCCAGCTTGTCCATGGATCCCTCTCCAGCTGCGGCACAAAGCCCGGGATCGATGGCGCTCGGCTCTGGTGAAGCCAATCAGCACCGGGGCAGCCAGATCCGCGCTCCCATCCCGGGCCCCGCTCGCATCCATTCGATGTTTTCCTTTGGGTCATTAATGAAGGGAGAGGGATGCGGAAACAGGGATTCAGACTCCTTTTTTATTTTTTCAATTCCTCCCCTTTTAAATTTTTCCCCTCTTCCCATGTTTGCTTCCCAAGGCCCAGCGGGGCGATGGAGCAGCGAGTGATGCGGCTGCTGGGAGAGGAACGGCCGCGGGGCCGAGCCACGTCCTGGTGGGGCTGTGCCGTGGTGGGATCCCTTGGGATACACCTGTGCCGTGGTGGGATCCCACGGGATAAACTCGTGGCGTGGTGGGATCCTGTGGGATACATCCCTACGCTCCCTCGGCACATCAGCTCTTGCTGACCTCCCACTTTTCCGCTTGCCTTGGCGTTTCCAGCCGCTCCGGCCTTGTTTTGTGGGATTTTCCCGTTTTCCCTGCAGCTGTGACCTCCAGGTACACGCGTGTGTCCGTGCAAACGCCGGAGCTGCCCATGCCAGGTCGATCCCACCAAACACCATCCCGGTGCTGGACCCGGAGCCGCTGCTCCCTGTGGATGCCGGCACCGGTATTCCCACCGCCGGCATTCCCACCACCGGCATTCCCACTGCCGGCATTCCCACCTCCAGCATTCCCACCACTGGTATTCCCATCGCCGGCATTCCCACTGCCGGCATTCCCACCGCGCTGCCGAAGCGTTCCCAGGATCCGCAGAGTTTTACACCACCGCTCAATACCTTTTTTTGTTCGACTCCAGGAATGGACTTTTTGTTTCAGCTCCTTCCCCGCCAGCCCCGAAATCCCCCAGGAGTCCAACTTTGGATTTCGGATCTTTTGTTGCCAAACCCAAACCTCTCTCGGCTTCAATTCCCAGCGCCGCCGACTTTGGGAAAAAAGGGGAATAAATGGCAATGGGGGTTTTTAATGACTGGGAATGGGGAAGCCCCATTCCATCCCCAGCTTCCTCCTCCTGCCGCATCCCAATCGCCTCCTCTATCCATTTCCTTGGCGTTCGGCCGAATTTCCCTGGAAATATTTTGCTGTTTCCCACCAGTGCAACCAAGTTTTGTTGGATTTTTTTTTTCTCCCCCCTTCAGAAGAGGAGGAATTATCCGTCTCGATTTATTTTTCCTTGAACATTACACGGGAGCAAAACTCACCCATGTGCTGGGAAAGAGATAAAGTGTTTAGACAGCAAATACAAATATTCCAGAGCACTCAGCCCAGCTACAGCTATTCCTGCCAGGATTCCGGATTCCGTGCCGTGTCTTCCAGGGGGGTTTTATTTAGACTGTCTTATTTTTTTTATATTATTTATCAAAAACCCTATTTATATTTGCAGTAAAATAAAATCAGCCTGACCCTGTAGAGAACTCGAAAAATCCCAATTCTTTCCTTCTCCAATCCTGTTTCCACTGAGGAAAAAAAGCCCCTGGACCCCGTGCCCTGCACAAAATCCAACCGCGACGGGATTATTTCGGCAGCTGAGCTTCTCCGCAGGCGCTGGGACGGCGCCGGCTCCGTGTGTCCCCCGCCAAAATCGGCGTGCAGGGAAGCTCCTGCAGAGGTGGGGATGGAGCTGGGGCCTCCGGGGTCTTCCCCTGGGATTTTGGGGGTGCAGGCTCCCTTGCACCCCCAAAAAGGGGTTTATTATTTTGATTTTATTTTAATGTTCAATGATGGATCGGCTCCCGCTGCACCTCGGGAGCATCCCGGTCTCCCGTCAATGTCCCAGCCCCGCTGGGGACCCCGCGGGTGTCATTGTCACCCCGGTGCCGGGCGCTGGTGCCGTCAGGAGCTGAGGAAGCTCTTTCCCAGCCAGCTCGATAATCCCAATTATTATCTGGATTCTTGATCAGGGTTGCTTATTAAACTTGGCACCGCTGGCTTTGCCGTTCCGGCCGCCTGCCTCGGCAGAGGGATTTATCTCCTGCCGACGCGGGAAGGAAATTGAGTGGAAAAACGCGGGGCAGAGCCCCCCGGGACGGCGGGGGGGGGCCGGGGGTACCCGGCTTCCGAAGGGTCGGGAGATGCCGGCACAGCCCCAGCGGCGCCGGAGCGCGGAGCGGTGCCGGGTCGGGTTGGTGGAGCCGCCTGGGCTGTGTCCGTGTGTCTGTTTCCATCCCTCCATCCCCACCCTGTGCTGGCGGAGCGGCCCCGCTCTGGGATGGGCGTTTTTATTCCAAGGTTATTTTGGAATGGTCGGTGCTTTTATACGGTACAAGAGCCGTTACTTTCCCTTTTCCCTGAAACCTAAAGGACCTTTTGTCAGCCCCTCTCCCCCTTCACCCCGGGAATGTCAGCTTTTTCCTTATCCAGGCCTTTCTGCTGGAATTCCCAGCTTCCCATCCCACAGACCTTCCTGGTTTGCTCACCGACCCCTTCTTCTCACCTTGTGCCCACAAACTGTGTTTTATTTTTACCCGACACGGCGCCAGAGCTGCCCAAGCCGGGGCCGATGTGCCGACCCTTCCAAAGGGGCTTTTCCCTAATTTCACCCAATTCTCGACATCAACCGAGCAGAACATCCAGGGGAGTGGGGCGGGAGGTGGGAGAGATGTTGCTGGAGAAGATGCTCTCCCGGAGGGTTTCCCTCCCTCCTGGCGTTTGGATGTTTCAGTTTTCCCGTTGCTCTGCTCCGCTTTTTGCTGCCTTTCCACCATTTTTCCGCATTTTAATAAACCTGTAGAAACCCTGTAACTGGAATTCCCTCTCTTTGTGTGTCCAGCCGCTCTCCCGCCCCTGGGTGAGCTCCTGGGATCCCTATTTTAGGGTGGGGGCTGTCCCCCATCCTTTCCCCATGTTGCTGCTGGGGGATTTGGGTGAGGACTGGGTCAGCTCCAAAATCCTTTATTTGGGAAATTACTGTTATCCTGAACCCTGCAAGGTTCTTCCCTTGGGAGCAGCCTTGTGCTCCAGGGCTTGGTGCCCGTCTTGGGAATGCTCCAGGCTCTCTCCTTGGCTTTTTCAAGATCCTTTGTGCCAGGTGGTTGGGAGAACCTGCTGCCCTGTGGCTCTGGCTGAGGGACTCGGGATGGAGCCGTGGCCGTGCCAGGCTGTGCCTGTGCCGTGTCCCAGTGACCGTCCCATTGTTGTAGAACCGCCGTCGGATGCGGCACTGGCACACGGGAATTCCGGCACCAGCTCCGGCTGTAAATTCTGGTCCAAATGGTCCTCCTGTGCTGTTTCCAGCAGAGAATCCAAACCTGTCTGGAATAGAAATGGCTTCTGGCTCCAGGCTCTGTCCACGTCTCCGTTGGATCACCACGGGGTCATGGGGATTGGTTTGGCCGGAGCCACGCGGGTGCCGAGTCCTGTGGAAAACCAGGATCGTGTGCCCCGCCACAGCCCTGGCATTGCTCCTGACCCTTTGGGGTGGGATTTAAGGCTAAATTGGCGGAGTTGGGAGCACATTTGGGAACAGGGATCGCCTTTGCAGGATGTGTGCTCTGGAGGCAGCGTCCAGCCCGAGCAGTGCCGGCGTTCCTGACGCTCGTTGCCGTGAGTGACCTTCACCTCGGACCAGCTCCCGGCTTTCCCTGCCTGCTGTTCCTGGCATTCCCAGCTTTCCCCTCTCCGTGGTGGTTCCTGGGGTCAGTGGATCTCAGTTCCAGCCACCCAACCGCTGCCTCTCCCGGCTCATCCCGCCGCCATCTGCAGTTTTCCATTGTTCCTTGGCTCTTCCCGGCGCTCTCCCCGGCGTTGGGATGTGGAGCGCTGGCGGTGGGGGGATGTCCGGGGCCCGGTGTCGCAGCCGGGATCTGGACTCCAGGAAAATCTGGACTCCAGGAAAATCTGGACTCCATTTCAAAGCTGATTAATGATAATCATAAATCATAATGTTGTCTCTTATGATAGAAAGCTTCGGATCAGGAGCAGGGACTCTCATCCCGCGAGCTGGGGGTGATCCTGGATCCGGCTTCCAGCTCATTACCCGGAGACAAATGGCTTCTCCCTCCCCCAGCCTCAGTTTCTCCATGGGTAAGGTGAGGATCACTGCCAGGGGCTAAATTAGGGAATTAATGTTGGTGGAGTGATTGAGAGATGGAGAAGGACATGGCTCTCCCAGCGCCATGTCCTGCTGCACAGCGCGTCCGCCCGCTCCGGGACCGGGTGCGGGAATTTCGGCTCGGAGCAGGGATGGGAGTGTCCACAGTGAAGCCCCTTCTTCGTGTCCACAGAGCCCGGGGCTTCATGAGGAGAGACTGGAGCCCCCCAGCTCCTTCCACACTGGTTGGGGATCCATGTGGGGACACGGTGGCTCAGATCCGTGGCTGATTCCGGCGTGCATCCCGCATCCAGGTGGTTTGGCAGCACCGGAGCCCAATTCATTCCGGCCTCTTCCTGACGTGTCCCTCGCCGCCCCAAAATCCCGGTGTCACCGAGTCCCCGTTCCCACGGGAGGGGAATCCAGCTGGATGGATTTTTGTGACTTTTTTGTATTTTTCCTTGAACGGTGTAATATTTGTTCCACCTTATAAATCACTTCCTTGCTCCGGGTGGAGGGAGGATTTATGGGCGCAGGTGGGAGGAACGCGGCTCCCGGGACCGACCTGCTGGAATGGTTTTGTGGTGATGGTCACAGCAGCAGTTCCAGCCAGGGGAGAGGGCTCCGGCTGGGAATCCTGCCTGGGGATGTGATGGGAGCAGGGATGGACCCGTCTGGGATGGGCTGAGGTTGGCACCTCTGCGGTGCCGCTCGGAGTTTTCTCTGTGCTGGAAAGTGGCACCAACAGGCTGGACCCCAAACCATCATCAGCTAGGGGACAAGCCAAAAAGGGGGTTCCAAAGCCTTGTCCAAGTCCCCCAAAGACCAGTTTAAATCCTGGGAAAAGCTTGCTTTCCCACTGCAGCTGTCAGTGTCACGCTGGGGCCATGGGAATGTCACTGGGGACGTGGGAATGTCGTTAGGAGGCTGCTGATGACAGCGACCCCAGGGCGAGGGGGTCTGGGGGTGTCGGGGCGCGTGACGAGGGTGGGGATGCTCAGCCCTGGGGAGACCCAGCCAGGGCTCTCCCTGCTCCCTGGGGGCCAGGCCGGCTCCGGGGGGATTTTCCCTGCACCGGTGCTGCCCGCAGCAGCACAAACGAACCAAGTAATTGGCAACATGGAAATATTTTGTGCTCATTAAGCAGTGGGAAGCGGCGGGTGAGGAAGCGGCGGGTGAGGAATCCGGGCTCTCTGGCGGGGTTCTCCAGCGATGTCCTCCGGAGCCGTGTTCTCCAGCAGCACTCCCGGTGACCCAGGGCAGGGAGCACGGAGTGGGAGCACCCTGGAATGGGGGGCTGGCGGTGGGAAGGAGGTGAAGGAGCCAGATCCTGACACTGCACAGCTGGCAGCTTCGTGTTTGGGGACAAGGACAAACCAGGGGAGGCAGGGGGATCCTGGCTGCTGTATGGGGGCAGCGGAGGTCACCCCCCATTTCTCCCAATTCCCATCAATCCCACGGATTAAAACTTGAAACATCAGATGTCAGCAGCTGCCTTGGAGCTCCCCAGCCCCGGCACTGCTGATTCCCAGGAGCAGCGCCGAGGGGAGCCCGGGGGGGCTCCGCGTTCCCTCCGCTCCCAGCAGTGAAAGCGAGGAGCGATCCCTGAGGATCCTGTCCCTGTTCAGGGGGTCCCGAAGGGGTGCCCATGCCATCCTCAGCCCCGAGCACGTGCCAGCGGTGCCAGGGCCCCGGCGCTGTCCCCGGCGCGGCGCGGGGAGCCCAGCGGTGCTGCAGGCGGGGGAAGCTTTATGGCTGTAGTTAAAGTGACTTTATGATATTGTATCTGAACAATTGCCGGCTATTATCCGGATCGATGCCGCGGGATTGAGACGCCGGTTGATAACCCAGGCAGGGCTCTAATCGCTTTTAAACCGCGCAGGGTCGGTGGGGCTTTCCATAAAACCCCTCGGTGGTTTCTGTTTTAACTCCCTGCCTCTGGGTCTGGTGGGTTTTTGCCCGGGACATCCCTTTGTGGGTGCGGGTCCTGGTTTGTCCCTCTCCACCCTGCCCTGGGTGGGGATCAGGATGCTGGGACCTTTCTGGAATCCAGCATTCCTGGGCTTCAGGGCGCCCAGCACTGCTGGGTCCTGCCCTGCTGAGGAGCGAGGGGCAGATTTTGGGATCCTGTTCCCACCTTCGCCTGGCTCGCAGTGACCTTGGGTGAGTCACGTCACCTCCGCGCGCTTCGTTTTCCGCAGCTGTGAAACGAGGACAATGATACCTTTCCCACCTCGCAGAGGGGTTGGGAGGCTTAATTAGTTAATGTTCGTAAAGTGCTTTGAGGATTAATTAATATTGTGACTCTAATTTTTTCCGATGGTGAAATGCCACTTAAATATCTCCACACTGGTTCCTTCCTCCCTGACCCTATAAAGCAAATCCACCCAGGAATGTCGCTGGTCTCTGCAGGAGCCATGTGGCCCTGTCCCTGCCAGATGTCACCTCCCCAGTGCTGAACTGGGAGGCACTGGTACAGGGGCACTGGGACGGGGATGCAGCTCTGCATCTCAGTTCCCCATCATGTCCACCTGGGCCTGATCCTCCTTGGCCAGGCTTTCCCTGCTGGAGCCATTCCTATGCTGGGATTGAGCCACTGTCACTTCCCTGTGACACTGCCCGTCCCTGCCCAGCCTGCTTGGGCACCTCTGGCAACCCCGGTGTGCTCCACCTGCTCGGAGGCTTCCGTGGGAAACCACCCCCAGCAAATCCCACATGCTGTGTCCGATCCCATCCGGCATTCTGGGGGCTGCTGGGCTGGGAGGGGGCTGCGGGGCCTGGCTGGGGGGTGGCCGGTCCCCAGCGGGTTGGGGACGCTGTGCTGGGCATGATCCAAAGCTCTGGGCAGCCGTTGGAGGCACAATCCCGGCTTTCCCGGTGGAAGGAAGCCATTGGGATCACACCTGGCTGGGACACAGCTGGCAGGCGCGGGAGGGCGGTTCCGGTGTCCCCATTCCCGTGTGGCATTAGTGGGGTCACTGACGGGCAGCTTTGGTTTCCTCCAAGGTGATTCCGCAGCAGCGGCTCTGCTCCGCCGCGCTGTCCTGCTCCGTGTGAGCACGGAGGGGACGGGGACAGCAGAGGGGTCCCCGCGATGGCAGTGCCATCCCCCGGCCACCTTGGGGTGTGAAACCCACGGTGAGCTCAGCTCCAGTGCTGGGAGGGTCTTGGGCCAGCACCAGTGGGAGGTTTCCTGCTGGGAGCAGCCAAGGGAGGAGCTGAGTGTGCGTCCCAGCTCTGGGTGACCCGAGAGATCCCGGCCTCTGGCTCTGGCACAAACCAGGGGTGTTTGGCCCTGTTGGAGATGTGGGAATTCCAAGAGGGGCTGGTGGAGGGAGCGGATGGGGAGACAGCCCCAGGCGGGGCAGGCTGGTGGGACGTGATGGAGCCCTGGGGCTGGAGAATCTGGGACGGCAGGAGAATTCCCAGTTACAGAGCACTGGAGGGAACTGGGACCCACCATGGAGCGAGGAAGAGGGGGAGGGAGGTCTGGAGGGAGCCACTATCCTCTTCCCTAGAGCTGCTGGGTGGAGCTGGAGGACAAGGAGCATCTGGGCCAGGAGAGGATAAGCCAGGAGGGTCCAGCCCTGGCTGATGGCTCCTGGGTCTTGTCCTTGGTTGTCACCAAGCCCTGTTGGTGGGAGGAGAGGCACGTGCAGGGTCTCAATCCAGGCCCCTCCACGGGGTTTGGGACAGGACACACGGACGTCAGCGTCCCCACGCCCGGACCCTGCTCCGTGCCGTTAATGACATCCCGGCAATTAAACTGGAACTAATGCAACGATAAAAATAACCCGCTGTCCTTCCGCAGCGCCGCATCCCACAAGCTCAGAGGTGTTTAAAAACCCATTTAATGCTGGATCCTGGGCGTGGGGTGCCCGGGGTGGCACCGGGATCTACGTGGCCACGACCGGGTTTTCCAGCCCTGACCCATTCCTGGCCTTCTGCGAGGTGTGAACACCCCCAGTTCCCTCCAGTGCAGAGACTGGTTTACCAACTGCCTCGTTTTAAATAATCTAAATTACATGAATATTTTATTTTTCTTCTTTCTAGAGTTGTGGAATTCCCAGGGGTTGGTTTTCAGGCTTTTCTCCGTAATGGAGGAGCAGGAACGCGTTCTTTTAATGGTAATTGAGATTCTTGCATCATTGCAGGACTTGGGAGCTGGATGGGCTTTAAATAACGGGGTGGGGGGGGAAATTTGGGTTCTGGCTCCTCAAATGGGTTTTTGAGGTTTTGGGGTGGTTTTCCTTACTCTTGTGACGAGGACAGAAAGCTGCATCCCCATCCCACTGCCCTGGGAACCTTCCCCAAAGCGGGAGGTGACTTCAGGTGGTGGCAGTGGGTGTGGTGTCCTTTGGGAGACCTCTCAGGAATGGTGCCGGAGGTGACCTGTGTCGTGTGCCCCATTGTTGGAGCCACCTGTCAGCCCTTCCCCAACCCACGTGCGCCCGGATATCGGAGCTGGGTGCTCCCAGGCTGAGGTTTGGGGGTTTTTTATTGCTTTGTTGCCTTCTGCCTGGCATGGTGAGTGCCCAATCCAGAGGACACCGTCCTGGTGGGCACCCATCCCTGTTCTGCTGCAGGGATGCTCGTGGAGCGTGGGAGGGGTTGGTGCCCCTCCTTCGCCATGCACGAGACCCCAGGGTGGTTTGGGAAGGGGATGAGCAGGATGAGGATGAGCAGGGGGTGGAGCGTGGCTGTGCCAGCCCGGGGGTTCTGTCACTGTGAGTCCCCAGACGCCAAGTGCAGGAGCACCATGGCAGAGCTGGCATTGCCACCCTTGTGCCCTCCCGAGCTGCATTGTCCCTCTGCTGCCCGTGCCATGCCAGGGTGGATCCCAGCCCCACCAGCGCCGCTCCGTGCTGGCAGTGCTGGTCCCCACCAAGGCCTTGTGGGGTGGTGGAAGGGGCTGCCGAGCACTTTCTGCATGGGGGGGAAGCGGTTTCCGGCTGCCGGGGGAGACATCTGGATCCAATTCCTGCTCCACGTGCAGCCGGCCGGGCCGGACCCGCTCCTGCCGCACGGCGTGACGGGAGCGGCTCTGCCGCAGAGGGGCACAGCGGGTCCCTGTCCTGGGCTTGGGAGCCCCATGCCAAGTCCCCTTCTGAGTGGGAGCCCCAGCACGGCATCCCCATCCCACTGGGAGCCCCAGCACCGCATCCCCATCCCGCTGGGAACCCTGTCACTGCATCCCTGTCCCTCTGGAAGCCCTGTCACTGCATCCCCATCCCAGCAGGAGCCCCAGCACTGCACCCTGATCCCAGTGGGAGCCCCTGCTCTGCATCCCCACCCGCGTGGGCCCCCTGCCATCCTGCCCTGGAGCTCCCCTTGTCCCGGTGCCATCTCTTGGGGCTGCTGGTGCCCGTCCTGCTGCCGCCCCGGGCGGGGGCGGGGGGAGCCACTGCCCGCCGTGCCTTTTGTCAGCCTCGGAGAAGTTGACCTTGAAGCGCGCTGGCAGAGCCCTGCAGCTTAATCGTGTTAGAGGTGTCTGACTGCGGCTCGCGCGGCTCTACCTGAGCGGCATCAGCAAGGGGGACGCGGCGGGCTCGCCGCCCCGGCTCAATAATTGATGCGTTTTTCTCAGCTCCCCCTTCCGTGAAAGGAAACCCAAGTGCTGGGTGGATGGCAGGGCTGGGAGGATGGTGGGATTGGGAGGATGGCAGGGATAGGAGGATGGCACGGCTGGGAGGATGGCAGGACCTGGAGGATGGCAGGGATAGGAAGATGGCAGGACCTGGAGGATGGCGAGGATGGCAGGACTGGGAAGA
>VZTF01006238.1:3367861-3634402 GCA_013397755.1 Cnemophilus loriae | reverse complement strand
ATATATATATATATTTTTAAATAAACTATTTGAGTAAGGTAAAATAGTTCCTGAACTTGAGAAGCTGGTAATTAATTGAAATATATAAGTATAAAGATAACTATTGCAGCAGATATGGGAAAGGCAAGGGCTGCTCCAAAGGCAGCCGAGCAAAGCCTGTGTGTGGAGGAAGCGCAGACTCCAAGGGAGCTGTCTGGCAGCTCCTCCGCTGCTGGGGCTGCATCCTTTGCACTTTCTCTCCCGGCTCGCCCTCATTTACTGTGAATCCACGGGGCCCTGCTAAGCCTGACATTTTAGGAAATGTACTGTATTATAGTATTTGCTAGGCACAGTTTATAAATTCCATGCTTGTACAAATGGTCATTAGCTGTACATCCAGCAGGCTGTACTGAGATGCTGTCATGGAGCAGTACAGGCTGAGGGGGAGCCGTGGGGATCCTGTGCTCTGACCTCTGCCTCAGAGCAGAGCTAACTTAGCACAGGTTCCTCAAGGCCAGCGGTCTGAGGTGCACGAACCTCGCTTCGTACCCAGCGCACAAAAGGCAGAGCTGCTCTTCTGTTCTTCTCCCTTACCCTGCTGTGAAATGCAAACAACTCTTTAATGCTAGTTCCTGGAGATTGTGTTGCATCCTTTTTGTCCAGTGGTGACCCTCTAACATTTTTGAGAGAAGGGCATATTCATGAACTAAGGAGTATTTGTCTTGAAAGTCACTGATGTTTTAATACTTCCTTTTTGTTACAGGCTTGTCCTAAGCAAACAGGATGTTTTTATGGCCTGAATGACTTACCTATAGAAAATTCTCTCATTGCAAGTCCTTTTGTCTCACGAGAGTAACCAAGTGGCATAGCCAAACTGCAGATTAATCGTCTAGAAAAATCAGGGGTCAAATTTGGAGCCAGAAGCTCAAGGCGCGTGTAGGGAAGTTGCTCCTTAGTTCCCAATCCAAGAGCTCACCAGCACAGAAGAACAGGCAGACCCCATCAGAGTTACCTCGTGAGGTGTCAGAAAGACCTTTTTGCAATGAGATCTCCACTTCTGTCCTAGTTATGTGCTGCAGTTCCCTACCTCTCGTGGTTCTTGCCAAAGTGCAGCCCCTCCCAGCACTGCCAGCAATCCAGCACCACGTCTGCTTTTAATTGGAGGAAAACTCTAGTGGTTCTTGTGCTTCTGAGCACGGCTGATGCGTAACCAAAAACATGACACAGAATTACAGTACAATGTAGTACCTGGAAACGTGCAAGAAGCTCAAGGATCTTGGCAGTGATAGGGGCCAAATTTAAAACATCACTGAAATTTCACTGCAAGTGTCTAAATCTCTTACTGCCTCTTGAAAACACTGAACCTCCTAAATTTTGACAGGCATTCAGTGGCTCTCTGAAGGCACCAAGGCCAGGAAAGCTGCCACTGAAATTACGTGCTTTTTCTCTTCAGTTACTTTTTAGTTTCTAATGTCAAGTGATCATTAGAAATTCAAGCATTTCTGTTTGTAATCTTACAATGTATTAGTTTCCCATCTAGCTTTCAAAGAATCATTCTTGGAAGAGGATTATATATTTTGGTCTCAAGTGCCTTTATTCATCCTGTGCTTGTGAGGTTGTATTTGGGATGCTGTTGTGAAAAGAGGGAACTTGAATGAAAGCAAACTTCTTACCTGGATTGTTCTTACAAACCCTTAATCACCTTCTTATTCTGTTTTTGAGGCAGAAGAACATAACAGTACAAGGTCCAGTTCAGTGAACTGGAGTATTTCAGTCTCCTCCACATTCCTGGATAGTTTGCCTTGACATTCATGTTAAAATATTGATTAATTTATTTTTTCATGTAATCATAGACTATATCAAGTCGGAAGAGACCTATAAGGATCATCGAGTCCAACTCCCTGCTCCTCACAGAACCATATGACTAAACTGTATGACTAAAAGCATCATCCAGACACTCCCTGACCTCTGACAGGCTTGGTGCCTTTTCAGTGCATTACAGTTTTTTATGAACAATCATCTCTGCACATAGTACACTTTAAATTGAAAACATTATTTCTTATTTTTTAAGATGATCTTCTGAATCATTTAGGGTTCTGTCAGAATCCCAAGGATCGTAGGGTTTGCATGCTGCTTTGAAGTATCCCTCTTGAGGGTAGGAAGGAGTCTTTTGGATCTCCATAAAATATGTTGATGGCGTGGTTCTGAAACTACAATTTGTGTTCCTTGTTGAAGTTGCCTAAAAAGTGGACAGGTGTATATACTCAGACATTCTCATCTGAGAAATTAGACAAGTCTACTGAGATGTGTGTGGCAGAGAAGAAAACATCAAAACACATCCAGCCTAGTTCTCCACTCTCTTCAGAAACTACTGCAATGAATGGAAAAGCTGTAACTGTAAAAACATAGCTCCAAGAAGTGGGGATGTAGAGAAAATAATTTATTGGCAAATGAAAACTGGGGTTTGGAATCTTTGCTACTTTGTAGGCAGGAAGCAGTGTTTTATAAAGGTAAGAAAGCCACATTACTACTTGATATTGCAAGGATGAAGCCTTGGATTTGACTGCAGCTGCTTTTGCTCCAATAATCTTGTAGAAGATGCAGGATTAAAGTGATCTTTTCAAAACGAAAGTCACAGTGAAAGGTAACAAAATTTCAGTTATAAGTGTATGTAGTCCTTATACCTTAAATAAATCTGGGAAGACACATCATTACCTTGAAAATAAAGGGCAGAGAGTCCAGTAATTTCATGTCCCTGCAGCCCTTACTTGTTGGAGGAGCTGCTTAGAAATGCTTTCACAGCCAAGACAACTGCATGGGATGCTTCAGTCCTACCACCCCATTTTAAGGTCTAGGCCTTCATTATTTGTTCAGAGATATGAGCCTGCTTCTATGCATAGGCATATATTGTCCCTGTGGGCCTCACATGTCATCCAGTTCTTGTCATTTGTCATTTTTGTTTGGGGTGTTTTTTGCCCAGGACACTCCTGCACCACTTGGTAAGCACAGCTGTCCGGCGAGAAGAACGCCAGGCTTGTGAGATCACTGCCAATCCTCTTTTCCTTTGGATCACCAACTGCTTAGACTTCAGGCACTGAATTGCCTTGGATACGTGCTGCTTTTTATTAACAAGTGAACTGGTAGAAACTTTTTTTGGAGTTACCTGAGATACTAAATCCCTTAATCTTTTTAAGACTGAAGGAGATGGGCGCCCCACCATCTGAGCCCTGTTTCATATTGGCTCACCCTGCATTGTCTCTGACCTCAACTGTTCCATTTTCCAGTAGGCTCTTGGAGCAGGTCTTGCAGCTGGGTGCATGTCTGGCTGCAGCCTCAGGACTTGAATCTGCTTGCTGGATCCCATGGTTTCATGTGTCTGCGTGATGTTTTCCAGCATATTACAATCTCTACGTCCTGGGGGCCACTGAGATTCAGTAGGATCTGTATAGCCTTTAGTCCAGTCTGGAGCCAGAGGGGGAGGCTCCCCTGCCTGCTCTGTTCTGAGCTACAGCAATGGGAGTTGTATTACTGGAAGGTGGGCATTTGTGCAAACTTAAAAAACCAACAAAGCTGAGAGAGGAAAATACTCTTGAGCTCAGAGAGTCCACGAGGACTGCAAGTTGTGCTGACAGTACATTTCATGGAAAAAAAATTTAAAATCTCACAAGATAAGTCACAGTCTTGAAAGTCAGACCACTCTATATATAGGATTTGTATACAGTCAGCTGTTCAAAGGTGAAAGAATTTCTTTACAGTAATTATTTAAAATATGCTTTACAGAAGTTCAGTTCATGCTTCATTGAGAGTCATGATTTACATGACAGAGGCAACACTGAGGCATAGGATGTGTGTTCTTCCATTTATGATTTTCATATAGTATGAGTCTTGGTACTGCTGGCCAAAGCCTCCACATTCCAAAGCAGAAATCTTGTACATCCCAGAGCAGGCATATGCACAGATGACTTGCAATTATAATAAGGTGGGAAGTAGAATTGATTTTCAGCATGGAGCCATGTTACTACTCAGTTTGAATCAGAATCATCATTAGCCAAATTAACTTGTCACATTTTAGGCTGGTGCAGGTTCTGTCCTTTACATCATTTTCCAGAATACTTGACATATAAAACAAGATGTCTGCCCTCTTAAAGCTCCCTCCCTGTGAGTCAGTGATACCACATAATGCACAGAAGTACCTGTTTAGGCTTCTGACAATTTAAGGCAGTTCTAAGATGAAATAATGAAACAAAACAGGGTATGAACAAAATTGCGACAATTATTTAAACTGTCCTTCAGGTATCCCAAATTAAATTTCATCAGAATTATGATGTAAAAAGTCTCTTATTTTACCCCTGGCCCAAGGATTGGATCTTTTTCCAAGACAGAGATGGTTGCCCCAAACTACTGCCAATGTAGAATGGAATAGCTGACACCTTTAACTTGAAAGTGTCTGCATGTCTGTCTTTCCATTAGGCAGGAAACACCTGAGGTCCATCAGGACTCAGGTCTGTGAGGCTGGCAAGGTCTTGCAATTGGATCCATTACAAGTGATGATCTGTCAGATTCTTGCAGTGATGTTCTCTGTGGCTCCCAGGCACCTATTTGACCTCAACAGCTGTCATCACCGAGAACGCTGAAGTGTCCCGGAGAACTCTGGCTCAAAATCAAGCAAATTAAATTCAGTACAAACCAAGAACTTTATAACATCCTATTTTAAGAGTTTTTTTCAGCTTTCTCATCTTCCAAAGTGAGACATCCTTAGACTATTATTAGTGATGAAGGCAACATTTCATGTTCTGCTTCATACATAAATATGAATTTCAAGTATGGAAGAATTCGGAGGAGAGTGGAAAAACCAGCCTGAAGAGAATTTGGAGGGAAGTCATTATCATTTATCATCAGGGAAACCGATGGGCTGGGAAGCGACTTCATTTCAGTTATCTCCACATCTGTGGAGCTTTTCATTTGTAATAGTTCCTTGTGTGGACTCAGCAGTTATTTCCTTTTTTTATTTTCCCCCTATTACATATGTCACTAATTGGATAATGATTGTTTGGTGGAGGAAGAGTAATTTTACCTCATTTAAAGAAGTGAGTGAAGGTGTTCTGTAAGACTGGGGCCATTCAGCTAATTGTGAATTACTTTCTCCAGAGTCAAACTGCACTAAAATCCAGCTCTAGATCTGCAGTGGTTGGGGGGTGTCGCTGCCTCCCCACCCCACTCCTTTCTCTCCTGTTCCAGTAGATCAGATGAGCAGAGCCAGGATCAGGAGCAGCCATGTGCACAGTGTGAGGCAGACAGAGGCTCGGGGGTCAGGCAGGGACAGGGACTCCTGAGCAGTCCAAGCAATAGCATCCCTTGCTGGATTGGAGCAGCACAAGGAAAGACATCTGTGTCCACTTCTCACAGAATGCCCAGTGTTAGGGAGGCCCAGAGAGTGCAGAGAGGATGGTTTTGCATTTGTGTTCAATGTTCAGTTCACTGAGGACAGTCTAGAAAAAATAAACTATACACATCTTCCACTGTCCACATCCTCACTGTCAGACCTGCAGCCTGCTGTCTCTGGACTCACATCTTCACTCTTTTGATAGTAAATCTCATGGTAAATGTTTTCTCTCTCATACAGTTGAAGTGAGCTTATAGCTTACCTGTTGCCAAATCGTCACAGTTCATCATATCCACCGCTGGAGGTATTTTGGGTTATTCAGTGGACTGTACTGGAATTCAGATCTTGTCTTTTCACAGGCAAGGAAACTCAAAGTTTTTGAAAGCCCCGACAGGACTCACACTTTGTCAGCCAGGGCAGGACAGGCTGTGTTATCTCCTGAGTATGTTGTGAACTGGTACAATTAGACACCGAGTGTGTAATTCCACACTCATACAGCATCTGTGAATGGAGTTGGATTACTTCCAGCCCTGGGGATAAGAGTTGCTTACTGGCTTACACCCACTGCCATAAATCCAAGACGCTTTCCCTGCCTGCTTTTGCCCTCCTGCTGCATTACACAGCAAATGACCTCCTTGTGTCCGCCCCGATAGTGGTGAATGACAGGTTTAACAAGATTTATCCTGCCTGTGTATTTGTCTAAAGCTGTTGCCTTTAATCCAGCCATTGAGAAGATTATCTACTGGAAAACACAGGGTCTGCACTTTCGTGGGGCTTGCCTGGAACTTCAATGTGCCTCTGTTTATGAAAGTGAAAGAAGTTACTCTCTGAGAGGGGAAAAAGTGTGTAAAACTATTTACTGCTACTTTTTGATTTGTTCCATATCTCTTGCAGCTTGAATGAGAACTCATGGTCCAGCTTTCCAAGTCCACAAAATTACTTTACCTTAAATTAATGAATTAGCCAGCTTTGTTTGTTTTCCTCAGTCTTTTTTTCCCACAGGTTTCTAAGGTGATTTATTCAAAATATGTTAAGTAACCTATTAAGGACTGTTCTTAAATGCATTTTCAGTATTTTATGATAAAAAAACAACTTGAGGTGCTGATTCTCAAACCAAAAATGGAGCAGCTTCATTGTGCTACAGCATCACTCAGGAGTATGAAAGATGTCAATAACAGAGAGGGTTTGGACTCCATACAAATCTTTCTCTATCAAGAAAAGGCTTTAATTAAAAAGCAAGTGTGTTTTTTTCATTTCAAGATGCTGGAGCTCTTTAGCATTTGGCAGGTCAATATTCAGCCTGATGCTTCAAGTGTTAAGGTGAAAGCTGCCCATTTATGACCTGTAATGAATATTTCATTTTCTCTCCATATATGGAAACAGAATAAAAACTCAAATGCAATGAAAATTAACTGTAAGAACGACACTATCAATCTTGAAGAATAGCATTTATTAATATCACCTGGAAAATGTATCACATGCCACCTGCCACCATTTAGACCACTTCAGATACTTTACACAGCTTTAGTAAAATCAGAATGTTTACAATGAATTTTTTAACCAGCATAGAAAGATTTTATTGGAGCAGTAAAAAATGCTCGTCTTTGACTTGCTGTCAATAATGTGGGATACATGAAATCCATGCCCACAGACACATCTCTTCCCAGCCCTTCCCACTAAAATTTAGAGTGTACAAAGCAGCTGTTTTCTGATGGTGAGGGCCCTGCTCCAGCTGCTGTGTGCCCACTGGCAGAAACATCTCCTTTTGCAGATCCCTTTGCTCCACAGCAGTCACACAATTTAGAATGTTGCAAAGAAAACCTGCCTCAAATGTAGTCAATGCAGTCTTCCCATAGTTTTCAAGGGTGTTGGGATCAAGGGTGCCTTGGTTTTTACATGCCAATCAACAGAATACTGTTAGAACTCTTTTGAAATGTTGTATCTTTTAATTTCGGAGAATGTAATGAGAAATGAAGGCAAGCTATATGATTAGTAATGTAACTTTCGGCTGTGAAGGCAGTACTTCCAAAACCAAAATCCCCTGTTAATAGTTGTCAAGAATATCCTTTCCCTCTTTTTACTCTAAGTACTACAAATTGATTAGAATTTCTGAAGTAAAAGTTTAAGTGAAATCTGTGTTCTTCAACACACTTAGCACTGACAGGCTAAAAACTCATGAACCCACAGAGCAGTATCACCAAAACTTGACAACCACAGGAGATCAGTCTGCTGAGATGCATCAAGGTGCACATGTCACTATCAGTATGGATGGTGTCTGGGAATTCTGGATACCGTTCCAGGAACTTCTGCTTGAACAGCATTTTTAACTGTTGGTCACAGTTTCATTAATTCCCATACATTCTGGTCCCTGCTGTTCCCAAAACAGTATGTTCAGTGAATGAGAGCTCAGGTTGAAAAAGAAGAATTCATACTCGACTCAGTTGAGTTTTTGCTCTTATCCAATAAAAACTGGGTATACTGAAGAAAGTGACTATGCGTATCCTGTATCAGCTGTATAAATTGTACTATTTAGGTGTTGCATGTAAGTGCTACAATCCCAACTGGATTTGTGACTTAGTAAAAGACATTTATAACCTTATTCTGGATTGGGCCTTGACTCAGATTTTCTTCATCCTAAAATACAGACAGTTAATGCTGAACGAATTGAGCTGCTTGCAAGAAGACGACAAACATCTGTTGTGGTTTTTCAGTCTTGCAGCAGAAGGATGAGTCAGTATGTTGGTGCAAAACTGATTGTGTATAATTGAAGAAAATTGCTTATATGTAACCAGAAAGTACTGAAGTGATACCAGAATATATATACATCTAATTATGAAATACCTTGTAGTAAAAAAAAAAATCCAGAGAAAATGTGGTATCAGTGAAACTTGTCTGAAATGACCAATAAAAAAATGTGCTGCTTAAATTAGGTATCTTATCAGAATTATTTCTAAGAGAAAGTAAGCATGAATGTACTACACTGTAAGTCTGTAAGTATTGCAAATACTGTAAGTATGCTAAAGGGTAAATATTAGAGAAAGAGAGCTTCCTCAGTCTTTGAGGAATTCTTAAATTCTTTAGGCTTAATTGTATTTTTTTTTCATGGTAATGATATGTGTGCTGGTGAGTGTCTTCTAATCAGTCTTTTTAGTCTTCCTGTAGTGCAGGATTGTGGCTGTGACCCAAATATTGAGAATGAGCATGATTATGAAACGGATGAGAACTAGAAGGGAAAAAAAATATTGTAAGCATAAATCAAAAAAATCAACTGTTGTTACAACACTGGTTTGTCAACTTTTGCTGGTGTACAGACAGACTGGTTCACATTCTGAAACTGTTTTCAGCCAATTAGTTTCAATTACCATGTTCAGGAACCCACACATTCTGAGCATGAATCCAAGAGAAAACAGCATTTAGCACTTGATCACTTTCACTGATAGCTCAAAATAATACACTACAGTACCTTTAATTCTTTTGTAACCAGGAGAATAGTGCAAGCATGAGAAGCCTCATATAAATTTATATTTACACCAGAAGTTAAATTCAGAGTCACAGCTCACATGTCCTTCATAGTGGCACGTGTTGTTTATAATAAAGGAACTACTCTCTGCTGCCATCTCTTAAGTTCAGACTTCGAGAAGACAGGAAATACTTGTATCTGTCAGATTTTAGTGACAGAAAATCTGACAACTGACAAAAAAGCAGTTTTTCAGTACCTGGGTTAACTCAGCTTTAAAAACCGTAACAGCATAGTACCTCTACCTGTGAAAGGTATTTAAAGTATAGGTATGTCTGATGTCGATTTGGTAGGTGGAATATTCACAGAAACGTACACAAAACTTTGTTTCAGAATTATGTGATATCTGACAGTTTCATGCGTGTGGATGTGCTCGGTGTTGCAACTTAACTGGAAACATATTCCATTAGAGCAGCACAGCATTAATATTTGCTGCTGGCCCTCCCATGTTCCAAAGTGGATGGTGCTGCATTTTAAACAGCAGCTTTACCCAGCACCAGCTTTGTTCTCCTGGTGTCTCCTCCCTCCCCGCAGTGAACCTCTCCCTCCCCCTCAGTGTAAATGTGTAGCTGTGGGTGACGTGGGCTCAGTACCTGACCCTGACTAAATCTCTGCATGTGCATTTTGCCAAATCTCTGGTGACCCAGTTCACTGCACAGCCCCACCAACTCCTTACTTCGGCAAAGAAAAAGCAGCAAGCATGGGGGTGGAAATGTGGGCCTGAAATGGGACTTCCTTTTCCAGTGAAAGAGCCACTTGAAATGCTTGTAAAGCTATGGCTTTACTGGGCTGCAGAGGCTGCTTAAAAAGTACAAAATCTATTCAAATGTTGTTGCCGATGAAATAGTTTTGAATAAGAACAAGAAACCACCACATGAAGTACAAAGGGATTTTCTTACTGTTCTTGCACCCACCAAGTCTTGATTTTGAACAATTTATTGAGAAATCTGTGATACTCCCTAGCTTCTGCAGTTTTCTCAGCATGGTAAGAAGCTGTTAAATAAATGTGCTTTATAATTTGCTGCAAATTATATATTTTAAGTCAGTTTTTCTGAGTTTCTTACCAGCCTACCATTTCATTTTCAGCCTGCCATAAACTTTCTGAATGTTGGACCTAAAACTATTCACATACTAAGCTGAACTTTAGTTTTCTAGAATTTTTTAATTCACAAAGCTGTCAATAAGAAAGTGAAATACTTACTATTTGAAAATCTCATTCAATAACTACAGATTTTTAAAGTTGTATTTTACTACATTTATTTATTTATTAAAATAGTAAATAATGCTTTATTCTGCTATTTTCAGAATTAATTTTGTAGCGCTTTTGCCTTCTGAAAAAAAAAAAAAAAAGTCTTTTGGACCAGTTGCACCACATGACAAGTGTAAGCACTTTCTTGGCTTTTTTTTTCTTGATGTCTTTGCCTGATTTGTAATCCTGTGTAACTCCTGCCGTCACCATGCTAACCTATCACGTTCATGGTTTGTTCTTAGACCTTCTAGGTGTTTTCCAAAACAACTAAAAACTACTGTGGCAGCTGTTGCCTTGGAAAGGCAGAGAATTTCATACTTCACTCACCTGCGAGATCATTCGTAGTCATTACAGTTGTAATAATTCTTGCTGTAAATTGAATGAATTCTGATTAGTGGAACACATAGGACACATTTATACTTTTAAAAAATTATGAAATACCTATTTTTCAACAGAAGATAATCTTGCATGAAAATATATACTGTACACATTCCTACTTTTAGTGCGTCCACTCTTCACTATTTTAGCTTCAGAGATCAAGCTCTCAAAGCTGACTGACAATGTATTAAGGGTCTTTTTTAATGAGAAAATCACAAATATAATTAGATATATAATTCAATATAATCTATCACGCTAGATTGGACGTGGTCAGTTTACTGCTTTTCTTTCTGTTCAGCCCCTCCTTCAGTAGCTGACAGTGACCTACACCCACAGTTGAGTTAGCATGACTTGACCATTGGGAATGTTCACGTGTGTGCCTTCAGGCTTTGCAAATACAAGGAATTCAGCTTCCCTTCTCACAACAAACCTAAATGTTAATTATTTCACACTTGCAGCAGAGTAAAAGCATTTACAAAGTTTACTGTCATTGTTCACCAAACATACCACAACTTCTAATTACTGACTTTTTTTCATGTAGAAATAGATCAAGCATCACTGTATTTTATAGTGAGAATATTTTAAACAAGTTTTGTGAAGATGAGAAAGGCACTTGTGACAACCAGCTGTAGAACTGTTCATGCAGACCACTGGGGAACTGCAACGGGAACTCCTCAAATGACTGTCCATAAATTCTGTCAAGAAATGTAATTACAAGTAGCCATGGAGTTAAAGGTATTTAGCATTAAGTGTGTATTTATTTGTAGACAGCTTTTCAAAATTAGCATTGTCTGATTGTACACCTGAAATTTTAGCACCTTTTCATGCTGGATCACTAGTAACTTTATTAAACAGTAGAACATGGAAATCTTTTCCTCATAAAGACAGCCTTTCAGTTATTTCAACTCAGGTTCCCTTGGCCATATTCGCACTTTAAGTCATTGGTTTTTATCATTGGTGTCAAAGATAAAACTTGCTTTCAAGAGACTGTGTGGTATCTGAGTCCCAGGCGTTGGCACTGAGGGAAACTAAGGCAAGATCTTTACCTACCATGATTGAGTAAAGACCTATGAAAAGAGGGATTAGGAGAACTCAGTACTTCATACCAAGTTTGTCTGTAGCTTACTTGCACAGGTGTATGCAGACAAGCCCCAGGTCAGGGCGCTCACTTGTCCAGAATCTTTGGTCTGCCAGAGACACTGCAGCTGAGCCAGCTTGCTGGCTGCACTGACGAACGTGCACAGATTCTGAAAAGCAGGTGAAAAAGAAAGAGAACCTCTGCCTCTGCCACTGTATTATCTGAATAGGAGTAGCTTTTTCATTTAGAATAAAAAAAAATTGACATTTTTCCAGTATTTGGCAACCCAAGCGCTTCGGCTTCTCAGTAAGGAATAGCGAAGCAAAAACTGGAAGTTGCCAGAAACAAGGGACACAGTTCTGAGGTACTGCCCAGCAAGAAGCTCAAAGAGCACAGTTGCTACCGTTGTTGGCAAATGCTTGAAAGAGGCAAATACAGTAAGAAGCAAAGAAAGCTTCTCAACCTGCTCCATAAAATTGTTTATAGAAGCTAAAATGAGACTGACCTAATCTAAACAGCAAGGTTGATTCATACCATCTGTTACCATTATGTCTGGCAAACCAAACCATAAAGGAATGCGAAAACTGACAAGAATGTGTGGAAAATTAGTCCAATTGGAAGGAAAAAATAGTAACAGGAATGCACTATTCAGCCCCCCTTTTAAAGGGGATTTTGCAAAGGCAGCAGGTAGAGAGGACTCCACACAGTCCATGTCTGGATTTCTGCTCCAAGTAAGGATCAGCGTAGGGCTTGGAAGCTTTTCTCCGCATTTGTATCATCTTTTGCATTAGCAGATCCAGTTCATCTCAATTACATTTTTACTTTCTCTCTCCTGCTAAGAAAAGACCATTTTTAACCTTTGTAGGCATTATCAGATGGTATTTTTCTTGCAAAATTGTACGACTAAAGGGGAAAAAGGAAATACGTCACAATCCCTGTTTCAAACTCTTTGATGCTCTATTCTCTTCCTCTTGTGTTAAAGGTTTATTGGTTGGGATTATGACATTAGGACTAAAGTGGCAGTAGAATTTCAACATTTTAAGTATTTGCTAGTTTTAATTAACGCACCACCAAGTAACAACTTATCTCGGAACATACCTTTTTTCCCCCCATGAAGTCTATTTTCAGTGCTGTTTTCCAGCTACTCACAGAAGAAAGAACCTGTACCTGAAAACTGGTTGGTTATTCTGAAAGCTAACCTAAATGATGAATTCTTCCAAGGACATTTATTTAGGAGAGAGTCCACTAATAAATACTTCCAGAAAAAAGGCATTTCCTAGGAAGATCTAATTTCAAATAATCATGTAGCACTTACCATGGCCAGGTCTATTATCCACTTCTGCAGTGTTAGCATGTACCAGCCTGCCCAAAATCTTGTA
The DNA here is from genome assembly GCA_013397755.1 of Cnemophilus loriae. NCBI lineage: Eukaryota > Metazoa > Chordata > Aves > Passeriformes > Corvidae > Cnemophilus > Cnemophilus loriae. The sequence goes on along the minus strand of VZTF01006238.1, from coordinate 3,621,439 downwards.
TTGCATTAAGTTTCATAGCACTGAAAATTATAGGATACAAAGTTCTCAAAACTGCCTGAGGAATAAGATTTTTTTAAACATCTGGAAATAATCTTATTGAAGCTTTTTAACAGACTGTACAATCCAGATAAAACATATTAAGAACTGGTTGAAACACTAAGTGTTCCTATTTTTCACACTGTCTTTAGTCAAATAGTGTCTGGAGTTTCTCAAAACCTGCTCCAAAGCACAAGACTTGAGATTTAAACCCAAGTCCCATTTAAGAAAAAACTAACACTGCTGTCTTCATTGTAGTAAGTACAACCTGTATGGGTAGGAATCAAAGAAAAAAAAATCTGTCGTTTCTACTGTGCATCCCTGTAGAAAATATGTAAATTAAGAACTAAGTTAACTCTCTATCAGTTGGGAGCCTTCTAAAGCAGAGCAAACATATAAGGCTTACTTCCTGTAGAGATTTTACTGTGATCCCAGAAATCAGCATGTGAATGTGGAATACATGTTGAGGGATGCCTGAGAATGACTGGTAATAGTAGCACACAAGAAATGATGACATACCTGCTATGCAAAGAACTACCAAACAAGCCACATAAACCAAACCTCCCAGATTTCAAAGGATACACGACTGCATAGAACAAAGCTCGTTTCGTTTTTCCACTGAAATGCATAATACAGAAAAGGAGAATAACATCTGCAATAAACAAAAGATGGCTCATCACAGAAAGGACTGAAGGGGCCCAAACACAATCCTAGACAGTTCCAAGTGGGCACAAGGTCTGTGGAAACTCCTTTCTTACAGCTTTTGTCTCTCAAATGTGATTGATGACCAAAACACTGCAAGCTCCAAAACTAAGTTTTTCTTACAGTCTGGACTGTTTAATATGTTTCTCTCCGATGTGGAGGCACTGGATAAAGGATGAGTTTACACTGCGACTCTGTGTAATAATTAGGTCTTTCTCCTCTACCTGACCATCTCTTTTAATGACATTTATAAGAATTCAGTTTTATGTGAGATATTGATCCCCTCTTCCCCCCAACTCCAGCATCACTACAAGAGAGCACTGTACTTACATGCAGAGACTTGGAGTGCTGAATGAGCCCCACTTCATTTCCAAAACATGGCTAACAAAAATTACCTTGTGCAATGATGATGGGATACTCCAGATATGTCTCCAGGGGGTAACCATAATAGATCTGGTACCTCAGAAACACAAGGAAGCTGAGCAGAGAGATACAAAACAATGTGACTGCACAAAGCGACCAGAAATGCCTTCATAACTTTTATACTGTTTTGGTGGTGCCAAAAGGCCCCAGGTAAGTGTAGCCCTTGCTGTCAAACTGATCAAACAAACACAGGCACACAGAGGAAGCCTGATCATTCTGTAATCTATTTCTGTTACCCTCAAATAGAATAGAAGAGAGCTGCCCACACTTCTCGTCAAGGTCTGGTCTTTATCTCACAGTCTGTAAGGCATAATTTTATTAATTGTAACTGGTAAGAAATAAAGGCTTCCAGACCTAGGAGATACCTTCTCTCTGCAAGAGCCTTGGCACCTCTAGGATAACTCTGATTTCTTTATTTATGACTGTAGTTCAACTTATACATTAAGCAAGTTTTATAGGGGTAGAAAATGTCTTCCAAGCTGTCTAGACTATACTGTTATGAGACTGCCCAGTGTAGCTCTACTGGTCAGAATAAGAGTCTATCTCTAAGTGCACCAAACAATGGCAATTTTCCTTCCTGCCATTCCACAATACAGTACCTAAAAGGAACTGAACTTTTATAATGTTTTCTGTACTTCCAACTCTCCTGCAAGTCCATGGGGTTAGATAGAAAATTCAAAGCTGTATAGAAAACAGAAAGGACTCTTAGGGCAGTTTTACGTAAGAAAAAAATTATCGTTTCTGGTGTAGAAAAATGGCAGAAGGAACAGCCTGCCTTGTAAGAAACTGGCTTTTACAGTATATAGAATTTAAATATCTGAACTTCCTAGAAGTGCTATTTGATATAGAGCCAAATCAGACTCCTGGCCATCAGCACCATGTTTCTGTGTCACTCCTCTGCCTGAGCATCCATGTTGATTTCACAGAACCAGCCCAGCTTGTACTGGTAGCCACAAAGCTCCCTGCAACTGGATTCAAAGTCTTTAAAGGTAGAAGGATAAACAGTCTACTAAATATACAAACAGTCTGTCCTGGTTTGTCACCCCAGGACACAGTCACAATGAATGTTTCAAAGAAGACCAGAACCTGCAGTTGTGAGGGTACTGTAGTTCTCACACAAGTGCTGAGAAGACATTTCCAGCTTCTCCATGCTCATCTCAAACATTACTTACAAAGCCTTTTTAATGCACACCAACGCACCCGAATGATTTTAAAGTGCTATCACCGCTTTTTGGCTGGGACTGTGAGCTCAGTAATCTCTGCTGGAACTCCTATTTGCTTCATTTACTCTGAGGTGTGTTAAGAGTGAACAGCAACAAGGGTTCAGTGCTGTACAGAGACGCGGGTGGGGAACGCCCACAGCGCAGGCGGAGGGGATTCTGCACAGGTCCTGTGGAGAGGTGTCTGTACTCCTGAGCCGTGGCCCTGCCCGGAGACACGGCACAGGCACCTTCAGAAACACCGCGCCGTTTCTGTGAGGGGATTTTTCTGAATAAAACCCCCTTTCCTAGCTTGGTGCAGGGAGCTGGCAGCCATCCGGCTGGATGTTCCCCCCACCTCCACCCCTCGGTTCGCACAACGCAGGGCTCTTCAAGGTATTTTCTCCCACTTGTACCCACACCTGAACGTGCACACACGGAGTTTATTTATTTGTCGTTTCATACAATCCTCTTTAAGCAAGATCTAATAAGCCTAGCCCATGTAAGCTTATTACAGGCTCACAAGTCTTTTGAGTTTGACAAGGCTTGTAATTTTCTTAAGGAATTATTTAAGTCTTACTGATTCGGGTGAAGGAAACCTGTCTGACGAGTACAGCTACCTGCACCACAGAGCACACGGGCCACTGCATAACCGAAACACGCGGCTTTCACCCTCTGCAGCTGCTGTATGCAGCGACATGCGTGTCCCCGGATGGTTTTGGCCAAGTTAAAAAAGCCGAGTTTCCCTTTAAATGCCAACACGGAATCACTAAAACAGGAAGTTCCTTCCCGAAAGGCTCTATGGGCTCCTCTGGCGGCGCTGGTCCTGAGCTACGAACGGGGCGATGTGACACCGAGGGAGCGGCGTCTGCTCGCCGCCCCGCAGGCCGCCCCTCAGCGCACCCGCACCTGACCTGAGCCGCGGACGGAGGAATTAATCCCTGGCTGCCGCAGCAGCCCCAGGGCCCCGCACACCCGGCCAAGGGGACCCGCGGCTCCAGCCGCTGCCCCCGCCGCAGTCCCCGTGTGTCCCCGCCGCCTTACCCGGCCAGCTCCAGGAGGAGGCTGCCCACGCTGAGTCCCCACGCCGAGCGGGCCCTCAGCACCGCCACCAGCTGCGGCAGCTTGATCACGGCACACATGGCCCACGTTGTCAAGTGCACCAGATCCAGCAGCCCCGGCGCCATCCCGCAGCGGCGGCCCGGGACGGGGAGCCCGCGGAGCGGCGGACGGGGTGTGGAGCGACGGTGGCGCCGGCGAGGCCCTCACGGAGCGCTCGCGGCGCCCGCGCTGCCCGAGGCACGGGGAGGGGAGGGGAGGGCCGGGCCCGGCGGAGCATCCGCGGCCCCGTCGGGAGGGGCAGTGCCACGGCCACCCCCGGCCCGTGGTGCCGAACACCGCGGTGATCGGGGGGACCCCCGGGCCGCTGGTTGAGGCCTCCCTACCTCTGACTCTCTCGGTGACCGGGCCGAGAAACGCTCCGCTCCAGGTTCAGAGTGTTGGTCCTGGAACGACTCTGTTACCCTGAAGAGCATCCCAAGGACAGGGGTGCTGTTACGCTGTGCCGGCCCTGGGCCGTGTTCACCCCGGAGCAGTGCAGGTCAGCTCCGGCTTGGGAGCTGTAGGCTGAAAATCAGTTTTCTCCCCCAAAGTGGAGTCCAGCACGCGTGGTTTCCAGGTCACTCTCTCTGGATTGCTGAGGAACTAATTCCTGCAGCAGGGATCGCGGGGGTCTGACAGCAGCACTTTATTTTTACAGGAAAAATGTGCAGCAAAATTAAAAGTTGCTAAATGCTGGACTTGTTAGATGATATCGAAATCGGCTGGAATAAACCTAACACAATTTGAAGTATTAGAAAGTAGGCATTTTTTATTTGCACAGGACACAGTGTATCTTTCTTTATTCTGTGTCTGGAGTGAGACTTTACAACAGGGTTTTTATTCATTGTAACTATACATATTCATTAAAACGTGTTTCTTATGTAATATATAAGTATCATTTTCCTAGAACTAATTTGCATGCATCCACCTCTTACTGGAAGTTTATGGTTCTGGAGGTTTATTGAGAGGGGTTTCTGGTGATTGTATTCACTGAAGGCTTCAATATTAAAGGTGACTTTTCCTTGAAGTTTTTGTTTGTGTATGCGCTGTTGTTTCTTGTTATATAATTTGCTAAAAACCCACTGTAGGCCTCCTTATGTGTTTCTCCACTGGTTCCAGCTGTGTTTATCATCCTGTGGGCATGCCTTTACATTCTTTTATCTTTTTTTGCCAGTTAGTCTTTCAGCAACTTCAGGGGAGCTGAAAATTTTTATTCTGTAAGTTATTTATCACAGGTTATTGGAGATGGAGTAGCTTCTGCAGAACATAAACCTTCCCACTGTATGCAGTTATATACAAAAATAGTAAAACTTTTGTACTTCTCAACTTGTCAGAACTAAATAAAGGTTATCCAAGGAGTACACATTTGTACTGAGTACACATGGACAGAATCTTGGCTCTTTCGTGCCTGTATATGGTCAGGACTGCTCAGACAGTCAAATCCACACTATTAAATTCAGAGTTTTACCTGGAACATAATTGCTTTAACACGAGGAGTTACTTGCAGCCATAGCATTTCTTCTTTTTCATTTTAATTTTAATGAAAGTTGTATTGTAGTATGATCAATAGTTCTTAAAACGGCTTAAAGCAGGTATATTGCATTAATTCCACATACCCTTAGTGGTATTTTAAAACAGTATTACTAATTCTTAATTTGTAAATCATGTTGCTCTTTGTGTAATTCAGTCATAAAAGGAAGCAGGTATGTAGAAATACATAAAATCTCAAAACTAAGAAATAAATAGCCCCGCAATACAAAATTGTAATGTAGAAACTGTGTTTCTGTTAATACAATTCAAAATAATCAAGATTTTCAAAGACAATAAGCTAAAAAAAGAAAAGAAAAATTGAGTTTACCTTAAATAATAACTGTTCCAAGATTTTGTTGATAGACTGAGTTCTTGACTTTTTGGGAGCATTATGTACTTGAAAAAGAGCTGACAAATTATCATTTAAGATGAAGTTACCTCATTTAAAGTTAGGTCTGAGGTGTAGATGTGTCTGTCATTTCAGATAATCTCAGAATAACAGAGAAATATGTAAGGTAGAAGTCACGTATCTGCACTACTGTGTGGATGCTAATCGAAAAACATAAAATTGTCAGTAATGTGTACTGCCTTGTACCTTCCTAGAGTAATCAAGAAACTGAACTGACTTCAAGCTACTAAGCAGGTCCATGACCCCATTTTATTCAACTTTATACATTTTTATATTTAAGATGACATTAAGTATTTCGTTTTAGTCAGCATTTCAGCTTTTTAAATATACATCCTGCGTTGCATTGCAGGCAGTCAGATAAACAGAATGGTTTACCATCCGTCCCCTCCCTGTCCGTGTAATGGTCCCGCTCTGCATCTGTTCACTGCCCACGTGAGCAGCAGTTTAGGGAAGGAGCAGACGTCACAGTGCTGGGCAGCCCCGTCTAGGGTTATGACAAAAAAATTTAATCTGTGAGCAGTATAAGAAATTCTTCCTAGTCTGTTAAAATTATTTAGTTCTACATCAAGTTTCGGATTTGGTAAGTTGCAGCAGAATGCAGAACCACTTCAAATTACAGTTCAGGGAATGAATTCATAACGTCTGAGTCTCCAGTGCAGATTGCCAGTTCTGCAGCAGATGGGCAGTGGTTTAACACTGCTGCACCTCAAATGGGAATGCACATTTTGATTCCTGTTGAAAATAAAACAGAGAAGGAAAACAATCTTCGTGTAGTAACCAAGGACAAAAAGGCGAAACATTTTTTTTCCCCATAATGATGTTGGCTTATCACAGCTGAGTTTTTGAACAGAATAATGGCTTAAATTTTGTGGGTTTGCAAGGAACGCAGAGAGCGCTCTCTTGCTGGTTATTTCCACAGCCTGCCATGCTAACAGGGAATAGTTCATTTCATAGATAATTGGTGCTTTAAGGTCTAGGTTACAATAAAGCAGATTCCACAACTGAGAAACCTGTGTGGATGGGGACACAGGAGATGTGTGGAGGAAGGCTGAGGGTGGACAGACTTGCCAGGGACAACAGGTTGCAGGAAGCTCGGTTGTTTGCCCAGGGAATGGAGCGTGAACACAGTGTGTCAACACACAGAGCCCGGGAAAGAAACCAGAGGAATTAGACATACCACCACAGTTGCAGGGCTGCGAGCTCTTTGGGATCACAGGGATAGTATGGCTCAGCACATTATGAGTGGGAGGATTCAAGCTTTTTTGGAAAAGCAGACAGAGAAATGAGTGGAAGTCGCGTTCTACACAAAATAGTTTCTATTTGCCTGGAGCTTTTCCCTGCTTGTTGGAATAAGCACTGAGCCAGCTGAGAGCTAAGGGGTCAGAACTGGTGGGGAGACTGCATGGGGAACATTGTGCAGGCACCTGCTGTAAATTGTCTGATCAGGAAGAGGAAGCAGATGAAGCCTTAAATAACTACAAGGAGCTCACAGTCGTAGGCACAGGCTGCTTTGGAATATAAAATTGCTCTGCTATCCGGAGGCACACCCAGTGGGGTAAAAGCAGTCCGATCTGTTTTTGTGGGGCATCATGAACATTCTCTTTTGACCCAGATGCTGGATTTGTTACTCAAAAATGAAGAAGAAAGGAAGAAAAAATAGGCAATGTGCAGGTAAAGGGCAGCTTTGGCATCACTGACTCCAGGACCCTGGAATTAAGACCCCAAGACAAGTAAGGAAGACGAATAGTGGAATAAAGAGTCTGGGCTTCAGAAGAACAGAATTTGTCTTGTTCGGGAAATTGGTTTGTCAGGACCTCTCAGGAACGTGTCATGGGGGCAATGGAGATTAGGAGGGTGCATTGAAACTCAAAGAGAACATGCTCACAGAACGAAAACTGTCTCGTTTGGTGAGCTGGAACTCAAGCAGGCAGAGGAACAGCTTGGCTGATCCAGCAGTGCCTCTCTGAACTCAAACACCAAAAAGGGAGGGCTGGGAAGATGGAAACAGGTATGAGCTACCCAGGCATGAGGAAATGGAGTTGAACACTGAACACTGGAACAGTGGCCTGGAGAGGCTCTTGCATCTCCGTCTGTGGAGATTTTCACAACTGAGCAGGACAAGGTCCTGAGCAACCTGGCGTAACATCAGCCTTGGCCTTGCTTTGAGCAGGGGCATGGCCTAGAGACCTCCCAGGGGTCCCTTCTGGCCACATGACTGTGATTTCGTGTACTTTAGTCCTTATGCAAGCTGCGTATTTGAGGCACCATTCTGCCACTAGAGACATCAAGATAAAGACAAGGTAAAAATGATGAAAACTTTAAAACAAAATTGAGAAAGGATAACTATGATTTTAGGTACTCTGCATTTGGTTGTCTTTGCTGAACACTTGTAGTGCCAAGGACTGTGAGCTTTACTGTTGAGTAGTAGACTGATGCAGAGTTGTCACAAAAGCTCACCAGGAGGAGGAGGCTATCTCTGTGCTGAGGCTCCCTGGTGGCACAATGACACTGCTTCAGCTCTGATTTGAAGATCCTTCTCTTACTAAAGAAATCCAATGGATTCCTGTGTGCTTCGTGTCTGAGGTTACGTTGTACAAATGTGCACGATGCGAGTATAAAAGAAACAGTGGAGGTTGCATATAGTTTGTTGGTCCTGTCTGCAGTATGTTGTATATATTTGTGGCAACTGAAAACATGACCTTATTTATATAAGGTTTACTTGATGTTAGGCTGAACAGAAGCATAACAAATCGAATAAAAGTACTACAAGCAAAAAACCCCAAACCCTTTTGACTCAGTCTTTGGTCTGTGAAATGTTTTTTTGAGTTAACAGAAGGCCTTAAGGCCATTCTGGGTAATGGCATATTATCTAAAATAATATTGCTATCTAAAAAGTAGTACTGAAAGAGCCTAGAATGCCAAACACAGATTTTAAAACCTAACCCAAAAGCTTAATAAAGCTAAGGGTTGGGAGAAGCAGAAGAGAAGGAAAATATACTAGCTAGTGTCCCTTTTAGAAAATCTGTGTTGAACTTTAAGCCCAGAGAGAAGGTTGAGCTGCAGTTTTTGGATCTGGAACTGGTGTTGTTCTAGAGCCATACCTACATCTCACTTACCCAAAGAAGAGGCTCCAGCAAGAGTTGAGTGTGAGTACATAAGGGCAGCAGCCTTTGCTAAGGTCCTGGTGAATGATGCCTCCTGCATTGTTGCTAAATGTCTTAAGATTCTGCCGGAGTGTGCAAATGGATCTGTCAGCACTGAGGAGCAGCTACAGTAACAATCATGCTTATTCCAGCAAAGAAGGTCGTCATCTTACCAGGTCTGAAACACTGCCAGGTGCAGGTTTCACTCTGGCTTTTATAGGGTTTTTTTATGTATCGCTATGGTAACACAGTGCTAGCAATGTGTCAGCATTCCGTTAAGTTTTGTGGTAGAGAGTTGATGTAAACACTGTGTTTTCAGTCCATTTGGCTTTAAAGAGACATAACAGTCTAACTACATAACAGTGTAACTGCTACATAAGCATTGTGATAGCTGCAGGTGGTTCTAGGCTACATCTTTGGTTTGTTTCTCTCTCTCAGCAACACCTGCAGTTGACATAAGAGTTACTGCATGAATAAATTTGTTAATTCACAGATCATATATAATATGTCCAGTGATGATATTTGGTTATTAGTAACTGGGCAAAGTGAACCCACAGTTTTAAGTGATCAGGTCATAGAGTGAACCCAAGTGTCATCATTTTTATATTTATTGTGCCAGTATATTTGGACATTACCTCTTAATGCAATTTATCAGTCATTATATGCCAGCTGAGAGTTTCCTCTGGTTTAAGACGGTTAATAGAAATTTGCAGTGGTTTTGCTCTATCAGCCTGGCATCAAGGCCTTGTGCTGACGTCAGGCCGTAACCCCCGATCCCTGGAAATTCCATTTTTAAGTGCTGGCACTTTTGTAGATACATAGGTTCATAAAGCTTCTCAGAGAGGCTTTGGAAAGGTCACAGGCAGAAGTCAGTCTGTGGGATCTGTGCCCTGTGACAGAAGAGGGCTGTGGGCAGGCCTGTGCCAGCACCTCTTCAGCCTTCAGCAGAATTCCTGAGTTACTTGGAGACCCATCTGTGTTTCAAGAATTCATTGACGCAAACATGAAGTTTTCTGAAGAAGAAAAACATACCTGACGTGGATTCAGAGTAGCAAGTAGAGTTTTTAAGAGAGGCATCCAGCTTTAGGAAAGATTTAGTGGATTCTATCTGGGCAGGATTTAGGAAATGCAACTTGAGGCCCTCACAGATTATTTTTGGTTTCTAAAACCAGCCAAAAAATACCCCACTTCAGAAAACTGTTGTCTGATTTAAGATGAGCTTTAGTTCAGAAATTTATTTCTTTATAGAAGCTGAGCAACATGACTATGTATGCACATAATACATACAAACAGATGATGCCCTGCCTGGCAGCATTGCCTATCTAATGTTCATACATAATCATCCTCGCCCTTCCCAGTTCTAGGAATCTTACTGTTTATGCAGTGATTTTCACAGCATAATGAGACCTTCTTTGTAGGAAAACATGTTTAGTTATTTTGTTTACTTTAGAGTAATCTAAAGGTCAAGAAACAGTTTTAAATACAGTTTCTAAGAAACAAATGGATTTACAGTCTCACTGATCTTAGTAAACAAAACTTAATAGTTAAGATACCATCTGGGAACTATATACAAAGACTGTTCTAAAAGCACAGGAAACACAGATTTATATGATATACATATGTTACGTTTTCTTAAAATATATATTTCACTTTTTAAATTTAAATGGAACTCAAAATGAGAACACACAAAATCTGGATGCGCTGGAAACACCTGTTCACCAAGGTAAAATTGACATTAACTATACTCAAAAATATAGAAGAGAAAGCAGTATATAACTAAGGGAGGAATTAAATCAATATAGCTACCGACTTGTGCTCTTTAACTGAAAGAAATACAGAAAATGAATTCTGTAAGCATGGATAATCCCTTGTTTGAGATCTGGCAACAAAAGGGAAAAAAGCTTATAAAACTGAAGCCCAAGTGATACACCATAAGAATGCTTTACAAGTAACTTACCACACAGTTTAATATCTACACAATCTCTTTGACAAATGGAATTTCCACTGATTATTTACAGATTTCACTACTATTATAATCTCATCCAATATTTCTAAGACACTTTGCTTATATAAATAAGGATTAGTTGATGAAGTTAATTATTGTAAAAGAAAAATGACTGCTAAACTTGGGATGAAATTGGAGTCTAGAGATGGTCTGTTTGCTGCCTTCTACTTGCAGGTGCTGAGGCAGTTTTGATTTGGACCCTGGATATTCCCAAAAGGTCTTTTCTGGAGGTTACTGTACATGGTAGAGAGACCCAAACCAACTTTGGAAATGTAATGCTGGAGAGCTAAATGCAGCAGTATAAAATAATTTGCTTTTCCAGGGAAAGTGTAATAATTTAACAAAATCGGATGTGCAGTTCTACACAGTGTTCCCATATCACACAGATTATCTCATCTATTCCACATAGGAAACTTTGGTTCTCAAGACATTCCCCCTTAATCATTAAGATGTCTAAGTGCTTAAGAGTTGCTGTTTATTTCAACAGGAAATAGGAATGAATTGGAGTTCTGTGGTGAACAGAGCTGGTCGTATCTGGTTGTTGCCCACTAGTATTTTCAAGTAATTTCAATTAGCTTGAACTCAGACTCAGAAATTCAAGATATTAGCTTAATTGCACATCAAAAGAGGCAGCACAGTTGTGGATTGCTGTGATCTTGCAACAAGGCACAGAGCTACATTTTCCAAGGTTGGACTCTTTGACGATTAAGCCAAAAATTATTGCATATTTTGGCTCCTTTTCAGGTATTCCTACAGACTTTCCAGTTGTGATCTGTTGGCCTGAAGTGACCTGTGCAAGGGAGTGCAGCAGAGGGGAGTGCAGGGCTTTTCCTGTGCCGTACACACGTCACCACTGCACGTCTCCACTTCAGGAACCGCCTGGCACCTCAGTGGTTGCTTTATCTAATTAAGGACACAGGACTACACATTTTTACAAAAGACTTCCTCAGATTTTTTGAAGAAAATTGGTTGTTGCCATTCACATCCATGACATAATATGCTCTTTGGGAAGTGTCCTTACATGGCTGTCAGGAGGGCACTAAACAATCCTCTTAGATGTGTGTGATTAAAAGAGACACATCTAGACTTCGTGAAAAGTATCCTATATGAGTAGTTAGAAGAATTAGAAATATATTTCAATCAAAAAAAAAGTGATTCATCTATATTTTAGAGGTGAAATATATTTGAACCTGGTATAATTAAAATAGTAATTTAAAAAAAAATTCTTTGTGAATGTGTTTGAAAAATCATATTTGCAAAATATGTTCTGATCGCAACAGCTCTGGTTAGTCAGACAGTTGGTGAAAAGCTGTTCAGAGAGTCATTCAATTTATACAATAAAAGACAAACCCTATTAAATACATCCCTCTTGATGGATGTGTGTGTTTAACCTTCAAAGGTGGAGATTCCTCAGGGAATCCATTCCAGTGCTGTGTTACCCTTACTACTAGCTTCCCAAAACGTTAGCGTGATTCTTCCGTGCTAAAATTTAAGCTTGTTATTTTTGCTGTTGCCTGACACTCCCTCAAAGTGCACATTATTCCTTTTCTCATTCCAGAGATTTACACGTATCTAAAGACTGCTATCCTCTTCAAAGGCTGCTTTTTTTTCTTCAGGTTAAACTTTTAACAGTCTTTTTAACCTTCCCATATATGACATGTCTTCCCATACTCCAGTTGCCATCACTGTTTCTCTAGATTCTGATTAGTAGCCACATCTTTAGGGTAAGACATGGAAGGTCTTGTCCAAAACCAGAAGTGCTTCAGTTGAAACAATGTCGGTTCTAAGTGAAGTGGGAGGATTAAATCATGCACTGCTTAGACCATCCTCTTACCCTTCAGTTTGCGGGAACTCTCTGGGAGGATTCTCTGGATTCACACATGGTAAACAGAGTCAAGAATCTGGGAATTATTTAATCTAATTAAAAAGGAATCGTGTAGCACTGCCTTAGTGTCCTTTCTGGTGGATTACTTGATGTGGAGTGAGTGCCATCTGGAGGTTAGGAAACATGGAGCTCTGTATGCTTTCATACTGAAAAACAAAATCCCCATGCTTTACAAATGAAATGTTCTTACATGAGTAGGAGCTTGAGCCTGACAAATACTGGGCATCCACCACTCAGTATAAAGTTTGTGACCCAGAGTAAGGCATGCAAGTGCAATGTCTCTTAGTGTTGTGCAATCACCAATAAATGTGTAACCTCTGAGTGGCCTGTGCAGTTTTTGGAAAAAGCTCTGGCCGGCACAGGGACAAGGAAATTCTTGATCTGCTCTCTTGTCTCCTGCTTTCAGGTGTGTGAAGACAAATGAGTTCCTGGTGCAGTTTTCTGCTCACAGGAGAGAGCAGAAAGCATTTTAGCTGAACAAGAAGTTTTAAAAAGAAGGTTCCTATTTGGTGTGTCTGAACTCAGTTCTCCATCATCATTCATGTCTGCACAGATTGGAATAAGCCTTCCTCACCTGCGCTGGTTGCATGATGTGGTCTTCCTTCTTTAGGTAACTTAGATGTCATCTTGAAAGCCCTGATCCTCCAGTTAAAATTGTGTTGAGAAAGCCAAGGAGGAGGAGAGAGAACCACTTGGAGTCATGACTTCAGGGAGTGGGACCTGGCTCTTCTTTCTACAGTGCCTTTTTTTTTAGCCTGAGACCACTTGGATCAGTGATCACATTGCTCACAATGGTCACCTTGTGTGCTGAGCTGCCTTCTGCCACTGAAGTCTAATCATATAAACGAATAGCTTTAATTGCAAAGCACGAGTGCACCCATCTCCATCTCAGTCTGCTGAAAGACTGCAGCCTGTGGTGTCAAGGAAATGCTAATGGCTTCTGTGTTGAGCTCCACTTAGGACTGAGCATGATCCTGCAGAAGCTACATACAGCTCAAAGGACAGATATTGTGTGTACACTCTCCATGCTCTGCTGCTTGTGGATTTTTCCCTGCAGAATGACAGGCCATAAAGTTTCAACGTGTGTAATGAAGATGCAGTAGCTGAACAGGCTTTTGGTATTGTTGTGTTGATTTAGCTTTAGGATGGTTTCCCTGGGCAACCACAGATTTTAGGAACTATGAACCTGTTAAATTCAAAGTTGACAATCCTGAGGGTGTAAGATAGTTTGCTGAGCCAACATGTCTTCAGAGCAAAATGTGAAAGCCTGCTTCCTTGTCAATGAGTTTCCATCTCCTAAACCAGAAAAGAAAGTGTAGAAAAAGGGAATTTAAGAACAGCAAATCTACAGAAACAAAAATGGAAACTAATATGAAAATATTTGGTCTTCGTCCTTCAGCAGGGAGTGGTGAAAAGCACAGAGCATGTCTCACATGCCTAAGTATTATTCTTCAGAGGAAGTTTAAACATGCAGATGACAGAAGCTGATGAATCCTTGTCTAACTATATGAAATGCAACAAGCTGTGGCATTTTTGTCATGCTGGCTTTCAGAACTGAAAGTGTGTTGTTTATGCTGTGACTCATCTGAGCAGATCTCTATTAATTGTTTGTTTTCAGGAGATAAAATTCAGGAAGAAATGGCCTTTTGTCTGTAATCTCATTCTTTCAGATGTTAGTGGCATCCTTACTGTAGATTTGCATGGGAAGATGGATGAGATCTGTAGTGCTGTCTGTATATGGCCCCGTCACCCAAAATACGAAGAGGGTCATCTATTATGGCATTGTTGGACAAGATCCATTTTTACCCTTGAAAGAACTTGCTTTGTTGCTGTTATAGTGTTACTGAGGCACTAAGAAAGCTGGAGCTCACCCTCAAGTTTCCTCTTCTGTGCTCTACTGCTGAAGAAGTAATTCATATTTACTGGAGCCCTGCCAAGCTCAGTATTCATTTGACTGCCAGCAGTTTGGTTGGTTGAGTTGGGAACTTTGCTTGAGAACACAGACATATAGTTTGGCAGTGGCTTCTGTTCCTTTCTCTGACCCCGGATAAAACAAAGACCATTAATAAGTTTTCAAAATTACATCCATTGCTTGTTATAAAATTACAAATTACTGAAATTATTTATAATATCAGCACTTTTACTTATAATATCAGCACTTCTGCTTTCAAAATTAGAATTTAAATATACTTAAAAATATCATACTGAATGTACATGAAAGTGTTGTAGAAATAAAGCAAAACAATTGGGGTTTTTCTTCCTGTTGTCTTATGATAGGATAACAGAAGGAAATGAATAATTTTAAAATGTGTTGCATAAAACGTAATCTGGGACGGAAGTTACCCTGCTCTAGAATGGTTGTGATGTGGGAGGTTTTTTCTTTCATTTTTAGTAAGTGGCTTGGGTTTTAGCAGGCTGACATTATCTTACAAATTTGCTCCTAGGAAGTTGGTTCTTCCAGCACTCGTCTTTCTGCCGAGTTGTTAACATTGAAACAGACTGAACACACATAGGCAGCAGATGAAGGCACTTCAGCTCTTTTATTTTTCCTAAAGATTATAGTCGTAAAGAATTTGCCAATAATGCCAAAGTATGCTTCAATTTTAAATACTAGCCTAGCTCAAATGGACGAAAACTAAAAAGAGCATGGGTACAGTTGAATGTATGTTCAAAACTCATCATCTGGTCATGGTCCTTTAAGAAACTCCAGTTCTGGTACCTTGGAATAGAAGTAAGAAATGCAGTGTCAAATTTTTTGTCTTTAAATAAATTGGTTAATGTTGATCATAATTGAATGCCTGTTCAACTGCTCAGTTTGACACTTACAGCCCAGCTCTTACACCTGCAGATTCCTTGTACTAAAACCTGTCTTTTCAGTGATGGAGCCCAGGGTTTTCTTATTCCCATACTATATGAGGAGTGGGTGTTATTTTTGCAAAGGGAAGGTGAGGATACCATATCCACAATGTATTCCTTGTGCAAATGCAAATAAATTACTCATGTCCTGAGTCACTCTAGAAAACATTTGTCCAATGCCTTGAGCAAGACACAGCATCTTATTTTTTAAATGACCAATACTTTGCTGGCAGAAGTCCCTGGTAGGAGTTCCCAGAGCCATATTGCTGTAGGCAAACATCCATGGAAGTATTTTGTGCAGATAGGCAGCTGTGCTAGCAGCACGTGGAGTCAGAAGACCTGAGTTTTGCTCTTCAGCTCTGTTCTATACCTGGTGTGGGACTGCAGGGCAAGTCCTTTGATTTTCTGTCCTTTGCTTTCCTCAACCTGAAATGGACAAAACATCAGTTCACCCACTATTGTAATAGTACTGTGAGTCAAGAGAGGAAACAGTTCTGTACAGCTGTATCTGCAGCAGGGCTCAAGGGACACCTGGGTTGACTCTGAGCTGCTTACCTGTGGAGCATCTAAGCTTCTCGAAATAGTGCTGAAGCTGTACATCCTTCCGAGCTGAGCTGGTCTGTACAGCACAGCCATGTACCATGTGGAGCTAGGAGCAATGGATTTCTGTGCTGCACTCCCCTGTCCAGTGCAGATATGCCCCAAGTGCAAATAAAATCGAATTTATGTCTGTTCTGTTTATCGCTATATGTCTTGGTATACCAGCACAGCACTGAGGTCCTAGAATTTTTTATCTTGATATGCAGCCATTATTTGAGCGTTATCAGACTTGGATGTTACTGGATGGTGCTAATTAGTGAGAAATGTTGTGGTCTCAGGCATTGCCCTACATCTACTTCAAATCAGACCATTTAATGCGTACCAGCCTTTCTCCATCATTGTTTTTGGGGCAGGAATGTGGAACTGAAGGATAGTCCCCTGCAGGCTGTAGAGTGTGTAGTTTGATTAACACATCTTTAGGCATCTTGTTCTTCACGAGTCCGTCCTTTTGCAAGAGTTTCTGTCTTCATAGCTAAAACTGGAAAGCAGAACATGCATCAGCTGTATGATGTGTTACATTACTCGTGAAAGTGAGTTTGCACCAATATACATGACTGTCAGCCCCAGGGACAGGCACAGAGTCCTTCCTGCTGCCTTAGCTAGGGAATGACTATGGAACAGGCTGAGCCTGTTGAGCAAGGGTCTGAGTCTCCCAGCACAGCTGGGAGAGAATAGCATTGCCCTGGCTTCACATGCGTCAGAGTCCTGGCATCAGCCTGTCCCTCAAGTAAACGGAGCCAGACAAGACTGCAAATGCATCTCTGGGGAAATCAGGACTGTGATCTGTATCTCCTCCAGAAGGCTGAAGAGGGCGAAGGTTTCAGATGGGGTTTTTTCCCATTTTAAAAAATCCTGAGAGTGATGCTTATTTTCTTCCCTTTCCTTTAGCTTGGGCAATGCGCAGTTGGAAATGGAGCTGATTTTAATTTTACCAAGGATATTCTTCTAATAGGCATACTGACGTTGTATACTGAAGTGTAAACGTAAGCACTTACTCAAGATATGTGGCAGAGACAGGATTTTAATTTTGTGTTCCTTTGGGTCACTGGTGTGTGCACAGCCAAAGCATAGGTCGTACGTGTGCAGCCTAGTCTGCTGAAACACCATAACAATGGGGCAAGTTCAGTAGATTTACAGACTGGGAATACAAAATTGTGTTTTGGCAGAACACTCTGTTCAGCTTCCATTTCAGCCATTTCCAAGAGTATGAGAAGAGGTGATAATATCAGTGTGTCTGCAATAAATTATAAAGCTTGGCACTTTTATGTCTTCATTGTGGAAATCTCTAAAATCTAAAAGATACTTAGCATGCAGTTCTTTGTATCTCATTTCAGCTTAAGCCCAGCATGCTGCGAGATACTAGCACAGATTTTGTCCAGTGAAGGAGAACAGAGATAATGTAACCCTAGAAAGGAAGGTATTAGGATCTGATACAAAGTCCCTGCAGCAGCAGATTTTGTTTGATAGTGTTGGCTTTGGAACAAGCCCTGATGCTGTCGGGGAGTATCAGGCCATTGTCAAGACAAGCAGAAGAGGTATGAACTGGAACAAGTGACTTACCAGATTTTCCTTCCTCTGTTCAGCCTGCACAGACTCTCTCCAGATCTTATCCTGTTGGACTTGGTCTGCCTGCTTGTCTGCCCAGGCCCAAGTAGCCAGTTGTGCTGTGGTTGCCAGTTCTGCTCGGTTGGGTGCTGCTGGGACACAGAAGGAGCTAGGGCTGGTTGCCCCAGAGGTGTGGTTGCTGTTTGCTGAGACCTAGCCAAGGTATTTCTCCTGAATGCAGAACCTCTTTCCAACTTGTCTGTTTTGAGACTCACTGTATACCCAGCCTTTTTAGGTGTATTGTGACTTCTCAGAAATTGAGACCTATTCTTGTTTGCACTTTCAAAGCTCCTTCTCTCCTAACATTTTCTTTCAGCTGCTGCTTTGCAGTACTTTCAGAAAAGAACATGCACAGCAGCACTGACAGGCCGTGCTCAGCACTGGTTTACTTCCCTCTTATTTAATGCTCCTTTCCTACTGCTTTATGCTTCATCATTGCTTGAGCGCTGAGAGGGTTTTCATGGTAGCAGCGATTTCATAAGAAGTGACTGTAATTGGAAGCAATGGGATCTCCAGATGTAACCAGCAAACTCTTAGCTTACAAGGTGATTACAGCGACTGCAGCTGAGATCAGCCTCTATTCAAAATCCTCAGAACAATAAGGTCTGGTTTAATAGCAATGGATGCTGTGGAGATTGCTGCTGAGTAGTCAGGAGGACTTTTGCTGTGGTTATGTAGCAGAAGCAAAAGCTCCTGAAAGATGCTAGTTTCCCTGGTGTGTTTACTGTCTCTATTGGAAACAACTGACTTGTGAATATATGCCAGAAAAGGAGCAGAGACCCAGTGTGACAGCTGCTGGGGCCTTGAACTCTGGGGCAGAGATGTTTGGTTAAAATTAAGTGTTTCAAGGAATCTGTTCTGAAAGCTTCTTATTTTCAAATTAAAAAAAGAGCAGTCAGAGATCATAAAAAGTCTTTTCTAAGCACTTGGAGAGCTCTGCAGAAGGTATTAAGCAACTATGAGATGTTTTTAAGTAACTTTAAAGGGTCATTATTATACAAAGTGAGAATTTTCAAAACAGTGTCCAAAATGTCAGTGTTTGTCTTTACAGTCAGCCTGTTGGGCTTCTTTGGGATGAACTCACTTTTTCAAGTATTTGTGACCTTGCAGGAAAGCAGAGTATTTCAAGTATAAATTTCCTCTGAAATTCTTGACTGACTTGTTTTTGAGAAGTGTGGATTAGTTCCAGATGAATTCTAGCCTCTTGTTTCATCTTTCTGGTAAATGCTAATGAACTTTGAATCTACTTCTTCAGGGGGCTTTTGGCAAACTTATTTGCTTGTAATATTGGGAAACACATACTGAATTTGGCAAATAATTTATTTAACAATAGTTACAACTATACAACAATCCAAACACTTCATGTAGACAAGTTTGAGCAAGAAATACCTCTATAATGCTACAATAATTTTGGAAAAATTACTCTGAATTTGAAGATTGTGATAACATAACTTAAGAAAAGGTAAATTCCACCTCAAGCCCCCATGTTTGCTTAGGTTTTGAATTAAATTTTAGTAGACTTTTTGTTTGTTTTCTATTTTTTCTGAGATAATTGAAACATGAATAATATTTTTCATCTCTTTCAGCCAAAAAGCAAAAGAAGTCATGTACCCACATAGCATTGTCATGAAGTGAAGAAATTTAGTGTTTTCCAGCCTGGACTAATGGTTGTCCCTGTTCCTCTTGTGGAATCTGCTTATCTTGTTGCATTTGGTCCAGGGTCCTCTCCAAGTTGGAATGTGTGCAGCTGGTTGGGGAATAGTGTTTTAGCAGCATGTGATTGCTTTAAAAGGAATCTGAGGCATGTTTGGAGGACCCAATACATTAATCAGAGTGCATGGGATTTTGGCTCCTGATCTGGTCAGGAAAGGATGCTGATGGAAAGTCTGTTCCTCTTAATTCTTGTGTACAAAGTTCCTGCATCAGATCAGAACTTTAATTCCAATCCTCCCTTCGAGTCAGTTTCTGCAAATTAAATAGTAATAAGCTAAAACTGGTTGTTGTACTGAGGACAACCTCCAAATGACTACTTGCAGCCACCGAATAAACTGGACAGAAAGATTACAAGCAGGTGTTTTAAGTCTGTGCCATTGAGTGGTCTCAGCAGACCTGGCACAGATACTGAACCGTTTCCCCTCATTTTTCCCATTTGCCAGTTTAGCATTTTATTTGCTCCTTTGAATTGGTACAACTGATTTACTGTGTACATCTTTTCATCCTGTAGGTTGATGTTTATTGCGGCTTCATGCCACATGCATCGATGTAAATTTATTAGAACATCTTGATTTTTTTCTGGCTGGGGACATGAAACTTAAAAAATAATTATGGGTGTCACTGTCAAAGATGGCCTTTGCTTAGAAGTTTGGTTTGTGATTAATTAATTTGACAAGCAGTGTCAGTGCCTGTCATTTTGAGGAAGAACTTAACTGAGTTTAGTCTTTTAGTTTTACGAGACAAGTGATGATATGCACTACAAATTCATCTGGGAGAAATAAGGCAGTTATTTCCTTTGAGTCAAAGGAAAAGATGCCTAGAGAGGCTTTTTATAGAGGAAAAAGTTCAGGTGTTTAGACAAAACCTTTTTATTTGACCACAAGAGGGTATTGCAGTATCAGTTATGCAAGACTTTAACTGTTTGCTTATATGTGCTTTGACTTCTTTTTAAAATAAATATTTCTCAAAACTGATCATTTATATTAGGTAGTAGTTAAGAAAATCAGGTTTTCTGTGCCAGTATTTGATGTCCTTGTCCAAGGGCAATTTCTGAGCTGTTTTTCCTAAAATTTATAGTACAAGTTTCTTAAAGCTTAAGAGGTTCCCTTCACTGGACAACAGAGACTTAGACAGTTACTCTGAAACACTGAAAAACTTCATGGAAATGGCTTGCAAGAGTACATCAGTCAGAGAAGAGAAATAATGACAGGAGATGAATGTGTCGCTGCTTTGTCTGGAAGTGCCTGTTGGTCCGGGATGGGAGCTGGCACGGTCAGTGAGATCCTGATCTGATTTTTCCATGTGGTTTTACTTGCAGGAATACGTTCTGAAATCTTTTTTAACTCATTTGTGTGTCCCAGTTTTCTCCTTTACACCCAGTTCTTCTACAATATACATCCAATGTTGGTTTGCACTTTTTTTTTGTAAGTCAATACTGTGTTGCAATAATTCCCTACAAAAGTTATGTATTCTAAACTTTAAGGGCTGTGTTGCCAAATGTTTGTGCTATGTTTTGTACATAGCACATGTTCAGACCATGGGAGAGGGACCTAGAAGGATTTTTGGATTCACCCACTTCTAGATCTACTGCTGAATTTAGGAGAAGGTGCGTGGAATGCCTGCATGTCTCTCAACAAGCTCACCTTGTAAAAGAAGTAGAAGAGCAGCCATATCACATTATCTGTGAGGATCAAGTTTCTAAGGGTTCTGATAGCGGCTGATGGACAACAAAGCAATTTTCATACAAGGAAGTTTGTGAGATATTGCAGAGATTTAAGTAGCATACACATTTAAAAACCCGGGTGCAGTGCATATGTCGTATGCAAATAAGAGGCAGGAGCAAAGGCTGGAGGAGAGGGCAGCCCTCTGGAGACCAGCCTTTCCGAGCAGGTCACAATTCAGAAGATCTCTGTCACTTCATGAGGAGTGAAGAGATCCCCATGGAAATCTTTCAGTACAAGCAGTGTTTCCTGCCTGCCTCAAATAATGGCATTTGACTTGTCATCATCATCATCATCTTCCTCGAGTGAATGAAGATGAGTCAAGCCAGTCAGGGTTGCAGGCTGGAAGGTGGGCCGAGGCGATGGCTGGCAGAGCAGGCTGTTAGGTGGTCGGTCAGAGGACGCTGAGCACCCAGCAGAGAAATGACATTTGGCAGGGCATTAACACAGTGCTTTTTCATCAGCCCTGGGCATTAAGCACCGAGGGCTCTGGAAAGCCTGGGGGTGGCAGGTCCTGCTGGTGAGCTGTGTCTTAGTCTGGCAGGAGCAGAGTGCCTTGGGCCACTGTATGCAGGCAAAATGAAAACAAATCCAGCCAGCTCCCACTTTGGAGTCAAACTCCTTTTAAGTAATTTGTGTAGCTGATTAATTAAAGGCATCATGCATGAAGTTTTGCTGTGCTTTTCTTAAAAAATGTACTTATTTCATGTCTCAGTGGAGTTCTGCTGATAGACCCTGGCAAGTTGAGTGTCTGTTGCATTGGCAGCATACAAATACCACGGGGGGAATGTCTGCTTCCAATGACACAGAGTCTGACACTTCAAAATAAAACCAAAGCTGTAGTACAGATTGTAAGAAATCTGTTGTGATTTTTTTTAATCCCCTTATGAAGGTTGCAAAATATGTTAACTACTGATAGGCAGTTTTCCTTATTTGAAGCAAAAAATATTTATTTGAAAAAGTATTATTAACTTGAAAAAAATCTGAAACATCAGCTATTTCACAGAATATGCAGGCCTGTTACATTAGAGTCTTCTACTTAAACCTGCTGCCTGAGCAAGGTGATGGGATTTCAGGGAAGGAGCACAGTAGGGCTGGTGTGTGAGTAGGGATTTGAAAATATCTGGTTTTAGGAGAAAGAACTATGAATAGATGTAGTGTTCCTCACTGGCTGAGGGATGTTTTCAGTTGCTATTTCACATAATTTCAGTCTTAGAGGCCAGATCCTGTCAAGAAGTGCAATATTGTACAGACAACCAAAGTTATCTTCATTAGTCAGAGCTGAGTTCAAGTCACATCTTCACCACAGCAGGGAGCTCTGGTAACTGCACAGTGGAGCTTGGCTTTATTCTGTTCATCCTCACTGTTGGCTCACACAGTTTGTTAACAGGTCTAGGAGAATTCCAGGGTATAAAGTGGTTGAGTACTTCTGCAGAGGCTGTGCTTTGTGCTGCCTAAGCACCCATGGCAGCAGTTTGGGCTGGCGTGGCCCTGATTCCTGCACTCCTGGGGTCTGCAGCTGCTCACAGTGTCAGCTTACAGGGCAGGGAAACTGCTGCACAAATACTGCAGAGGCTCGGTTTTCCCTCTCTGCTACCTGTAGCACTGTAGTACTTACGGAAGTACTGTGAATTGCAACATTCCGTCTGTGTGTCATTACATATTTCAATGCTTAAGGTGCTGTTCAGGTTTTGGGGGTTTTTGCATTATTCTCTGGTTTTTAACCTGTCTCCTCTGGCAGCTAAGAGTATATTTGTTGATCTGCATTTTGGTACACGGAATGTTTCATTTACCCTCTGCTCACCATATTCATAAAAGACATTAACTTTTTGTTTTGATGTGAGAAACCAAAAATTCTCTGCTGCAAGTTCTGCAAAGTTTTCAAAGCAGGACACCTAAAATTTATTTTAAATTGTGTCTCCCTATTAAATGAAAGGCGGCACCTGGCTTTTAAAGTGTTCTTAACCTTTGCGAGTTTTGTTGGCTGAGAACTGAGCTACTTCCTCTTAGTTTTTTTCAAGGTGACTGTCATAGTCTCAAATTGGGAAGCCTTGTCTCAATCACAAGCTTTGTCTATTTTTCAGCAAAGCTTTTAGTGTCTTCATTGCAGCTATTAGTGTGGGTTTCCTTTTTAACTGTAGAAGCTAGTGTTAAATCACACTTCAGGCTGATGTTTGTCCAGCTCTGACTGTTGGGGATTGGAAAGAAGTTCTCCCTAAAGGTGGGATGTTCCCACAGCTAGATGTAGAGGGGGTTGTGTATAACCTTTTCTTTGATACACTAAATCTGGTGGCAGATTTCCCGAGATCCTGAGGATTCACGTCTGAAGGGACATCGGGAGGTCGCCAGCCCAACCTGCTCCTCAGAGCATGAGCTGTGGTATCAGACCAGCTGATCAGGGCTTTATGCTGTTGATCTTGAAAGTCTCCAAGAATGGAGACTGCACAACCATTTTGGGTAATGCATCTCACCTCGGCATGGCCTCCGTGATGAAAATGTTTTGGCTTATATACAGTCAGAACCTCTCCTCTTTCAACTTGTGCCCATTTTATTTCATCCCTCCACTGAGCCCTTCTCTAAGCAGCCTGACTCTGTCTTTCCAATAAGCTGATTGCAGGTACTGGGACACTGCCCTTCACTCTCACCACAGCCTTCTCTGCTCCAGGCTGGGCAGGATTTTATCACCAGTTGTGTTGTCTGTGTTACAGAGATGTGTCAGACCTTTACCTGACCCACTCTGTTCTCTGTCCCTGCCTGATTTGACCATTTACACTGCTCATGCCCAGCAGGGCAGATGCTCCATGTGACCAAGAAAGGAAAATAACAGAGTGTACTGAGAGTGCACAGTCCATTTTGGCATTCTTTTCTTAGATCACCTGTGCTGTTCTGTAGTCCAGTTCAGCCTTATTCCTTCTATGGTTGTACAGACCTTGATTGTTTTGCTGTAGAGTTAGAAACTTTTGCTCCCTGAAGAAATGGACATCCAGAACAATGTGAAATCTTCCTGGATGTGTTTGGAGCTTTTTATTTTTAGCTCAGTTGTGCAACCATTCACATGCAAATACTCAAAAAGGCAAAACTGAAAGGAAAACAGCTGCATCCCCAGACCTTTAGGCCAGAGGAGCCAAACAGACCTGGAAAAAATTTCAGACTGGATTTTCACTGTACCAGGTGCTTCAATAATGATCTTGTTATGGTATGATGAAGAGAATGGGAGTCTGCCTCTTAGAATGGGCTGTATTGCAGTTTTCGAGACAGGTCTCAGTTTTTAGGAAACCTTTTGCTTAGGTCACTACTTCAATTTAGAAACCTCCCAAAACAGTGTACAGACATACAGCTAAAAGGGCTTTTGCAGAATTGGGATAAAATCCTGCTTTCTTGCATTTGATCACTTAATGAGAAAAAGGGCAAGAGCTTATCCTACTTTTTGTGTGAACTACCTACATAATCTACACATGTACAGTATGAGTATCATATATCTCTCTTTAAAAATCCAGCTCTGATCACAGTGCTGATATAAGTGCACCTACCAGCCGCTTCCATGTAGACATCGTGAAAACCTTCAGCCAAACTGAGATCATGGAAGATTTTTGCCCTGTTTGACATGAAGCATTTCATCTTGAAATATAGTGAGATCAGTGAATCATTAATGAGAAACAGGATTTCCAAAATGCTTCCGGGTTCTGGAGGCCCAGGACAGAAAAAGGAGCAAAGCCTGACAGCATGAAGAGCCCCATGTCAGTTGAGGTCTCCTATAGCTTCCAGCATTCCTGGTGATTAACAGGCATCTCAAAGTTCTGAGATATTGTGCTACCTGGGTCCTTGGTTTCTGGGAAGACTAGTCAAGGCTTCCATATGTTTTTAAAAGAGTAGAAAAAATAGCAACCAAAATAGGGATATTCAGATGGGCTTTTGGTCTACTGCAGCATTCCAAGTCCTTGATAGATTAAACCATGAAAAAAATGTTTTGCAAGTCTTTGTTCTTGTCTGCCAAGCATGCTAAGGATCCTTTAAATGTATTCTAAATTGTTTAAGACTAACTAACCTGCGCAAAATTAGTTGGGTCAGTGAGATAATCACACATAGAAGCATCTACTGCCATTTAGAAAGTCCTAGGATAGCTGAGAAGTCCACGATGGGCCACCAGATCCATAGCAAAGATGCAAGAGACCTGCATCTTTCTACAAAAGCAGGAGGGATAAGCAGAAACATTTGGCTGTCAGGTTGCACTGGATGACCATGAGTGTGTCAGTACTTCACATCTTGACATCCAGTTAAGAAGAGTGTTATTCAACCAAATCTCCCAGTCATCTCCACTTACTGTGTTATGGATTGTGCCATGGAGTGGTCTTGGAACATGCAGCCTGTGGGGACTCTCAGGCTGCTGCTGGGGAAGGTGAGGTGCACCCGCTCTCCAGCTGCTCACGGGTGTCAACGCCGTGGGCCAGGGAAGGGCAGGCAGCCCCTGGCCTGCAGGGTGGGTAAAACATCTCTGTGGTTCCTTAAGCACAGCCAGTTTCACTCCAAAGATCCATACTTCCTGGTACTGCACACGTGTTCCATACACCTCCATTAACTGTAGCGTGGCAGAGATATCCTTACAGGAGTCCTATAGCAGCGGATGAACATGAGGTTTACTGTGAAGGAAAGGTATAACCACATCTACTCTAGGAAGAGTGCCAGGGCCCACTCCCTGGATGGCAATCATAAACATTCCCCATATTAGAGAAGAAGTTTGTACTAAGTGATTACATTATATTGCATGGTGTGTTCTGTTACTTACTTCCTGTTTAAAAAGGGACTTAGCCAGGAGCAAAGGAAGAGGTTGGGTGAGGGAATTTGTAGAAACAGTAGCTTAACTTTCCAGTCTTCTTCTCTGATTGATAAGATTAATATTCCTAATTCCAGCCATTTTTCCTTCATAGAAGTTTTGTTACATACTTGAACCTGACATTTGGAGGATTGAGGATGTTTGGACTGCCTTTTTTGCAAGTCTGATGATGAAAACAACTTATGCCACCAGCATAAAACAAAAAGCAGAAACCCTCTTATACTTGTAGGAGAACAGTTTACAGAAGCTCAAAGTTTTGCTGATGAATGGGAATATCCATTTTGGAAATAGCCTGCACTGGCTCTGTAGTGAAATGGTACCATACTCTTGCAAAAGGCTAATATAGGGATTTTGAAAAAAGCATCTCTGTGCTGTATCCATTTGCTCTTCGCCCTTTGCCTGCTTCCATTCCTCCAGGATGTCATTAACTTGCCATAATGTGAATATTCTCCCAGGTTGCATACATTAGCTTGCACAAACCTACCATTTTGCAGGAGGACTAGAAAACAGCAACAGTCAAAGCAAATTTTTCAAACTGCTTCTTTTTTGAAAAACTTTTATCCCCAAATTAAAATATAATTTTTAACCAAAAAAAGTTTTTCTTACTTTTCTATATGTCTTTGTTTGTGGTGAGTGTTCAGATTCATCAGTGCCTTGGTCTGTGGTGGCTGCTTTACTTTGTACATTCTGTTTTATGGACTCCACTGTTGGGATTGTTGTTAGCTGGGAGAAGTAAATAGACTTTGAGAAAGAGATCACACCATAGCAACCTTCATCTTCTGTTTACGGTTCAAATAAACGTCTGTGCTGTGGAAATTTATGTCCTGAAGAATTTTCTAAACTAGAACATGAATTGGTTTAATAACAAAAGGATTAATGTAGATAAGTTGAAGACAAATCTACATTTAATATTTAAATGGTGAATAATTTTATTTTTTAAAAGCTGCCATTGACTCTGAGATTATCTCAGTTGGTTAGAGCATGGTGCTAATACCACGAAGGTTGTGAGGCCAATCCCCATATGGGCCATTTACTTAAGAGCTGGACTGTATGATCCTTGCGGATGGGTCCCTTCCAACTCAGAATATTCTGTGAATCTGTAAATTATACATCACAGGCACTCAGTAAGGAGAGAGTATTTTTCACTTATTTACAATACCAGAAAATACATGACTGTTTTGAGGGAGAGGTTTATGTAAGCACCCAGCAGAATATGAGTTCTCTCATTAAAATCAATATTAAAACTCCCCTTGTTTAATGGCAGCAACTCCATGTGTGTTTTGAAAACCCAAACCTGTCAGTTTGTAATTTCCTCACCTTTTGGTTAAAGAAGTAGATTTTACTCAAGAAAAATGTCTATTGGCTGAACTGGGTGTTTTGCTCCCCTCTGAACATCCTGGCTGGAGGGAGATCTTAGACCTTTAAAGGGTATGCCAGGGAAGGACATTTTTTCCTTCCTGCCACTGATGCTAAGACACTGTTGCTGGCAGTACTTTGGGTTTATTCTTTTCTTAATATGCAAATTGGCAAGATTTTATTCCAAAGTGTAAACATTCCTTATTCCTTAGAGATTTCACCCATAAATGTTTGTCCTTCAGCTGGCTTGCCTTTATCATTGGCCAGTGGTGCAGAAAGCATGATCAGGGGAAGGGTCAGTGTGGGATGGAGTCACCATTAGGGAGGATCTTCTGTCTGGTGAGGCCCTTGTGGGTTTTGGCACAGAGAGTGGATGGAGAAGCCAACTAGGAGGCAGAGCAGGGTTAGGTATTGTTTTAATATCAGGGTGTTTCCCCCCT
The DNA here is from genome assembly GCA_013397755.1 of Cnemophilus loriae. Classification (NCBI taxonomy): domain Eukaryota; kingdom Metazoa; phylum Chordata; class Aves; order Passeriformes; family Corvidae; genus Cnemophilus; species Cnemophilus loriae. The sequence goes on along the minus strand of VZTF01006238.1, from coordinate 3,593,884 downwards.
GGTAGAAATTATCATAAAAACCAATAACTACAGGACATCAGTGGAACATTAGTCTTGAAATCCAGGGGTAGGTGATCCCCACAGAGCCCCCAGCACAGTGCTTGCTCAGAGCCCACCTGCAGCACACACACCTGCAGGTTTGTGCTTCTTCTCTCCCAGCTCTCTTACATCACGTGAAGATTAGCTGGGTGAGGGGAAAGCCAAGCTTTTTATATAGTGCTTGCTGCTATAGAAACCACGAGCTCTGTGACAGCGTGCTCGGCTGTGTGGGCACAGCCGGCAACAGCTCCCAACCAGGAGAGCTGTAACTGTACTCTCAGTTTTCAGTATTCTCAACCAAAACCCAGCTGCCTTCTGAACTGTTGTGTGTCTGTCACTCTGCAACGTGCAGGTCTTTAACGTGGGAAATATTATGCCAAATGTCTGAAGTTGTTTACACTGAAAAAGAAATCCACAGCTCCCTGCTAAGGTTTATCTGTTGTTTCAAGTCTGCCACAACGTGTGGATGACATCAAGCCTCTAGTGATGGGAATTATGGCTGTAACTTTCCCCAGAAAGTCACTTTCAGCCATCTCTGTGTCTCTCCAAATGTAAAGAGCCAGGATTAAAAGAGGTGATATATAAAAAGTATTGTGTCTGCTATGCTTTTCATGACAGTGTTAAGATAAAAAAGTCTATAAAATGACTGATAGATATTTCTGAAGTCAGAGGAGGATGGAGCTGCCGGCTGTGAGGAGGGAAAAGTAATCTGGCATTGATCCTTGGTCAATAGGACAGTGCTACTTATTCTGGTAGGTCTGGCTTTAGGGGAAAAAAACAGAACAAGAGGAGAGAAAACAAATGTAGAACATCCCAAAGACACTTGAAGTGCACTCTGCTAAAAGTAAAAAGGAAATTATATTCATGAAGTGTATTAAAGCAATAGATATGCTTGCTTCTGTCAGTGTTACAAGATCTCTAGAGGAAGAAAAAGGGGCCTGCTGTTTTAAAATCCAAATTCTGGATGTTATGGCTGAGGCAGTATCTCAAAAACATGTACCTGAGAGACAGATCTGAAAAAAAAAAATACCCTGATGAGTACAAAAAACCAACATGGAAGATACAGTACAAAATAAAAAATTTAGAAGCTGAACTTGTTCTGGATTCCAAAACATTCTTCTCAGAGGAACTCGTGTCCCACTAGCGAAGTATTGAGTGGGGCAGAGGTGAAGCAGGGACTGTGTATGGAGACTGGGGAGCTGCTGTGGAGGGGAAGGATGAGAGCTTTGAATCCTGACCTCTACTTCTGCAAGTTAGAAGCTAATTTTGCAAGCTTTTGTCCTGCTTTATCCAGCCCCTGTCCTTTCAAACACTAGCACAGGCTATGCTATATGCACAGCAGCCTCCCCTTTGAGGAAGAAATGTCACAGCAAAATGTTGGTGCTTCTCCAGGTCCCATTGAGCACCTTCTGCAAACCCATGGTGTCCCTGAATTTTGAGATAAAGTAGAACTCAAAACACAGGCAGCAGACACATGGGGTTGACAGACTGCATACACCAGCTATTGGAAAGTGCACGCTGAAAGAAAGGTGCTGGCTCACCACCTCTGCTTTGAAATCAGTAGCCAGTCAGGTTCTATCAGAAGCAAAGATGCTGTGGAAGTACTGGAGTTGATCCCATAGTGGGATAAGGATTCTGACAAACTGCAAAATCAAGTCTTTCCAGAAATACTGCATGAGTTACACACCCACTTCTTAGTTTTGAATAATCTAGGATTATTGCTGCCAGACAAACTAAATTGGTTCTGTCATAAGCTCTCAAAGCCAGGCAATAGCAAAACCAATTCAAGGGGTTTTGTTTTCTTCTTTGATTTTTTAGGGCTTTGCAAGCTGTGAAAATGATGACACACCTAAAACGGTGTGAGAGAAAAGATTGTTTGGGATTATACTAAGTAATCTTTCTGGTGGGAAGCACACAATTATGTACTGTCAGCACATGGAGCGTGATGGGACTATAATTTTACCTATGTTATTTCCCCAGGTTGCCAAAGAAACCATAATAAGAAAAGTCAAAGTGCTCCTGTTCTTATTGATCTTCTTAACAAATTCTCGCAAGCAGCATCTACTGTTATAATTATTTTCTCTTCTCTAAGCCGATATCTGATGTCACACATACCACTGTCAAAATCAGCTGGTTTGCCAGTGCAGAAATCTAGCATAAAACTCTGTAAGAAAGGCTACACTGAAGGAAATGGAACGAGCACATTAATGCTTTCCTTTGCTGTTTCTTTAAAAGTTTTATGGATGTTGTCAGAAATGAGAAAAAAATGCTGTCAAGTCCGAGAAAATTAATCCTTGTCAATTTTAAGGTGGGTGAGATGATGATGAAGGTCTCCTTGATGGCTGGCAGCATGCACACAGTGTTCAAGGAAGAGCAGGAGCTCTTTGGAAACATTTCTTTTTAACCATAAGCCAGGGCAGGTTTGCTTGGCAGCCTTGGGAAATAACATGGTGTAGCTTGGATGGACTTTGGGAGACACGAGACAGGGAGGACAGTGGCAGGAACCTGCTGGAGGACAAAGCGCTCTGGGGCAGTAGTAGCAATACGGAAGAAGGAAGCCAGAAGGACTTTTCATCTCCAGTCCCTGTGGAACCAGTTGCTAAGCAGGTGGTTGAAGGCTTCCTCCTCACCTTCATCCTTGTCTTCCTCCTCATTGTCCTCCTCCTCATTGTCCTCCTCCTCTTCCTCCCTGGCAGGAGGACTCCCACAAGGAGTGGGGTCTTTGGGGATCTGTGGAGGAGTGAGGTAATGAGGCTACACCAGGGGAATGAGGGAAAGCTGACCAACTGGCACATCCTAGAGTTAAAATTTTAATTTTTTTTTTTTTCCGTTTTCCTTTTCTGTCCTTTGAAAAGGGGTGCACTAGTCCTGAAGTATATCCATGATCCATGCAATCATAATTTTTTATCCAAAAAACTGAGTGTACAGATAAATAGAGAGTGATGGCTGAAATGAACCTATAAACTGGAGTGTCTGCAAAAACATCCCATGCTATTTCTGCAGCTTCTCGTAGCAGCTGCCTGTGGCCCCACAGCTGAGAAGTTCTGCCGAGTAGTAGATGCAGAAAACTTATTATTACTATGTAAATAAAAGTCCAAGCAGGACAGAAAGAAGTTTATTCTTTAGAGGAAACTGAGCTAAAAAATTTGGGCTTTAGCTGTGGGACTAGAGAGGTTTTTGGTCATTTGGAGCATGAAAGGCGGGGGTGTTCCTCAGATTTTTGTGTTCACTTGCAAAGTCTGTCCCCTGTTGTCCCCTGTTGCCCTCAGATGATGAGCAGTGACATATGGATGCTGTGGGAGGCTGGGCCTGGGAAGACAGTTCTCTCAGGTCAGGAGAGTGCATGGCATTGACAAGTGTAATGTACCCATGGCTGGTCTGCAGCTTTGGTTGGGAAGATGAAAAAAATGGTTCAGATTTATTCCGGGTGGTGAATGCAAAGCAAGCCTTGGAAGAGGCTCTTGGAAGCTCTTGGTAGAAGCTGAGAGGTGGACATGCAAGCAGAAGTGTTAAAGTTGGGTTTGCATCCATGTGGTTGCCTACCTTTTCCTAAAACTAATGGAAAGCACAGGTTTTCCCCTCATTTTTGAAAGAATTTTCACAAGTAGATTTAATGGTATGTGAAGAAGAAATGACAACACCTCTCTGCCTAACTGGCAGCCTACAGCTAACTTTTAATGAGCCTTTCTTAATAACGTTTCCATTATTCTCCTTCCTACTGAGGGTGAGTGCAAGATATTCTGTAAAATTATTACAGTCCTATTTTTCATCTCCCTGTGGAGAGTAACAGTTGGGGTGTTGAGTAGCTCTGGTGTTCAGAAATTATGTCTGACAGCCCCAGGAAAGTGTGAAAGAGAGCTGCCCTCTCAAAGCCTGTGAATAGTCATCCTAGTAACAACTGTATCTGAGAGACCTTTAGGGTCCTTTGTCTGAATGGAGATTTGATGAAACTGAAAAGAACGATTTAATATATGTGCTTGGAAGAAGAGAAAGCATTTTTCTTACTGTATCATATAGTTAGTAGAAGAAATGAGGTGACTCCCCTGGCCAACCTTCCCTCTGTAAATCCTTTCCATCAGAGCTTCAAAAACATCTTAAGAAATCTTTCTACGCTGAAGGAAAGTCCCTAAAGATAATCAAGTGGTTTTTGCATTACCATAGTGGCTTCTAATCCTGAGAGCCACTTAAGGATGGGAAGTTGTTTTCAGATTATTTCAGCCTGCCTTCCTCGCCTGCTGGTTTAAGTCTCTTCCCAGGCATCCATACCCACCACTGAGTGGGCAAGGCAGGATGGAAGTACACATTTACTGCAAACGGACTTCTGTGTCACATAACGCATCAAACAAATCATCGGCCACAAGACTATGATCAATGGCTGCTGAAATTGGATCTGAAATTATTGGAGGATCTATCATTAGAGGCAGTTATTACGGAATATAGACTATCCTTGCATATACCATTTTCCCATTTTAGTCTATCTGCTATGCAAAGTGTCTCTCTGTTGAACCATGACATTTTCCCAATCAACAGCCCCATCCATTATGGCCATGCTGTGCAGTTTGCCTGTAAATGGTAAAAGGATTGTAATTGTGTGAATTGTGGCAGCTTGTGACAGCAAGCAGTGTGGCCAGCCTTTTATCATTGCAGTCTTGTGGGCTTTTATGTTGGTATTTGATTGATAGCTTAGCTATGAATTTGCATAAACCTGATAATTTTCATGAAAATTTGATTCAAACAACCAACACAGCATTTTGTACTATTTTTCTTTTCTTTCCTTGTTTCCTTGTAGATAGTGGTTCTATTTGATGTTTGGGTAAGTGGTGAAATTAAAGTTCTCTGCAATTTCAATACAGTAAATATCTCTACATTAATGTTTTTAAGAAAATTTCATTTACTCAGTATATATAATGGAACACATACATGTTCTATGCTATGAGTACATCATGACACATGCATTGTGAATGAATGCTCCCATATTACACACAAAGTGTTGAAACAAGCCGAGTTTTGACTAAAATCCAATGAGATCCCGGGACCAAGGCAGCCTTTATTTTCACTCCCCTTTGGGTGTATGAGAAACCCTAAGTTTTGTGCCTGTGCCTGTTTCTGTTGTAGATCTGGGCTCCCATTGAGAAGCTGCTCATTGAGCACAGGGGGTACCTTGCCTGCAGACCATAGCAGCTAGTTTAGGTGCAGGAAGAAGAAAACCACACAGAAGAAAATCAGCCCAGGTGTGTTCCTGGGCTGCAAAGCTCTGCCAAAGGGGCGGCATCTGGTCCCCCAGATAGGAAGTTTCTCTGAGAGATGCTGTTCCTGGTATGCAGGATGCCTCTTTGGCTGTTCCTGTTCTCCAAGATGATGTGTTATGATGAACAAACAAAATTTGTAGCTCAGGACTGCATCTCTGTGCCTCCGGAAGACACTTTTATCCTCATTGTTTAAAAATGTTAAGAGTCTATTATTCAGGGCATACATAATTTAATGCAAATAATAACAATATTATGAGTAATGGTAAGCAGCTTTCTTGTCATTGAGCCAGGGAAGTGAGACTTCTTTATTTTTATGATATCAGGATTGATTCAAACCAGACCTCCTGTACTGAGAAAAAAATGCCCTTTGTATATATAGTGGACTTAAAGCACTTACTAAAAAGTCATGCCCTGCTCTCATGAAGTGAGTAGCAAAATCCCCATGATCAGAAAAAAACCCTGGATCCCTAACCAGGTATTGTAAAAGAAAAGCGTACTTCAGTTACAGGTGTTGCTTAATGATGCAGTCAAGCTTTGAAGATGCTGCCCTGTTTTCAGGGTGCAATTGGAGAGCAACGCTGGGCTCCTCATCTGGGCAGTTCCCTGCCAAAAGCCTTCAGAGCTTGGCTTTGTGAGAGGGCTGCTCCCACGTGTTCTCCCAGCATCATGTCTGTTGAGTTGCTGCTGTCAGTAGGAAAAGTGTTATTTGCTGCTTTAGGACAGTGTTTTGACAAGATGCTGGATGTACAATCTCACAGGAGTACTAAGAGGTTTGCTGCCAAACTCCCAGATCTCTTGCTGTTCATGGGCAGCAAGGCATTTTTTGTTTCTGAGTTTTATGGCTTGGGTACATACATTCTAGCTGCTGGTATAAAGCAGTTCCTGAACACACACTGCCAAATTTGAAGTTACATTGAAATTGTAACAAAAAATATTGCTAGAAATATTGCAGGAAAAAAAAAAGAAATTAGTATATGAGATGGAGGCCCTATATTAATTTACAGGAGTTGCTGAGCCATTTTGATAGTTGAAAAGAATCAGTCTGAGGCTGAGCTCAGATAGGGAAATGTTCAGGCATGATGACTAAGGTTTATAATCACAGAATTTATAGTCACAGAAATTTATAATCATGGAAAACCTGGTGTTTACAATGGGAAGGTCAAGGCATCCTCTGCCCAGGCAGCATCTCCAGTCTCCATACAATAAGTTACCAGTGTCAGCATAAAGAATTTCTGAAAATTGCTGTCACCATTGCTGTCAGCTTCCCCTTGCACAAAGCCATGCAAGGGCTGATCACCTGCCGGGAAAAACATCCTTTTGTGATTATTCGGGCAGTTGGGGCCCTCGTTGCTTTTCAGCTGGCGGGTGCGGGCTCCGGGGGCGGTCTGGCCGCGGCTCCGCTCCGTGCCCGGGTACCAGCCAGCAGAGGGGAGCCGACAGCCGCGCATCCGTCTCCGCCTGGTGCAGGAGAGCACGGGCTGCCGGGAGGTGAATGAATGAATGAATGAATGAACGAATGAATGAGTGTCTTCCTTTGCATTTCCAGCTGCTCTGATTTTTAGTTTCCTTCTGTGTTGTAGAGGTGCTGGAAGTGGGGTTTCTAGTGAGTTAGGATATTTAAAAGTGATATGTTGATGACATAAATATACATCAATTCCCAAAACAGTGAACAGTACATTTTTTTTCCCTGAACGTTTTGTACTAGATGACATGAAATTGTCTCAGAGCCTCTAAATGAGTCTTTAATATATCAGCAGGTTAATGAACCAACATTACAGACAAGATCTTGAGACAGAACTGCATATCTGATAATCACATTCCTGGTAATTTTGTTTTACTGGAATATTCCAAGTGTCTCTTTTCTTCACAAACTATAAAGGGACAGAAGTAAATGGGCTGGAAAATATCATTTAGCAGTGTGTTTCTGTCCCTTGCTTATGCGATGACTTTTGCCTTCTCTTCAGTTGTTTGAGGGAGGTTCTCATTTGTTTTGCTGGCAGACTCAGCCTGCATAGAGCCACAAATCACTCACTAGATCTGAAGGGTGACCCTGCTCTGCTCGCAAATGCTGCTGCTTTTCCCAGTAGGAGCAAAGGATGGGAAGCCAGCAGCAGGAAAAGCTCCAGCAGTATGGGTGGGATAGATGGAGAGAAAAGCACTGATTAAGGGTGAAGAGGGTGCAGGGTCAGTGGTTACTGTCCAGCATCAAAGGAGAACAGTAGGATGCACCTTTTGCAATGCACTAAAAACACTTACTAAGGTGAGAGAGATAATGTGGGAGAAGGGGTGACACTTAGAAATATTGATGAGAACAGATTTTGCAGTGGGGCTCTGGCTAAAGTGGAGAATATGTATTAATAAGGTTAAAAGCAGAAGGCTGGAAGGAGGTAGATCAAAAATCAAGAGGGAGGAGGATGGACAATGTCTGTGAAACAGGAGAAAAGTGAGCACCAACCTGTGTGGGTTCCTGGTGATGCCCTAATGCCTGTGGGCAGCGAGTGTTCTCAGCTCTTGCTGTTCCTCAGTTTGGCTTCTGTAAGATGATGGTGTCTTGGCTTTGTGGGTTCACAGGATTATGCAGGTTATTCATGGAAAGGGCCTCATGAGATCCTCTAATCTTTGTCCTCATCTTCCCTTCTTCCTCTCTACCTCATCTGATTAAAGCTTTTCTGTCTCTTACATGTAATGTTACCGCAATGGTTTGGAGTAGATCTGCTATGTTACAAATAATAAAACCCCCTGTTACCCAGAGACCTCAGGCACGTGGATGCACAAGATCTCAGCACTTACGCAAGGGAAAAAGAAAGACAAACACAAGCAAAGAGGGTGTAGCATTTCCTCTGACTTTAATGTGGTTTCATCCATGCTTGTGATGCTAAATTCCCCGTGTAGCTGCAAACTTCTGAGTTGCCTACTTGAAGCACAGTTCCCAGTCATTCTGTACAAATTTCATCACAGACGTAAAGCCGGTGAAGGTGAGGTGCTACACACGTATCTTATGGCGTGGAAGAGCTTTGCATCGCAGCCTCTGCCGAGACCCAGAGAAATGTGTTTCCTGAATGTAGCACTTGCTTTCTGAGAGCAAGCAGTCAGCTTCCCTAAATTACCCACCAGCTTCAGAAGAGGTGTGTTCCCTTTGTGTTTTGTATTACTATTCTCTTATTTTCACTCTAACCTTTGTTTTCTGAGATTTGATAGGATATTCCTGTAAAACACCACAATTATTGCTTTAAAAACATGATGTCCTGCCACAGTCAGCAGGGCAGATGGGTTTTGAAGAAACCAGCTGTGCTTAGGAGGTGGAAGCATTACTTCGCAGCAGGAAGGATCGAAGTGTTTCAGAAGGAATAGGGTGTGCTTCATCCTAAAATATCAGGATCATCAACATGGAGAGCAAGGTGGAGCAGTGATTCTCCTCTCAGCTGGGTTGGGGCAGCAGTGGTGACTGCCCAGCCCTTCCCTTTTCCCTCGCCAGTCCCATGAGAGGTTGGCAGCACTTCTCTGTCCAGGAGACACCATTTCAGAAAGCTTTGCTGAAGGACTAAGGCAGTCCCTCTCCAGGCTGCTGGGGTTGTCTCGGCAGCCCGTGGCACAGTCCCCAGCACCACAACCGCTCGGATCAAGGCCCGGAACCAAAGCACTGACTAACTTACTCCTGATTGCCAGGACTGCTGCATGTTTTGACCTGGTCAGTGGGAGTTCACTGCCTGTTGGAGAGGCTTTATTGCAGCAAAAAAACTTTTCTAACTCTTCTTCTGTTCTGAGGAATCATTCTCTGGAAAGGTAAAGTATATATATTGTATGGAGAAGAAGGACACTGATCTTTTGCTTTCTGACATTTATTAATTTATTAAATTCCCTTTTTCTCCTCAAAAAAAGCTTTGGTTAAGGGTGCCCAGGAATGAGATAGGTAAACACATGCACATACATATATAGAAATAGTACCAGTGGTCATACTCATCATTCTTTCTGAAAATTTTAATTCCCTTCTCCATCCACTGTGGGTGATTTTTAAAGAGAAAATGTCATTTGCTCCAGGCAGGATAAAAAGCCTTTCTCTGTGAGCTGACTAAGTCTTTCAAGTGCCTTTGGTGGGCCACAATTAATGAAGCACAAAAGAATAATTATCTGGTTGTTTAGAGAAAGTGAAATTACAGGCTGCTATGAGCCAAAGTGCTATGAGTTTTCTCAATCTCCCTCCACTTGATCTTAAAAAAAAATCTTGGTGGAATAAAAAGCTTACACTTGAATGTTAGCTGCCATGACTGCTGAAACCTGGAGGCAACATGCACCAATTTTTCATTTTAGAAATATATATTCCCTTTCACCTCCTTTTCCTCTGTTTTCTGCAAAATGAAAAGGGGATGAAGTTAGCATCAATTCAAATTTTGAGGATTATTAAAATTTGGAAGGATGGGTTCATCTACTGTGAGAATTTTTGGCTCAAATGCAGGAAACATTGGAAATATTGGAGCAGAAAAAAAAAAGACCCCCAACAAAAAAACCCCAAACCAACTCAACAAACCAAAACCAAGAAAACCCAACCAACCAAACAAAACCAACAAAAACCAAGCAAACAAACAAAAACCCAAACAAAATCTTAAGGACTTTCTGCCTCATATTTCATCTCTAACTGTGAACAAGGCCCTGGATGTGTTTTGAGAAATACAGCCCTCTTTGGGCTGCTCTTCCTACTCAGAGAGATTTTTCCAGGATACTTCATTATCTCAGGCAGGCAAGTGGCTGAGCAATGACTGAGTGACTGTGTGACTGTAAAACAAGAAAAGACAATAAACTGGGTTTACTGTAAAACAAAAACCTTTCAAAAGTAGAAAGATAATGTTTGCATGAGCCTTTACTGAGAGGCTTGAGCAGTCATAGTCCTTGCATGAGAGCCAGGCTCCAGCTGAGGAGCAGAGGATGTTATTGCACAGCTATAATCTGAACTACAATTCATCACCCGGGTCACAATAACATGAGTGAATGAGAATTTTTATTCAGTGTAAATTCACAGCCATACAAACAAACTATTTTTTTAAAGCTTCTGTCAGCATTCCCTAAGGTTCTAACTCCATATTTTAAATTTCACAGACATATTTCTTACAGGAAACAGAAATGGAGTTTGGCCTTTGCTGAGGAGGAATACTGATACCTCTTGCCTTGACCTTGACCCTCCTGTGTGATATATTCATCAGTTTACAGACGTGTACTGAGATGTCTCTCTGCTTCTCCTTCCTAGCTAATCCAGTTCTGCATCAGTACCACTGTAGAATTGTCTCTCCATAGCCAGATCTCCCTCCTACAGAAAGACTTTCTTTGTCATGCTCCACATGTCCTCATGTGTGGTGTTTTTTTGTATTGTAGCTTTAATAAACTCTCGTAAGAATATACTTGTCAGTTTGGACACATCTCTGCTTCCAGCCATCTAACAATAATCTCCAATGTTATTCTGGCATCTAGAATGACTATTTACTGCAGGAATATTTGAATTTCTCCCAATCTTATCACTCTGGGCCATCTATATGGGAATGAGTTACATTTCCCAAAATATCAATATCAGGTTAAAAGACAGCTGTATATTGATTCTGTGTCTTGGCTTGAGGCTGGAAGTTCAAATGTTTACAGACTTCTACTTTGTGAGACTCTTTCCATTATGGAAATAAGGTGTGCAATTTAAAATAAGTGCAAATTAATGAGATGAAGATCTCAGAATGTTTCTCCAAATAAAGGAAGCACTAAAATTTTATTGAGCATGTAGGTGCAGTTAAAGTTAGCAAACCAACACAATTTTGATCCAGCTTGGTGTATCCTTATTATCCAACCACAGAGCACCAAGCAGTCCGGTGTGCAATGGGACTAGTCCCATTTTCCCTGAGTTACAATTCCTCTTGCGTATCTCTTAAGCAATCATCTCTCCAACAGCTGCTGAGGATTATGCAAATGTAGTTTTGCTTGATTGGAAATCCAGAGGTCCCAGCACACTGTTGCATTTTGAAGCTAACAGATGACCCAGAGATAAGATTAATACGAACTCTTTGGCTGCATAATTAGTTTGGTAATGTTCAGAATTTTTTTTTTTTTGCATCATGTCAAGTCTAATTTTTTACTTTGCACTTAGTGTGCCTTGTGAGTCCACCAAGCTTTTATGTGAGCTCCACTCCTCTTCAGCCCTTGCTTTATACCCCACGTAAGTTCTAACTGTGATAGTCTCTCTAAATGGACTTACAAGTAATTGACTGAGCAATAGGTGAATTAAACTACTTTTTAGCTAAGTCCCTATATATCAAACCAGAATATATCTTTACTAATATGTTCTACACCTTAGGAAGAGTGTAGATGGACTAATTTTCTAATGACTGGACATTCCCAACCTCATGCCTCTGGCCACCATCTTACACAGGAATCTCCTGAAACAGTTTTCTCTTCCAATTTTGAATTCTGCTGTGTGGGAAACTCTCAGAACCTGCAGAAATACAGGGAAGTTTTACTAATAATACTTGTCTGCTAGCCAAACAATTCCCAAATTGAGGCACTGGAACAGACTGCCCAGAGAAGCTGTGGATGTCCCATCCCTGAGAGTGTTCAAAGTCAGGTTGGATGGGGCTCTGAGCAACTTGGTCTAGTGAAAGGTGTCCCTGCCCATGCCAGGTGGGCTTAGAACTGGATGATTGTTAAGGTCCTTTCCAACCCAAACCATCCTACTATTCTATGAAATGCTCCCAGGGACAACAGCAGCAGTTGGATGGAAGTCCCAGATGTTACTTCCCTGGTTTGTTCCGATTCAACCTCGTACAATTTGAGATCTTGCTAAACCACCTTAGTTGTTTGAGTTTCCAAGGAGCGCTATATCAAAATTCAGCCTTCAAATCCCCACTTTGTTATCAACTGTGGAATTAGCAGGAAAAAAACAAAAAACAAAAATAATGAGAACAAATGCTATCACCCCACACCTGGATGAGCCTTCCTTCCCAAAGCTTAGCCTGCTAGAATAATAAGACTTTTATTGCCTGCAGCCTCAAGTCCTTACTTGCTGTAATCCAGACAGCAAACTGAGAGGAGGATCAGGCTGATTGTGTTTGTCCTGTTATTTTTCTTCCATTATCCTTTGTATTGCATTGCCCAGGGAAGGGAATTGGGATATTACCAGTTCACAGCCTACCAGAAACATGCTGAAACAGGTTTGGCCACTCAGAAACATGAAAAAATATTCCTGACTCCTGTTATTTTTTGTATTTTGTGGCCACAGAAGGTCAAGTCTAAATGTGAGATATTAAATTAATGTGGAAATGTTTAAAAAAAAGGTTCAGTGTGCCCTTGCAAGGCAAATAACAACAATAAATGATCCTGTAAGCATCTGGGTCATTCAGGGTTGTTTCTAACACCTTTCTTTAGTACTTATGTTTATATCAACATCCTTAATGTCAGACCAATCTAATCTTGCAAATAATCTTTTTTGTTTCCTAAATATCAAAACACTCTCTGACCTTCCAGATTCATTACAATTTGACAAATTAATGCGTCTCAGTACCTTTTCTCTTGCTGAGTTAACAAGTGCTGAGGTTTGTTTTTGTGGCAAAGGCAAATCATTCCTCTTTCCACTGTGATAATTAATGGTGTCCTCCACCAGTACGAGCTCACAGCAGTCCTGTCACTTTCTATGACTGGTACAATTATGATCAGCATTAGAGAGTACATTCCTGCTTTTCTACTGGGACTGCTGAGGATGAATGGATGCTATTAAAAACAATAATTGATGTGTACAGTACTTTTCATCGGCATCTGTTAAGTGCTTATTCTTATACATTGGATAGCTGGTGATATTTTAAATTCTGCCTTGAACCTTTGGATGAAATGTCACTGTCTTTCTGAAAGCCAGAAACTGCAGAAAGTCATACTTTAGTCAAACTCTTTAATAGGTATTTTGCGATTTCACTGGTGTAGCCCCACTGGGGTCCTCTGGAATCAGGCTTGCTTTGCAATGTTCCTCATAATTTACCGGAATATGACTTATCATGCTTTGAAACATCTGTAGGCTGTTAAAATCTGCTGCTGTTATTTCAAACCTACAATCTCAGATCCTGGAGACCTTCCTGCATGCACAGCATGGCCTGTAACTGCCCTCCTGGCCTGGTCTGTCTGGAAGGAACAGCTCCAGTGGCTGCCTCCTGCTTTAGCAGCTTTGAAGTTCTGATTTTGGAGGCATTATGCCCTCCGTCAGAGGGTCTCTAAGGCCTTTCCTTCTTTACTGGATGCTCTATAGTTTGCAGCCATGGCAGAACAAGGCAGTTGTGTCTCTGGGTGAAGTTAGAGATATTAGGGCAGGGACTCCTTGTGCTACTAAACCATGTAAATTTACAGTTTTCTGTGGAAGCATCTATAGCTGTACTAAGGCTTCTAACCGCAAAGTTCCCAATAAGCTCCCAGTAGAAGCTGGTAGATGGAGACTGTAGCAAACTTCCCATTTCTTAGCTGCCCACAAGGGCTAGGGGAGTATCTCCCATTTCTCTTTGGATGTTTCCTGAGACAGCATCTGACTGCAGGGCTGGAGCAGCCTGCGCACGGCTTCTTCCCTGGATCCCAGGGCAAGGTGTGGGTCTGGGTGGGAGAAGGGTCCTTCTCCAAGTACAACTAATGCCAGTGGGGAAGGAGGCGTGCCTGAGGTAGCAGAGAGCACAGAAGGAAAATGCTCAGCTAAAGAGTTTTCCCTAAAACAGTTAGGGAAAACCAGTACAAACACTACTCAAGGGTGTGCAGGACAGGAAAAGGATTTACAGGGGTTTATCATTTCTGTACAGAAGAGTACTAGCAAAGGGTTATTTTCTGAAGCTGTGATTAGAGGGAGACTCCTCAGCATTAGTTGACGGTCCCTTGGCTCTGGAACGATTCCCAGGGTTTGAAAGAGCAAAGAGAAGATTACAAAGAGAGAGCCGCAGTGGAGACCTTGACAAACTGTTCAGCATGTGCTCCTTGACCCCCTGGGAAGACTGAGGACATGGAACAAGCACTGGCTGAGGAAATGGTTGCGAGAGGAGACACACCTACCCACCCACCCCCAGCTTGTTGCAGTAGGAGCTGTCCTAGAAACAGAGCCACGTTCCCCAGAGCTACACATCACTCAAATCTGCACTCTCAGACAGAACACAGCTCTTCCTGTGCCTTAACCCATGGCTCTGAGCTGTCTGAATAGCTGCAGCACTATAGCATTAAATCTGCCTGTAGCTGGGTGGAGGTTTACAATTACTATTTGAAACCTGTCCTTTTTATTTTTTTTTTGTTACAGGAAATGGTTTCATAGGGAAGAGGTTGCCGAGAGCTCACATTGTTTGAGAAACGGTCTTGACAGCTATCCCAAATACATTTTCGGTTAGGTTTATTTCAAGTAGCAGATATGATCTAAGGTCTCATTCAAGTCAGAGAAAATGGCTCAGGAGAGGAACTGGTGAAACATATGTGAAGGCATACACAGAAATTGCAGGGATGTGATGATCCTCAGAAGACTCTTGAGATGTACCTGTTTCTGTAGGTGGTGGTAATCAGGTATATTACTGTCCCACCCATATCACTGGTTCCATATGGGTTATTTCCTGTCTTTCTACTGGAAAAATAACTTGATGTGGCACAACTGAGTGCTTTCAGTCCATAAAGACAATATGGCATGATCCCTAAGAATAGCATTCATGGGACCCAGACCCTCTATTAACCTCTGCTTCCAGCTCACCACATGTCTATGGCTGAATCCTTCATCCTGTTGTGCTTGTGTCTCTCTGTGTGTATTTGTTTGGGGCTTTTTTTTTCTGGGTTAGCCGTGAGCTCCTTAGGTTTCACAGGCTTAGACGTGCAAGCCTTGTGTCTATACAGCACTCAATGTACCCTGGTCCCATCCACCATCCTCGGGGTAATGGTAATGGCACAGTAATGCCAAGGGGATCTGGAGAGAGAGGGGCCACTGCTGCTTTCTGAAGCTGAAATCAGTATGTTGGAGTCTCTTGCATCTCTGTTATTTTAAACAGAATGCTTTGCTGACCCTGCTGTGCTCAAAAATACGTCAAGTAAATGGGAAAGGGAATTATTTTAAAGCATCCATAACTTGTCACACTTCTTCATCTCAAAATAGATCAGCTTAAGGGTACCAAAACCATGATTTATTTAGTTTCAGGTCCTACTGAAAGTGAGATTTCCTAGTCTGGGAGTAGAAGAGATGCTGGGTGACTTAGGTGCTTACTCACTGAACTCACATATCCACTTCTAACCCTGAGCAACCACTCAGTCAGCCACAAGGGGAAGTACAATAATTTTAAAATGTTAAAACAATTGCAAAGAGCTAACTTAAAAAAATATAGCTAGATGATTCACAAATGGAAATAAATAAATGCACAACATAAATTATGCATTACAGTAATTTGTTCAGCTACAGTAATAATGGTTTTGTGGGCAGGGATAGTTACTCTTATAACCTGTACAAAAGAAAAAAAAGTTGTACCCTAAAAAAACCATCTCCAGGAAATTAATGTTTATTCAGATTTGACATTACAAACCATTTTACAGAAACCTGGAAAACTTTTTAAAATCTGTTCAGTAACACGTTTCTCTTAGGAATTAACAACACAGTTTTATTGCCCTCAGAAGGTATGCGGGATCTTTTAAAAGCAACCTCAACATTACACTCTCCCTTCCTGGCCCCAACCAGGGAATCCTGGAGGCAGTCCATTAATAATGTAAAAATATCTTGTGTAAAAGTCGTAAATCTTTCTGAATCTGTGAGATCAATCAGATCATAGAGCTTTAGATAAAAGTGTGAATTGCCAGATTCTGTATTGCCATGTCATTTCTGCCTCTGAAATACCTAATTTCACTTAAAATTGTGACTCTGGGTCTCTGACACCATCAACAGTTTTGCTTCCTATCATGCCCAGTTATCTCTGTCAATGTTGTGCTGGGTGGAAACAGTTTTAACACAAGCAAGCCTAAGTCAGGCTTCAAAGAGGAAAAGAAATGGAATTGTTTTAAACAAAAAACCTCTGAAAATGTACAATCCTTGCGCATGTGGCTTGGCAGAGCCCCACTGTGTACAAATAATGGGTGCTTCACAAGCTGCCTGGGACCGTTAATCCTCCCAACCCCGCCGTGTCTTACAGGAGAATTGCCTTTGCTCTCACGTGATGACCCACCTGGTCTGCACAGGAAAGGATTTAGCTTCAAAAACCAAGAGTAAACCTTGTGCAATCCTCTTACGGGGCTGTGCACACATAGCTCTCCTGCATCCCATACTGGCTCACTAAACCATGGTCCTTTGCTACTGTACCAGACAGAACATCACTAATAACACTTTTTTCCCTGTAGCAATATGTTTTGCTATGTTCAGGGAAAATCAGGATAGAAACAACATTCGTTAAAGAGAACACATAGGAGAAAATTTCAGAAACTGCTGCTGATCAATTTTTTTCTGGGTCTTGTTTTGAAAGAAAAATCAAAAAATGTCAAAGGAAATATATGACAATAATGAGAAAATATTTATTTCCTCCACCATTCTTTTTGTAGGCAAACATCAGTAATTTCCCTCAGGTGTTGTACACAATATGTGCTGTGCTGGAGCTGGGTGACAGGACAGCTGCCCACGTTCACTGGAGAGCTCCTGGTGGTGCAGTGCCAGGTGTTTCCATCGGCACAGCTGTGGCCTTGCAGGACACGAAGTGGGACCCGTTATGGCACAGTGCAGCTGCTGCCCGAATGGTGAAGCTTCTTCTTCCCCAACAGCTCGTCATCCTCAGCATCACCTGTCTCAGCTGGTGGTCACAAATTCAGCTTGCTCCTCCCTTGTACCCACAGCATTTCCAGTGTTCATAAGAAAACATTTCCCGTCCATTGTCATGGAATAGAGGCCTTTCATCACTGAGTCCAAACAGTGAATAAGCACATTAGGGGAATAGATTGGCAATAACCAAGCCCCTAAAATTTTGCAGCAAGAATTAAATACCATAACTACCATTACACTGAGCTCCCATTTGCTACATCTGCTTATTAGCTTCTATCTGAGACACTAAATGGTGCCAGGACCAGCTCGCTGTGCCACCCTGGCACAGACTAGCCCTGTGTCTGGAGAGGAGGAGAGCCAGTCTTGGAGCCAGGGAGGGCAATAGCACAGCATGGCCTGGCCATGTCAGCCGGGTCGTGCTCTCTTCTGCTTCAAAATAGGCACTGCACTGAAACAGAAGCTGCACTGAAATCGCCTGCTGAAAGTAACTCCCGAAGATCCTTCTGTGTCAACCCATGAACACTTCATTGGAATTGCTCGGGATGATGGATGGAACTGCAGCTGTGACCCTCCTACCTCGGTGACCTTCCTGACATTGTTCAGTTTACTAAGGTGAATGTGGCTGATTTTGGCAGAAGAAAAGTAGAGAAGAATCACTGGCAAACAACACAACCACTGAGGCTAGAAAGGCATGAGAGGGTGGCAGTGAAGGAGAGGTAGAGATTGTAGAAACTCCAGGTGAAAAGAACACAGCAATAGGGTTTGCAAAGCGCTTTAGAGGAGTACAGGCTTCTGTTGATAAATGTAACAGATATTGAGGAAAACAGCAGATTTTTCATGTAAATGTCCTTGGGATCCAGAGGAAAATTTTTTTTGAGTGGGGATCAGCCAGCAGTCTTTCACTTCCATCACTGCCTTTTCCAGTCACACCAGTGATTCAGATCAACTGCAAATAGTGCCTGATGGATTAACTCTGAACATCAGTGTGACAGCGAGAGCTCTCTGTTAACCTTCAGATGAGCAGCTGCTGGGAGAAACTAAGCTGCCTCTCAGCCATAAAAGTTATTTCCCTACCAGTAAACTAAATGAGATGGGGCCATAGGGCGGTGCTGGCACGTGTCTGTCCATCTTGTGGGATTGCTGGCCCATCCCTGATAGAGCTGTGGGGCAGGTCTGGCTGCCAGAGGGTGGCTGAGCAGGATCTGTCCCTCTAGGCAGTGTGGGTGCTGGGAGGGCAGAGTCAGCTTTCCAGGTTCAAGCCAAGTCATGCCAGTCACCCTCCAAACTAGACAATGTTCTGAGTGCAGAATGAGTTATTCACTAATGTGCATGGAGGATATTTAGGAAAAAAGCTTTAATTCATATTTGCATGTATCAGGACAGAGCAGAAGGCTAACTCTTCTTTATAGAATGGTTCTCTGCTGCCTACAAAAGCCATGCTACAGAAAGCTAGTTGAACTAAAGCATCAAAAGGAGACTTGATTCCTTTGGTCATTTTGTATGGCTTTCACTTGGGTAAAAAGAGTCATTAAAACCCTTTTTTCCCCCTGCCTTAGTTTCTTGTAATGAATAAAAATCCCATAGAAATGCCATCCACTGAAGATGGCATCTCAGTCAAATCCTGCCCTTGAGGAAAAAAACCACAAAAACTACAACAACTCACAAACAGAAAAAAATTAACAGTGTTTATTTGATAACATACAGATTGTTATGTCCTACTTTGCACAGCTATTTTTCTCCAAGAGGTGATCCTGTATTCTGTATTTGGTTACCTTTCCAAAGGAGGCTATTCACCCATCCTTCTTGTGACCTGAAAAACATTGTAAAGTGTTTTTATTTTTCCCAGCAGCTCAGTGTTCACAATTTTCACAATGCTTATGATGTTGTATTCCTAGTACTTTGATTAGAAAAGCTGCTTCTTCATACATAAAGTTGCAAGAACTTTATGTGTTTCTGGTGCTGTGTCATCAGTGGAACACATAAGATTTTGTATTATATGATTTTCCATTAAAAATGCAGTGCAATTCATTGTACTTAAAGAAACATTACCATCAAATGAAAACTGATTACTGTAAACAAATTTAATATCCATATCATGAGTAGGAATTTCATGACCAGCAATTAATTATAAGCAGGAGATGAGAACACGCAAATAAACACGGGTGTGACTGGGATACAATACTTGTGGCCTCTGTTCACCTGGACATGACATTTGAAGTTTGTACCCAACTCCTGATCTCTTGCACTTAAACTTGTAGAATAAATATTAGATAGGGCAAGAGAACATGAAATAAGGGATATTTTCCAATTGGGAATTGAAGGTGTGCTTCTCTACCTGTGTGGAAGTTACTGTTTTCCAGACAATATTGATGGGCTCATCAATATAATTTCAGCAGACTCAGTGGGGATGAAATGGGGATACTGTCCAAAATGGAGATACTGACCAAAATGAGGATACTGTCCAAAATGGGATACTGACCTGCTGCTCACTGGCACTCAGTGACTTGTATAAATTTTCACAGAGTAAGCACAAATAAGTCAATGTCAATAGGCAATTCACAGATTATCAGCAATACAACAAGACCCTTCTTAGGTCAGAATGCAAACTGCCCCAGCTGACTTCAGTTAGCACCTAAGGCAAGCACTGAAATCTGTTGCTGCATGTGGAGAAGCGTTGGTCCACTTTAGCTGGTGACCTGTCATTTGATTTGTGCTGATTCCTGACTGAGAAGTCAGGCACTCTGCCTTCACTTGGGCCAAAGAGCACTGTGCACTGTGCATTTCTCCATGATTCCCTATGCCTACCTTTGGAAAAGGCCCAGGGAGTAGACCAGGATGCTCTGAAAGTGTAATGGGCTTATGCAGAGCTTGCTGAGCATGGACCCGTGTTTCCCTGCCACTGGTCCCTCTCATCACAGGGCAGAGCCCACCCCAGCAGCAGACCAGCCCTTCCTCACCTGCCTGCTGAAACACTGGGCAGGCTGAGCTGGCTGGTGGGATGGACAACGCATTTGTCTACAGCCGGTCTAGCAGTCTCCATTCCTGTTGCCATGGATACAAGAATGAAGCAATAACTTTATTCAGGATTAGCTATTTTTACTATAATTACACAACAGGAAATTATTTGACTATTCGTCCTTTTATCTCACCCATAATTTATTTGTGTTATGATGCTTCAAGCGCCTGTACTGAGCCCCCAAGCACTGCCTCGCTGGTGGCTGGGGCTGCTCCCTGCCGTGGCTGTGGGTGCTGATGGTGCCAGGCTCCGAGGGCTCAGCTCAGCTGGGCAGGCAGCAGCAGCCCGTGGGCAGGAGCCCACCCAGCAGCACCACGCAGCTGTGATGGAGCCTGGCACTGCAGGGACTCACAGTCAAGAGTTAATGTTGATACATTTTTTGCCGTGGAATGAAGTGAACTGCAGAGTTAGCACATCTTAGGATCAGGCCTGTCTTGTATTCTTGAATCACTCTTCAGGAGGGAGGCTGGAATTGTCCCTGTCCTGCCAGGGCACAGGCTCCTGCCAGGGCAGGACACTGCCTGGCCAGTGTGGTGTGAGCACCCCGCTGTGGTTCTCACTGATGGCTGCTTAAACCTTAAACCATGAGTGCCAGGGCTTGGACAAAGCCACTGGAGATGTGTCAAGTCCTCTTCTGAAATTTGGTGTGGAGTGCCACTGTGCACACTGCTGCGTGGTTCCCTAAATCCTTCTCTGGACGTGGTGGCACATAGCTGGAGGAGTTCAGGTCAGTGGTAGCTGGTAAAAACTAGGACTTGACCTGGATTTTTTTATTACTGCAGTTCTACAGGGTCTTCTCTCTAAGATCTCTATGAGACAAGTCCTATAGAATTTAACAGAACGTAAATTATAGATTTCTGTAAGTTTTTAATAATCCTGTAAGATTCAGGTATGGAATTGTATGGTACAGCAAAGGAATCATTAAAAGATAATGCATTTTTGTTTGCTTCTGTTAGGCTTTAGTGATGTTTTGCTTATCTGCTGCCTTTTTTTTCCCAGCAGTTGTGTAGCTGGTGGGTGCAGCAGCCTGTGTCTGTCTGTTTCTGCAGCACAGAGTCACTGTCATGTCCGTGTGAAGACAAGTCCGTGAAAGCAGAGTGGAGGGAAGAACCTGATAGGCAGCTAGCGTCAGGAAGTGTGACTTTGCATGCATTGATGGACGAGGCAGTGAACACACTGAATGGTAACCAAATGTGATGAGATGCTCCAGGAGGAAAGCAGAGGAATGTGCAGACATCCCGGGGCTGAAGCTGTAGTATCAAGCCCAGATGGGGAAAAGCATGTCAAGGAAATGAAGCCCAGACTCTCCAAACCTCTTGATCTGTCCAGAGGAATCCAGCCATAGGTTAATCCATATGTTATCCTGCATCAAATGTAAGAGGAAGGAGTGTTACCACGTAAACCACAGCAGGTATCATCTCACAGCTTGTGTCTCCTGCAATCTAGGCAGCTCTGTCCTGCACTCCACATCTACACTGAAATTCATAAAGAGAAAAGTACTTTGAGAAGCACTTTATAAAGAAAGAGTGGGAAACCCCCCCTCCCTGGACATGAAGAAGTTTTTTCATTGCACCTACTGCTGCTACAGTTCAGAAGTGGTGAGTTTTTCACTTTCTGTAACACTGATTCTTTTTAACTATCTTTTGGCCATTAGCTACATTGATCTAACAGAGAGGGGATGTTGAGCCAGGATTTGAGAGCCATGGATTAAATTCCTGAGTTTGCCCTGGCCTCTGAGGGGCTGTTTCTCACTCAGTTTCTGCTCTCTGCACCAATCTACCTCCCTGCACCAGCCACACTTGGCTGCACAATGGGAACCTGTCTGGAGCCAGCAGGATTTTTTTCCTTTCACCTCTGTGAATGTGTTGCATTTGGTCATGGTTCAGGGAGAAGACTGCATGCTCAGGAAGTCAGGTGGGTGCTTTCCCTGATCAGTAATAAAAATTATTTTTAAAATTGCCCCCAGGAGAGTGTAATAAAAGGACATTTGAACTGATGGAAACTTTGGAGAATTGAGTGCTTTATTTGATGCTTTTTACTAATGAAATTTCTGGTCTCAATGTAATTTTTGTAATTTTTCAGCAGGTCATTCTTTTGAATGAGAGTCCTGCTCTAGCACTGTTGCTAACTCATAGGAAAAGCTTTGAAGAATATGTAATTACTCACTAGTTTTATAGAGAAATGACACTAAAAATATGAAAAGTGTTGCACTAAAAATATGTTTTAGATTGGTATGTGGAAGAACCAATGAAAGAAATAGGAAGATAATTTAAGAAATAATAGAAGCAAAAGTTATCCTGTTTACTCACGGAGATGTGTGAACCACATCGGTTTGTGGGAAACTCAGATCAGGGTCTGTTGCCTCTGATGGTTTTTATTGCCACTAACTAGATCTGTCCTAAATCTTAAATTTCATTATTTAATATTAGAAACTGACTCTGTATTTGGCCATGTGATAAAGTGTGACCTGCTTTTCTGATTTGATGAAGACCAGTTAAATAAGCAGAAGAGAGAGGGAGACCCAGCTACATTTTGGTGATAAAATGTAGACATCTTATATTTGGCATTTAGCTTTCATTTGATCAGAACTATTTCACAGGATATGCTGTCTTTCTCTACTAAGGCACATGCCAGCATTCACTTCACTTCCATTAACATATCACTCTTAATCAAAGCTGGTGTTCAGATCTCTCTGCATCCTGTCAACCTGACTGCCATTAATCTCTTCACAGGAGTACACTTATGTCCCGTTTAGTGTGCAACATATTTTTGCCCAGATCCTTTGAGACCCTAGTGGGACACATCCTTGCTTTCCATCTGCTCGCTCAAATCTGCAGGACCACAGTCCGTTTGCACCCCTCCACAAGATCAAACACTGGTGAGAGTCTTATCTTTAGGAAAAAACAGACTTTTCGTGGCATTAGCAGTAGGCTTAAGAAGCCAAAACAAGCAGTTATGAGAAGCCAAGCTTGACAGTGCCCTTAATCCAATTAAAGCTATGTCTGAAAAACGCTTCTCATTTTGGCCTAAGTGATTGAGCAGTGTTTGGAGTCTTGTCCTAGAAAAATCAGGAAATATATTGTGATTAGAATGTGACAGAAAGATCTTGGGTTTATAATCAGATAAGGCCTCAATTGATTAAGATTCAATTATCTCCAAGACCAGAATTCTTCATTTCCAAAAGACCAGTCATGTGGTTTAAGTTTGTTATCACTTTGTAGCAGTGGATGTTAGTTGAATGATATGAAGATTTTAATTAGTGCCAGAAACTTTTACATGAAGATATTAAAGAAGCAAAAATGGGCTTTTGAATATATTTTATAATTTTTGAGGGTTCTTTTAAGGCACTCGATCTCTCTTTCCTCAGATTACTGTTGTAGGTTTTTCAAAATTGCATCTTCATGTCTCATTTTGGGAGCCAATTAATTTTTTTCAAGGATACTCTTTTGATTTATATTTGCCAATGTACAAAGCCACAGACCTACTGCTGACAACATTTTCCCAGCTTGAAAGTACATTTTAATAACTGAACTCTACATACCCGATGGCAAGGAAATTTGTGCAAATTCAATTTTACTTGACAAGTACAACAAGATTATAACTATGCGGAAATTAATGGTCACAGATTTGGTGTGTTTAGACAGAAAGCTAACCTGGAGGAAATCTTTGTGGAGTTCAGTGGGGATAAAAAATGTATTGTGAACCACAGCAGCATCTGTTTGGGGTTCCACATATAAATTTAGCTCTTTAGCATTTTGAATGTCAATCGAAGGACATTCCCATGGTCAAGTCTCTGTGATAGTGCAATTTATCTTGGGATCTGGAAGAGCCATTGCAGGGAAAACTGTTGGCTGTGTTAGAGTGCAGTTCCCCTGGTCTAGAGCAGTTGTGAGATCTATATGATCCAAACAAATTGGATAGGCCTGGTATTATTCCTTCTCACAGCATGGATTTTGGACATGTTTGCCCATATAAATGGGCAGATGCTTACTATGGGCAATGGCAACCACCATTGGTTGCCAGCAGTTGTTGCTAAAAAAATGTGAAATCTTTTTCAGAAGACTGCAGATGGGAATGTAAGGTGTGGGAGGAAGATATGGAAAATCAGAAAAGGACAATGACAGATCTGGAAAATATGAGATAAGGAAGAGTTTGGAAAGGCAAGAGGATGTCAGGACACTGAGCAGCTGGGAAATACTGCATGAGGGAAGGAGAGGGAAGAAGATAGTGGGTAACTGAAGGGACCCTTAACAAGAACAGAGAAGACCAGAAAGTCTCATGGATGCCATCAGAAGCAGATGAGATTTCTTTTTCATGGAGGAAAATGTGTACATGTGACTCACTGAAGGCAGATTTGCAGGTAAATGTGACTCAGATCTGCAATCAAGTGAGATAATCTTCCCAAACTGAGGTTCTGTCAGCATCCAACCATCTCTGTCTATGTCTCTAAACCATTTGAAAGGCATTTCTGAGGCTGTCTGCATTTACCTGCACTGCATCAGGCCAGTGACACGCAGTGCCTAAGATCTCTGTATGGGTCCAGGCTCCCCCTGCAGTCACATCCTGTGGGGATGTTGGGTGGATCGCCACGTTGGGTGCCCACAGCCTGGTCAGTGTTTTGTTCTGCAGCAGGTGGGATTCACGACAATCTGGTTTTGGCTCAGTTTGGATGTACAGGCCGGTGCCAGGCCTCACACCTCTCCTGTGGCTGGCCAGGTCACATACAGCACAGACAGGGATCCTTCCTTTCCCTTTCCAGACCAGGTGGAGACACGACATCACTAATTTCTTCTTCTGAATTTCAACCATTTTTTGCATTCTTCTGTTACAGAGCTTTCTTTGGTGAGTTTTCATACAAAGCTCACCATGAAATTTAAAGTAAAGTTCAGCTCACATCTCTCTACAGGGGCAATTAAAATATATTTGGCCTAGGCTTCATCTGAAATCACTGTATTTAGAGGCACCTTCTAGTAGTGCTTTTGTCTTCTGTTATGAATAGCTAGGACATGTGGGGTGCTCCCAGGCTGGACTTTGGGGACAACCTACGTGTGCTGAGGTAACATGCAGAGAGATGAGAAAGACAAACCTCAAACTGGCTGCCTAATGCAGAGTAGATGTCCAATTATATTGTTACAATTTGGTGAGATAAAGCTCAGTGTATAATAGGCATACACATTTATTTATTAATTAGAGAGTTTATTTCCGTTTGTGGTAGTAAGTGTGTTAGGAAAAGGTGTGGTTTTGTTCCCTACCTAGCATCAGAAACAGATAGTCTAACATTTTAATGGAAATTGCTGTTACATTCAAATTTGTGGAAAATTAGATTGGATCTTTTCCAGAATTATGGTAATTTCTTTATATAATACTTGGTATGAGTCCACTCTTGTTTTAAAGATTTACTTTATGTATGTGTCTATCTATCTATATATGCTGTATGTGTGTATATATACATGCAGACACCATATATATATATGTTGTCTCTTAGTTTGAATGTATGCTTGAATTTAGAGGTCTTATAACTCCTAAAGTTATCAAACTCCATTTTGCTTCCTTTTTCTATGCAGCACTCTATGTATGAGGCTGAAATCCTTTCTTGTCTTGGTGAGATGAAAAGCTCTCATTTCTTACATCTTTATGCAGAACCAGAAATCATCCCTGCCTCAGAGCAGGGAGAAAGGAAAGAAGGGCAAGGGAGCTGCACAGCTTCAAAGATATGACCACACTGACTGGTAGGAGAGCTTTATTTGAGGCAGATGAGAGGGAAAAGCCCCTCAAGATCAGGAAACTAACAGTTGAATTGAACAATCTGAATGCAGATTTAGAAAGGAATTCCATTGGAAAGCTACTGTTATGGATTTGAACTGCTGTGTCCTACCAAGGACAGAAGTGCAAGCCTTGAAGTGAACTTTGAAATCAATGATCAGTTTTATCTTCTATCCTCAGCTTCTTAGGCAAGACTTGAAGCACTATAGGCTAATGCTACCTTTTTCTGGATTGCTTTCAGACTCTTATGACTGGTATTAGATTTGGGATTTTCACTTTTTACAAGTCAACAAATATGTGGGACATCTACTGTTTACATTTCTCTTGGCATTTATATTGTATCTATGGAAAAAGGGTGTGTCCAAGGACACAGCATCTCTCTTCCTCCTCTGACTAGTTCATTCATAGTTCTCAAGATGTAAGGAGAAGGGAAGCCAGACTAGGCTATTTTTTTCTTTATAGACAGTTCTGTTACACAGACAATTAAACTAAATGCTTTGGCATGCTAATGAGTCTTTTTTCCCCTCTATCTTTTTAAGACCTCTTTTTCCTCTTTTTCTCATATGTCCAGATGTGCAAATAATTAGCTGCCTCTGTCTTCTCTGCTGAGGTTCATTAGCCATTGCTGGGCCAAAAACTGAGATTCAATGCCATGGTTCTCTAAAGTCAGAGCAGGCTGAGTCATTAAGAAATGACTGTGTACACAGTGTGGTGAGATGTAACTTTCTGATGCTGTCACAGCTAAAGAGTCCTTTGCAGCACTTATTAGTGACTCATGCAGTATCTTTGATATGTGGAGTGTTTGTGGCAATTTTGGTTACTCTTCTAAATATTATCAGTTGGGAACACTTGCTTTTCTGATGTTTAGCATCTTGACTGAAAGGTCATATTTTTCTGGAAAAGGGCCTGGAGGACTGGACCCTTTTCTCAGTTTCTAGAAGAAGCTAATCCAAAAAGCCTCTGGTGGTATCCTTTCACTGCATCAGGAGCAGATGCCCTGCAATGAGTTCAATCTCTCCAGTCAAGCACAAAACCAGAAAGGCCTGATGCATGCCCCTAGAAGCTGTTGCAGCACCCAAGCAGTCACTGGCTGGTGCTGTCTGCTTCTGGAGTGCAATTAGTGCTTGTCCTCAGCAATGAACTTGCAGATCCACCAAGTTTCATGCATCGCACATGAGACTAAGTTACCTGGCCCTCCTCACTGAGCCCCTCTGCCGTTTCTCTGTCTCACTGTACTCTGGATGATGTCTCACAACACCTCACTCTTTAGTCCCGTTTGCCTCATGCACCCGACCAGCATCTGTGTGATCTCCTGGTCACCTGGATCCAGCACATGATATCTCAGAAATGCAATGATGTAGCAACGCCTGGAAGGAGCCTGCCTGGAAAAGCATCCTGAGTTATACTAGTAGCCTCATTTCTATAAACCAGGTTCTTTAATGAAGGAAATTGCTATTGTAGAAATTTTCTTTGGCTTTTCTAAATAATATGTTGGTGTCTAAAACATTTCTTTTTTCACTAGAGTCTACATTCCTTACAGCTGTGTTTCCCTACCATCTGGTAGCTTGGTAAGCACCAAGCTCTTGTTTACCTTCTCTTTGCCTATAAGCAGGCAGGTGAGCAAAAAGATGTACTAAAACCACAAAGAAATGAAAACTGTCAAGATGATAGAAAACTGTGAGTTAGATAAGGGAGCTGAAGAGACCAGGGAAGAGGAAAATTGGAGATAATATTTTTCTATATCCACCTATCAAATCCTTGAATGCTTAGTTCCCTATCTTTCAGGGAGAAAAGATGTAAGGTAGGTGGCCTGATCCAACCCACTGCTAGCAAGAAGTAACAGGGACAAGAAGCCACCACTCTGTGTCTATTTAAGCCTGTAGGGTGAAACAAAGCGGAGAAAACTGGATGAAGAATACCTGTAAATATCTAAAACAACCTCCATCCCGATAACTCTTGAGCCTCTCAGCTAACAGGAATAAGAGAAAGGACCTGAAAGGGAATAGAATCTGCTTCTGAAGAAACCATCCTGAGAATGATCAGTGACTCCTCAGATACCACTCAGAATATCAGCTACTCCTTCCAACAGCACCATAGCCATCCCAACTCCAGCCCAAGCCCAGTCATATTTTCTGCCTTTTATAGGCCTCCTTTTTCCTTGGGTGTTTCAAGGTTTCGTGTGACTACATGCCAAGAAGGCAGAAGCCCTCTGCACAGAAGCTTGAGGGACACAGAAACTTTGGGTCAAGGAGCTGGTCTGAAGAGAAAATTTGGAAGAGTGACAGGAAGCAAAGTTTTGGGAAGAAAAATCCTTCTTAGAAGTGCTCAGTGGGCTATGAGATAGACAAGAGAGCATCCTCCAAACCCACGGGGCTCATGTCTTGCTCATCCAGCTGCTTGTGCCATCCCTGCATGGAGCATGAGACACGGACTCAGGTTCCCCTGCAAGCACAGCTCCTTCAAGCTTCAGGGGATTGGGAGAAAAGAAATTCATTTGGTCTGTCCTGTAAAATGAATCAGTGCTGGTTTCAGCTGGGTCAGAGATAATTTTCTTCCTGGTACAGTGCTGTGTTTGGGATTTAGCATGAGACTAATGTTGCTAGCACACTGATGTTTTAGTTGTTGAGTGCTAACACTAAGTCAAGGACATCTCAGTGTCTCGTGCTCTGCCAGTGAGGAGGCACACAGGAAGCCATGAGGAAGCATGGCTAGGACACTGCTGACCAAACTGGTCAAAGGGATATTCCATACCATAGAGCAACATGTTCAGTGAATAAAGGGGGGAAGGTGGCTGGGGTCGAGGGGAATTGTGGGAACAGACCAGCAGTCTGTTCCCACAGGGAATTGTCCTTCAGGGATGGACTGGGCATCACTCAGTGGGTAGTGAGCAATTGCAGCATATGTGCCACTTGTCTCCTGGGGTTTTTATTCCTTTCTCTTTCCTTTTCATTACAATTATTATCAGTACTAGTAGTAATAGTATATTTTATTTTGTTTCAATCATTGAACTATTCTTATGTCAACCCATGAGGTTCACTTTTTTTTTTCCTGCCACACTGGGCTTGGGGGACTGCGTGGCTGTGTGGCACTCAGTTCCAGGCTGGGGTTAAACCACAGCAGAGCCTCACAACAAAGCAGCGGCTTTCAAGGTGCTGTTCTGATGTCACTCAACTCCTCTCATGAAGTCATTGCTTAATGCTGGTTGCTATAACAACCTGATAGTCTTTTTCGCTATTACTCATGCGGCACAAATGCCTACAGGTATGTCACTGTTGTGAAATTCAGTTTTAAAGTGTTCATTTAAAAATATTTCTCCTATGCAATATCTCACCGACACAAAACACACAGCTTAACAAAACTACTTCCTTTTTTTTTTTAAGAAAAGCCAGCTCCAACTCATCATGGGCTTTCCGAAGAAAAAGAGGAATAAACCTGAGGAAAGAGCATCCTTTCAATGAGCCAGCATTTTAGCTGAATACTTCCCTTTTTTATGTTCAGTATTTCCAAAATCTTTTTTAACAGCTCATTTTAACCTCTTAGATTCTGTTTTTAAAACTGTCATTCTGTGTAGAAGAAGCACCTACAAGCCTGTAGCTTGACTATAATACTTGTAGGTGCTTCCTCTACACAGAATGACAGTTTTAAGTTAATTAGTTTATTAGGAATTTTATTTAGGACCGTTTATTAGGAATGGGAATGAACAGAGAAAATGCTCTAAGAAACAGTATTTATCATTTTTCTGAGCATTATTAAGCTCATATGAAATACCACCTCTTTGGTTATAGTAAAGACTACAAGGAAAGAAGTCTATACAGGAGGTCACACTGTGGATGGGAAATTCCTTTTAGTGGTGTTTGAATTGCTGGTGCCGGTTCTGGACTAACAATTAACTCCATGAATGAAATAAATGACAGTAAGCCAGATATATTTAACCATCTTGGAAATATCTTCAAACATTCTGGGGTGTGAACAAGCTCAGTGAAATATTTACAGCGCTGCATTGTCTCTCTCTGCAGTGGAGTATGACAGCTGAGGGGCCCCACGGCCATGGCCAACCTCAGCACCTGGCACTCACCTCCTGCCCCTCTCCCAGTCACACTCTCCAACAGCAAACACTCTGCAAACTGGTAACAAAACTCTAAAATAAGTGTTGCCAGCAAGCAAGACTCAGGCCCTCAAAGGTGCCTCCAGTCACCTCTAGTGACAAGCCTGATTCTGGGGCCAGACACAAGTGTGCAAAGCTATGTGGGAATGTCCTGGCCTTGGTGCCTTCTACCTGTGGTGTGGAAGCAGCTATGACTGTGCTGCCTTGTGGGGCACTATGGTTTCATTGATGCAGTGAAATCTTATTGTCTGAGTGTCAGAAGTGTGAGGGACAAGCACTGTAAAGTAACACCTTTCACAACATGTGCACAAGCTCACAAGCTTTCAGACACAGTACTTTGTAATGATTAATTTGTTACTTTGACTTAAGGGTTTTTCTTCTTTTTTTTTTTTTTCCCCTTCCAGATTTTAAAATGTGTTTTGCAGTTTTCAAAGCTTTTGGAGCTCAGGCTCAGTCTTCTGTAAAGGGGAGCTATGAAGTGCTGTGAAGGGCCATCTCAGTGTCCCAGTGGAGCTGGGTACGTGTGTACTTGTATTACTGGGACTCCTCCCCTGCCTTGCATCCGTAGGGGTGCAGGTCACTGCTCTGGTGACACACAGACCTGGCAGGAGATGACTGACCACAGGCAGCCCTTTGTCCCAGCACACAGCAGAGGGGTCAGCCTGGAGCTTTGTATGGTGTGACATTCAGATGAACCCTGCCTCCAGCATCCTTCACTGTTACATCTCCAGCAGTAGATTTGACTCATGTTTTGCTGAATAAAAGTGGGCTGAACTCTCCAGAGGGAATTCTAGGAAACATTGTAAACAATGGAAGCTAAAGCCTAATTCTTTTGTCTCAAAAAAAGAAAAAAAATTTTTTCCATTACTCCGGAATTCATGGAAGCACTATGAAGCAGTACCCAAGTTTCTACTGTCTGAGGTTCATGCTTGGGAAAGAAGTCAAAGTAAGGATAAGACACACTTAAAGACAAGAACTATTTCAGAAGGGTAAAACTAACATTGTTTAATTCGTCCAGCTTTCAGTCAGATACATTTATTTTAAAGATGGTGCTCCTGTCAGGGATGTACAAACTAAGAATTCTTTCTTCTACTGTTATAGAGAGATATTTTAGAAAAAAAATGCCATGGAATCAGTCCAAAGAAACATACTACATATATGGAAATGTCAAACAAGTGTACAAAACATTCTTATGCCTTGGTAAAAATACAGAGCTCAGCTTGCATCCCCATATTCATATACCAGTTTAGCTACAGGATTCATGAGTCAGTGTTTCTACTCTCAGGTTTCTGAAATGTGGGCTGCCAGAACTGATCTTGGCCAGTACAGTATCAAAACATCCAGAGTAAATGGCTGCTGACTGTTTTTCAGTCCTGGTTTAAGAACAAGGAAAGGAGCTGCAGGAGAGCTGGTATTGCCTGATTGCCTCATCTGAGATTAAGGCCTTTTAAGTTCTTGTCTCTGTGTCACTATTGCTTGAAGACACTGTTCTTGCTTCCTCCATTTTTCTTGAGTTACTTGATCTAACCTCAGTATTTTGTGGTTAACAGTGTTAATGCCGTACGTTGCCTGGGAACTGATGAGGATGAGATTTGAATAGGAAGGAAAGAGAAGCAAAGTACTCAAGAATCCAAACACTGATGATCTGAGCACACAATGAATGGTTGTCTGAGCTGGGCACGTTTTAGCCAAATTCTTCTCAAGGTTTTACACCCCACTCCAAAATGACCTCTGGCTTTGATTAACTGACAGAATTGCCAGGAATTTGCAGCACTTCTTTGCTACTACCTTGGGAGGCAGCAGGAGGATGCAAAATGCTGCAGTGGCCCCATTGAATCTTTGAAGTATTTTTCATTTTTCTGGACTTGAGAGCTCACAGAGATATTAGGAGACTTCATGAACAGGGTTTTTATTGAGTTAGGGGAGAGGAGGAAGGAAAAGAGTATCTTTCTATGGCTTTTTTTTAAAAAAAGTGTTTTAATATTTATTCTTCTGCTTAAGAATGTAATAAAACTTGAAAGTCTGCACACTGCTATTCTATACATTTTTTCAAGAGGTGACATTCCTTTCCCAGGGCTGCTGCAGCTGTTCATCCTTCTGCAGTCTGTATGGTTTCTTTCTCTTCTCTAAAGAAAAGGAATTCCTGTTTTCATCCTGCACAGCAAGGTTCATCTTCCACAATACGGAATTACCCTGTTGGCTGATTTGTTGCTGTGTTTTAGATATATAAACCACCAATGTATTTCTCTCTGTGCTGGTGGGCTAGCAATGTTACCAGGCTCTAAGACAATCCTTGCTCATTGATGAAAAATACGCACTTCCCCTGAATTTTGAGGGGAATCACAGATAATCAAAGAATGTGTCTGCCAAGCACATAACACGCTGCTTGTCTGGTTTGTCAAATTATCAAATTCCTCTAAGAAGAATCAACTGTCTTTAATAGATAAAAGAAATCTTATTGTGTTAGCAGAATGGTTTACATTCCCAATTACTAAAGAAAATCACTAAAGAAAAATAAAAAAATATAGTTTGGGGTGGGTTTTGTTTGTTTTTTTTTTAGTGTTTCCCATGGTTGGGAACAACAAAAAGCCTTCACTCTTTTGATGTCCCTGGTGAGTTTTTAAAGTTACCTGGCTGTGCTTTTGTTTAGCTGGAATTACTTGCCTTGCTAAGCTCTCTTCTGGACTTCCTCCAGTGGAAATCAGTGTTATGAAGCAAGACAGGAGAGTTGCTTTCAATTTGTCGTCTTGTACACTTGTCTGTGCCTGAAAGCCTGTGAATCAGATTTCTTCCTTTCTCCTTTGTTCTTTGCACTGGAGTTTTCTCATCTTCTTTTTTAAAGCCTTAATGATCCAAGGCAGGAGCCCATTGGGTGCTATGAATGAAGCATTCTGGGTTTTTCTAGAGGTGAAGATATCACAACAGATGCAAGACTTCTTTCAAACTATCTAAATTATGCACTGAAAGCAGTGTTCACTGTATAAAATATTCATTATACATGGATCTTGCCAAACTCATATTTTCTAGATTATTACATCCTCTTCTCAGAGATAGCGTGTGACATATAGCGACAATTTAAAATTTGACACTTAGACCACTTTCTAAGTTACTCTTTCTCAGTCCTTTTTTTCCATTTATATCCAAAGGAAGAGGCAAGAAACCTTGAAATGGGTGGCCTAAGATAGTCTCTACTGGAGTCTTCCCTAGAAAGTGGTTGACTTGAAGGGTTCAGACAAGGTTGAACCATAGAAAGGTAAAAGCAGCCCATGATCCACAGTTCAAAAAGCCCATCAGCCCTTTCTTTCTAAGAGTACATGAGGTTCATCTCTCAAGCAGTACAAGTGCATTTCCCGAACTCCTAGCATCTTTGCCTCTTTGTTAAAAGCTTAAAGATACTAAAGTCTTCCCCCAGATGTCAAAAATACTGGGTCATTTGGGCAGTAAGGAGCCTTTAGGTGTTATGGAGAGTGATAAAAACATTATTGAGCTTCTTTTAATGTTCTTTTCTTTCTCTTTTCATACTGCTTTTGCTTTGTATTCTGTACAATTGTCATCTGGATTGCTTCAAGAATGTGAAAATTAGTAAAGTAATGACTGAGTATAACAGTGAAAAAATTTTTCACACAAGGTTTGGATTTTCAGAAGATGCAATTGTTGCCTCCAAAAGTAAAGATCCTCTAAGGATCTGCCTTGCACAGTGCTTTCTTTAGGATTTAGGAGAGATTCACCTTCATCATAGGATCATTCAGGTTGGAAAGGACCCCAGGAGGTCTCTAGTCCAGGCTCCTGCTTGAATCAAGGCCAGATACAAAATCAGACCAGATTTATTTATTCATTTAGTACTTTCTGAGAGTTTATTTTTTCATGATAGATGGTGGTGGTAGTGGTGTTCTACAACATTGTACTCTAGCTGTTTGGAATAGAATAATTTGCAGTTTCTTGTAGACTCCCTTTACAACATACATGTAATCTTTCACAAATGCCCTGGGCATTATTGGCTGTCAGGTGTGGCAGCTTGAAAGTTCAAACAGAACATCTCAGTTAATGCTGAGTGCTAATAAGATTATCATTGTAATGGCCAAAGGATGCAGGGTAGCAATGCCTGTAGGTACAGGTAATGTCTACTTTTAACATCTTATTAGACCAAGTGACACAGCAGAATAAAGAGATCAAACTCTCTGGTTGAGTCTCTTTGTCATCTTCACTTGAAGAGCTCAAAAGAAAAGAACTTTTAAACCAGCCTTTTTGGTGAATGGAAGAATGTGGACTGAAGGAGGAAGGGAAGTATCATTCCCTTTGGCAATTGCAAATTCCTTTGAAATCCTGCATGGAAAATACTGGAAACTGTAGATTTCCTGCAGGATTTCTCAGACATCTTTGACCTTTTAAATTCCTTTAACTCTAAGTAGCCCCATGGATTCTTACATAGAAAGAGGAATACTAGAGCACAGTAAATTCAACAAGACGTTGGGAAACTGAGAACCTGATAGGACTGGAAACAGCAAAGTGACACCGGAGGAGAAATAAAACTGGGATAATCTGTATTTCCCATTTTGTATTTACAGATTTTAATAAATGGAAGCTGTGTCAATTGTGAGAAAACATGAGAAATTACATCAAATTATGGACAGTCAGACCAATCATATGTAAATATAAGAAGCTTCAAGTTGCAGTAACCCTACCTACCTTTTTGCAGATTATGCAGAGATCTATTGCCCTGAAGCTGAAAACAAAGGTAAAACTGAGAATGATGAGCAGTTTTAGCACTGAAGGTGGCTATTGTAAGCTACTAGAAAAGAGCATGAAATTCATCACACTCTTCAGTCTTTGAGGTAGAACATCCCTCTTGCTCATATGTTATATAGCAACCACAACTTTGGATGTAAGAGGGAATTACTGGATAAAGTTTTTTTTTCATTTAGGACCATTCTAACATAGGAACTATCACAGAGGTCCATGACAATCATAATTATCCTATCAAAGACTCATTCAACTGCAACATCCACCCAAACAACACTGAAGTGGATCTGTTGTGGAAACGCCTGCATTACCCGTTACCACTGACGGTACTGACAGGGTGGTCTCGCCTTGGGGATGACAAGGGCCAGCTGCTCCAGGAAGACAGCCAAGCCAGGGGCTGAGCATGAGTCAGTGCAAACCCTGCCCTCACCCACAGCCCCGGTCCCACAGGAGCAGATAATGGGGGTCTGACAGCCCTTGACTTTGCAAGCAATGGACCAGGACCGGGATCCATCCAAGTGCTCCAGCCAGAACCAGAAGGAGACTAGGCCAGAAACAGGGCTGGGAAGAAGCTGCGACATGGCTCTGAAGTCCACCCCTGTGGGCACACCTACAGTATGACTTGGGCAGGGGCTGACAGCTGGAATGGGGCTAATCATATGTAAGGGCACAGTTGAGGAAAGAGGGACAAGTAGATCTTTATACCGCAACAGTTAAATGTTCATTTTGTTATTGTAGTACCAAACAGCTTTCATAAATGTTCCTCTGATACTGAGCTTTCATCATAAGGTCACTTGCTTAATCCCACATAGGCAGTGACAAACGGCAAGCTGTGTCTGACTCAAACATTTCTCTCACACCTTCTCATTATATGCATTTGAATAAAACTGCTCTGTACCCTGCTGAGTAACCTTTTCTGAACCACGCTGCTGGTTGGGTAGGGCTCAAGGAAAGACGGAGCAGTTCAGCCTTGGCATGGACAGAAGCCAACTTTTAACTAGATTGAATTTCCACAGTAAGGCTAATAATTTTGGTGCTAAAATGCAAATAATTACTGTTATAATTGCTTTCCAGCATCCACAGGTGTCTTGGCTGCCTCTCAAGCTGAATAAAAGGACTAGGACTCCTGGTTTTAAAAGCTCACAATGTTCCTGCCTTCTGCAGAGTTCACTGAAAACCACTGGGAATAGTATTCATAGGTGCATAAGTCTCCTTATGAAAGGTCACAAACTTTACATTCACTCAGATGTCTGGGAAAATTTATTCAAGGTTAAGATTAAGTGACCAGGCAAAGAACTTGGTCTCTGGGAATGAGCTGGAATTTAATGCAGCCCTCCTGTGTCCCATAAAAACATGAACAAGGTCTTACTGGTTCAGAGCAAATATCCACCTAGCCTGAAAGTGTCCATAAGTAGATACCTAAGGAATTGTAATAGCAGGAGAAATCTGTGTGATATTTCTTCCTCCTGCCTTAGCCTACCTCCACCAACTTCAGACCGATGGATTTCCTCTGCCTGCCCTGATTTGTCTGTTCAGTAACAGGAATCTCTCGTATGGAATTCCCCATTTTCCCCTTGAAATAATTGTTTACCTGATATATACTTTCATTTTCTTTCCTATTTTGGCTTCCACCAAACACTGAGCTGATAAGGAAACAGGTGCTGTCTCCCAAGGCCTCAGTCCTGAGGGGTTCTGGTTTGCTCAGAAGCAGCATTTTATGAGTGAATCGTTTGCCATCCTGTGCATCTTTTTACATTCGTCTCTATCACACTTCATCTGATATCTTATGGCCTTGGCAACCATTTTCCTAAGACCCTTCCTAGTGCTGCTTATCTCTCTTTGTTTGTACCACTCTGAGCAGCTCTGGATCACCAGCAAACCTTTCCCATGTCCCTGACCTTATGAATATGTGATGGAGTTGGTGCGGGGGGCTTTGGAGCTGGGAACTTCTTAGGTGCTTCTTTTACCACTCATTCACATTCTCCCTGCATGCAGGACTATCTTTTCTTTCAAGCACACTCCCTGCATAAAACACATGCAGAATCTAAAAACAGAAATGTATTTTAAATATTTATTGGCTTTTCTTTTCCCCAGATGGATGAGCATCTTGGTTTCTCCATGTTTATTTATAAATATGGCATCCACTTTGCCCAGAAGGCAAATAGTATTACCTTCACAAACAGGGAGGATTTTGTATCTTCAGCATGTGTACATTTCTGCACATTCTCAAATAAGAGTGTAAGGAAATACTGAAATTAATATTTAATGTGAATGCATTTGACTCCAGTTTCAGAAGGCAGCGGTCTTTCAGTAATTGTTATTCTCTCAAATGTGGCTAATGTCAGAAATACAAGAGAAGAACTGAACTACCAATTAAACATTTTGCCTGTCCCATGATATTTTGTTTATTTTCACTTCACAGACAAAAGAGTGACTACAGGGACTAAACGCACAGGCTTTCCCTTTATGAAGCTGTAACAAAATAGACATATAAAGCACAAAATTGCTTCTCTTGTATTAACTTCATTTTTAATTTTTAGAAAAGTGAGCAGATCAAGGGTCAAATTAACTTATCGTTTACCAGTGTGTGATTAGAATCAAAACAAATGTCCGTTGTGCTGTATATTCCACTTTGTGACCACTGCTGAGCTGCATGAAGAACTCAGTTTTTCTCCAGGCAGACAAAACCAAGACAAATTAACCTTCTTAAAAGTTCAATAAATCCTAGAGCTTGACAAACATTACTGACCTCTTTATGCTCAGCAGTGCTACTTAAGAAGGGAGATACCACTGTAATGGATTTTTTCAAAGAAAGACTGAAGTTAGTTCAACAAAGATAAAACAACTTGGGATTAATTAGCTGCCGTCACACAAATAAATATTAAAAAATGAGTCATTATGAATTATGTCTTATACAGTCAATATTCATACAAGTTTCATGCAAAGATTATACAATTTCTTTTACTACTAAATTAATTTTTACTCATTACCTCACAAAGTTGAAAATATTCCTTTTTTAGACTTTTTGCATTAAGATTTGAACTACACTAGCAGCCACCATGTCCATCTGGCAAATGCTCTTCAAATGTCGCCAACTTCTGAAGTCAGAAACTTCTACCATATTTTGCCTAACCCTAATTTAGTCGTTTTAAAGCACATGTGAGATAAAACTTTGGAAGCTGTCACACTTAATCAGACAGCAAGGAAAAGCTGTTCCAAAATGAAGAGGGTGGTGGTCCAACTCAAAGACTGGAAACATAAGCTGAAGACCAAGATTTCAATGCGATCAGTTCCTTGGATGGGGACAGTGTTGCAAAGCTTTCACAAGAATGGTTTCCCACAGTGTACGGTAACACTTTTATTTAGGAATGACATTGAACATCATCTCTACTGAAATATGAGACCCTGTCTCAGACATATCACAGTGAATCTTTGAAGAAAGAAACTTGATGTGAGTGTTATATTTAAATTGTATAATGGGTAGATTTTATTCTCTCAAGACATAAATTTTAAGGGAAAATTTTATTCTTTCAAAGTTTCACTGCTAGTGCCTTTATTTTCGTTAACTACATAAATACATATTTTATCCTAAACATCAAATTTGCATTTAGCTAGGTGATGATGAAATATAATTCACATGTATGTAATTACATACATGACATTGGGCCTTAAATTTTTATCTCCTCAAGCATCCTCAGACGTTCATGTCTACTCACAAAAAGATAATCTGTCTTCAACAATCACATCTTTACTCCCCCTGTTAAACAGGCTGAGGGCACCTGCCTGTGGTGAGAGCACCTCCCGAGTAACCATGGGAGTGGGTTTGGGGAAATCCAGCAGCAGCGTGTCCCTCCACATCTGCTTGGTCACCCGAGGCAGATGATGTTACACCATCTGGGATCCCACATCAGCATTGCCAATAACAAGGAATTGGTGTGAGCTTCTTTCACATGAACTGTGTTAAATATGGAGATTACATGATCAGTCAATATTTCTGATCTGAGTCAGATGAATCTGCCCTGTAGAGTGTCTGAAACAGCAGTTGTGGCTTAAAATGTCATTCTGAGACCAAGCAGGTCTGAAAAAGACAGACAAGTAACCCCTCAGTCGTGGCACTAGCTTTCCCTGCAGAAATGCAAGACCCAGGTGCTCTTTGGGGTGGCAGATCTCTCACACAACTTGTGTTTTCTTCCCTGCAGGGCCAAGGTGAGGGGGGTTTGACAGGCTGATGTGTGGCTCAGCAGTGCTGCTCAGGTGGAACCTGTGTCCCCACTCTCATTTCCCTGAGCTCTGAGGCAGCAGATGGAGGGTGGGCATCCTGCTGAGCTGAGGGACTGGCCCCTCACTGCCCGAGCCAGTCTCTGGGGCTTAGCAGGGAAAATGGAAGTATTCAGTGGCATTTACATATTGAGGTGAGTTCAGAGTACTTAGAGACTGTTCAGCCTATAGTGCAAAACTGCAGTTTGCTCTGATTCCCTTGCCTTTATGGCTGCAGTTAATAATTTGCTGGTGTCATCCATATGGTGCCACTGTCTAATATAATCCAGAAAATAATTAAGTGCATCAGAAGTCCTTCAGTTCCCTCTTGTGTTAGCTTATCCTTCCATTACGTGGCTGTTAAAAACTCCCCTTTTGGGTATTTCCTTAGTAAATAGCGTTTACTAAGCATTGTCCCATCACAGGTTTTTCCTGCAAGCACCATAGTTCTGCAAGGAGGAACATTGGAGGTGGACCAACAAGTGAACTGAAACTGATAAAATGATCTAAAGGTAATCACCAGTGTATATGACAAATTGATCATTTCTTTGAAAGTTATTTTACCCACAAATTATGTCAGTAACTTCTGTCTAAAACAAGTGAAAAATACATAAAATGTAAACTTTCTTTTGGCTCTGTCATTTTATGAATTTTTACATGGTCACAACAATGCTGTGATCAGTTTCTCCCATTCTATCACTTACTTTAAAATATTTCTAGGTATGCATGCATGGGAAAAGGAATAAATCAAGACATCTCTGCACAAGAATATAGGATAGGAGATGTTTTAAAAGATACAAAAGCCCAAGGTGGTTTTGAACCTTGAGGACAACCATTCTGGAGTAAGGCTATTCTATTTGAAAGTATTTTTTTTGTTTGTTTGTTTTAAAATATTTACTGGCTAAATTGATACTCTAGGGCCTGGATGTTAAAATCCAGTACACTACAAGTGGGTTATTTCTGCTTATCATGACTTGCTTTATTAATGGTTACAAAGTCCTTTAAAACCCCCAGAGGACTCCTGGGGAATAAACAAGCAGACATGGTTCTGTATTGCAAAAAGCTGTAGAAACTAAAACATGTGCTTACAACAGAGCTGCAGGTGAACCTGAGGCAAAAGCCCTTGGGGCATCTGACACCTCTCAGGGTGGATCTGCAGCCTGGCAGACCATCACTTTGGTTTAGTTTGACCTATTTTCTCTTTTTTTAAAAATTTCTATTTCAATTGGCTCAGTCTCATGACAGGGATAGCAAGGTTCGGGGAGAGAAGTCAGCTGTACTTGCCTCAACTATATTTGAAGGAAAATCTTTCCAGCTCTAAAGGAGAAAGACTGCAAGGAGTTAATGCCTTTGAGGCCACTGGATTAATGGATTTCAAATGAAGGTCTAGGGGAAACTGGAAAAAAACGTGGGGTAGCATCCAGCAAATAGGTGTGATAAACTGATTCCTGGAGGTGAAAGTTTTCCCTGTTTCTGGCTGTCTTGGAGCAGTAAGGGCAAGCTGCTCCTCAGGGAAGGGGACCTGGGGGTCCAGGGTGATGCAGGGCTGGCCAGGGTTTTGCCAAGGGTCAGCAGAAGTGCCCAAGGAAGCCTTATCTCCCTTTACTAAAGCTTGTGGTAAACCCAGGAACCATGGTTAGGTGTCAGGGAGGCAGATGACATTCTCCTCACAAGTTCCTATGGCTTCTTATTGCTTCAATCACACAATTCAAATGCACAACTCAGCTGTGTAAAATATGCATATCTTAAGTCTATTGACCAAATTTTTCATTTGTGTGAAATATTACTTCTCTCTGTGTTCATTGGAACCACAACAGGTTATGGAGATCCGGTTTATTTACTAGTTTCAGGCTCTACTGCAGCTGCAAACAGCTGTACAGTATAAAGGCTGATCTTTAAAAAAATATAAGAAAAATCATCCCTGCAAAAAACTCCAGCACTTCTAAAAAACAAGTTTAAGCAAAGCTTTATTTATCTGTTTCTAGCCAAAAAGTAGATTGCTAAATAAAATGAGATGTCAGGAAAGTCAACAAAAGGTTTTACCCCAAGTGATTTGATGGCATTTTGTGTTGACTGAATGGTGCCCTCTGAGGCTCTCATTCTGAAATATGATATAGAGACTCTCTGAAGTAAGACAGTTTTAGAAATCTGGATGAAGAGAAAATGTGGAGCTCTATAGATTGCAGAAGAGCATCTCCCCCAATCAGCCCAGCACCACTGATCCTGACATTTACTATACTGCTTTTATCTGAAAGAAACAGCATCTTGCAGAAGTGGAAATATGTCAGTGTAATGCAGATGATAACACTTCTAAGGTGCACACTTAATGCTTTTATGTGCACTTTTAAAGCCATTATTTTGGACAGACATCCTTCAGACTGAGAGTCCGGGTGTCTCTCTTGATTGTGCCAATCCTCTATCTTATCTGAGAATCTTTCTAGGCAGCCCTACAGACTATTTACAGAGGGCATACATTACCTGAGACCTCATCAACAGTAAAGAATCCAACTATGTGAGCTGAAAAACGTTTGGTTTTTTCCCATTTTATATGCAATGAGACTGAGACAGTGCTGGACTGTAAAGGGCACGAGTGAAACCTGACCATTGCTAAAGGAATTAAATCCCAGTTTGCAGGACAGGTGTGGTTGCTCTGCCTCAGGACCTCATCACAATGCAGCAGGAAGGTACAGGGCTGGCACGCACAGAGCACCCGGCTGGCGTCTGCAGATCCAGAGTACAAAACCATGGCTTTTCCCTCAGTACTTCCAGTTTCACCATAGCTCCCAGCTGCAGGAAGTGAAAATAGTCATCAAGAGACAAGCCTGAAAACAAGACTCTGGTTTGTACATATGCCTTTTCCCTTCACACATACACTTGCAGAAGGCAGTGAAATAAATTTTGTCAAGTTGTAAATGGAGACTGGAAATAGCCTTACTTGAGTCAGAGAAGGGAGCAGCCCTACTGAGAACCTGTGGAGAAGGGTATCAGTTGGGTTGGAATGTCACAGTAGGGATGGATGCTCCTGCAGGCAGGTGTCTGAAGTGGTGCTGTTCCGCAGGGCTCGGTGTTGGGGCCGGCACTGTTTGACATCCTTGTCAGCAACACGGACAGTGGGATCGAGGGCACCCTGAGCAAGCCTGCCAACAACACCCAGCTGTGAGGGGCAGTCACACGCTGGACAGAAGGGATGCCATCCAGAGGCACCTGGACAGGCCTCAGAGGTGGCCCTGTGCAAACCTTACGAAGTTCAACAAGGCCAAGTGCAAGGTGCTGCACCTGGGTTGGGGCAATCCCAAGCACAAGTACAAGCTGCAGGTACATGTCACCTATACATGGAAGGTTCATGTTTGCAGCTCCACTTATTTTTCATGCCAAATCACCACATCCTCTCTAATTTTATGTCCTTAATGAGGCAAGCCACTTGGCCTATGCCTTATCTGTGACACCACATCCCATCTTTCTGAGGAGCTTCTCTGAAGGGTACAGGTCTATTTTTCTGCTACACAGGGATATGTGACCCTCACAGTTGGTGTTATCAATATGTAGAATTTCAACAGGTATTTATTCCTTCTACTTCTTTCTGGCCACTTTTCCTTTTTAATTTCCTTTGTGAGTGAGTGTGGTTCCTATTGTGTGCTTTCCATCTGTACAAATGAAATAATTAGCTGGTGAAGAGGTGATGAAACCATTAGACATCATTATTATCTTTCATGGAACTATGAAGATAAAACTATATGAGCCTTATTATCTGGTATTTTATTCACAGAATATACAAGTGTAATTGCAGAGAACTATGGTTATTTCATGGACAGGTTTCAGTGGAAATATTAATGGATTGAACAGTGTATTCAAAAAAGAAGGATGGAAATGTCATAGCATTAAAGATTAACTTTATTTTTTTCTGAGAGGCACTAAACTCTGAGCATGGTTCTGGAAACTTTTTAATTACGTCTATCAGGTTTTAATCCCTGCCCTTTATTTCACCTCTTTCAGACAATACAAGGAGAATTGTAATTGCTGACAACTTCTAAGTGTAAAAGATCAAAAATGCAACATTTCTTATGGCAAAGAAAGCAAAAGACAATCATTTGAAGGAATATCTATATATATTCCTCTGACACAAATTCTAAGAATTCTGTTGTCTTCTTTTAGGTAAATCTTCTGGAAATGACTGGAGTGACTCTTGGGGAATGTATTACATGTAAAAAATTTGTGACTGTACATTGTGCCTATATTAAACATATTATAAGCTTAGAAAAATAATTCTTGAAACAAATTCTGCTTTTTTCCCCTGCTTTCCCCAAATGTCACTGTTTATCTACAAAAGCGGGTCACATTACCTGATCAGTTAAGTGTCCAGAGAGTCACGCCATGACCCTTTCAGTCACATGTAGTCATCAAAGATCTCTTGCAGAGGTAATTTAGGTCTCTTCATTCTTCCTGTTGAAATAGACATGATCTTTCTTCTAGGCATGTGAACTCATCTTAGCCCTGGCTATTCCCCAGGTGAACCTCCAGGATAGTGGCTGTGAATTATAATTCCTACATTCAGATGTGTGGTAGGCTACCACCGAAAGACTGTGGTGATTTATGTAAGAACTCTTAAATACTTGACTTTCTAACAAAACCTTCTTTCCAATTACAGTGACTATGCTTATGTCTGGTATTTACAGGTCTTAGAAATGTAATAATTGTGCCACATCTATGGATCTTGTTTTACGTCTGCCAAGGAATGGGCAAGTCCACCTACAGTTTCATTGCAATGTTTCTAATTTTTTACTTGCTGTGTTTTCTTCCTATGATGCAATTACCTATGAAAAGACATTATGGCATTTTTTCAGTGGTAACTCAGAGCACGCCAGAGATTTTCAATTTCCCAACTAATGACTCGCTCAGTTACGAAATATTATCCGAAATTTGTCTTCTGTGTTGGAGACACTTCTGTGCTTCCTGGAAGAAATGAAAGTTCTAAATGGTGCTTTTCAACTGTAAGACAATAAATATCTGTTATGCAAACAGCAGTGAAGGTACAGTAATGTGCCACTGTGTTATGCACAGCCTGTGGCTTTACAGACAAAGCCTGAGGCAGCCTCTGTCCCTCGTGCTCACACATGGTCTGTGAGTAGCAACAGGAGAGGGACTCCCAGGATATGCTGTATTGAGCTCAAAATTGCATTCAGCAGTGAAGGAGTAAGAAGCAAGGTCAGAGAAAGAACTAGCACCAGACTGAGAGGAGCATAGACAAAAAATGTACCTTTTACTTTCTGCTAAGAATAATTGGGGATGATAACCTAATTTTATGTGATAGCAAATACCTACTCTTGTTTTCTCTCTGAGACTTGATTATAATCATGAATGAGAAGATTTATTTTAAGGGCTTTTGATTGATTGGGCTGGGGGTGGGAGGAGGTGCAACCTGTTTTAGAGAGTGAGATGTAAAACTGATACAGTTATTAATAAGCACTTGTGTTGCATAAGCTTGGAGCTGTGGCTGCTGGCCTGAAGGCCACTCTGTGTAAGGGGCCATACAAATGTACAGGACTGACAACCACTGCTTTGAAGAACTGACCTCAGAAATTAGGTGTCCACTTCTTTTTTTTTCTCTGCCTTGAGCTGAAGTTGCCCAGTTGGGCAGCCTTCCCTGTGATTCTGTGCTTCTAACCTTTCTGTGGCCAGTTTACAGGACTACATGCTGGGATTTGTACCGCTGTAAGGTCTCTTGGAATTTCATAGAATGGTAGAACATGTCCACACCG
Source organism: Cnemophilus loriae (assembly GCA_013397755.1). Lineage (NCBI taxonomy): Eukaryota > Metazoa > Chordata > Aves > Passeriformes > Corvidae > Cnemophilus > Cnemophilus loriae. Next base: position 3,549,207 of record VZTF01006238.1, on the reverse strand, counting down.
AGTGTGGGAGCCCTGCCAGAGCAGGGACTGTGCTTTTGTGGTTGCTGGCCCTAAATTAGTTTCAGAGCAGCCCATTGTGTTGTCTTGGCTTTGGGTGTAGAGGTTGATTTGTCCAAGACAAGATTTGTGCAAGACCTGCTGCACAGGTCCTCCCAGCATGTGGAGGACCAGCAGTCCCTGGCAGCCCCTCCACAGCACCTTTGGCAGCAGACAGCATGCTGTGGTCCCTTTGGAGGGGATGTGCAGTGCAGAGGACTTCTGCTCCCTCCCTGCTCATCGCAGCTCCTGCAGCCTGGCTAAGATGCATCAGCAGCTGAGAATGATTTTTTAAGGTTGGGGTCCTGTGAAACTGCTGGGAAAAAGAGACTCTAAAATGAGCTGGTTAACCTTTGCAAACACTCCTTTGTAGCCTTATATCTGTAGAAATAAATCCTAGGGACACAAATGCATTGTGACATACAAACTCACCCTCATAGCTCAGTAAGTCTATTCTTCCACTGCAATGCAGCACTGTGAAGTCAGGATATATTTCTCATTCTCAAAGCAATGCTCTCCTTTGTTGAAGCACCATTTTCCTGAAGCACCTGCTCACTCTTCTCTCCTTGTGTTTCTTTTTAATTGACTGTCAGTAATAAATTAACGCCATTTTAGTTCAAACAAACAACCAAACAAACCCACCCCTTACACCAATCTGTAGCTGGTTGAGGTGAATTGCTTGCCATCAATAAAGAGCAGTTTCTATTTTTCCAGTGTGATGAAACACACTCTAAATTTGTGCTCTAGGTATTTTAATATTTTTTTAGCTTAATATGTCTTGGGGAAATTAAACAGAAGAGTTTCTGAAAGTAAAAAATCCAGTCAGTCACAGATAGAAGGGCATGATTTGTCTCAAAGTAATCCCCTTAATCTTTGACAGGTATATTCCTATAGGTAAGTTTTTCTCATCTCCATTTATGATGCTGAAACATAAATTAATACTATCTTAGCACACAATCCACAAGGAGGTATCTTCCTTTATTTCAGTCACAGTACACTTTTAAGTTAAAGATGTGAAAAAGTTGAAGACAATGCATGAGAGGTGGCAAGCTGGTATCCCTGGAAGTCATTTGAAGGGTTCACACTGGCATGTTTGGGCAGGACTGAGGTGCTCTGTGGCTCATCCTTGAGCCTGGCTGAGAGTGTGGCTGTGCCAGGCTGGCAGGCAGGCAGACCAGTGTGAGCCTGGCTGTGGGTGCCAGGGGCAAAGGGGCTGCAGCCACCACCCCTTCCCCCAAAGCCTGACACAAGGTACCTGTTCTGACCCCAGAGAGCAGGACGGTTTGAAGAGGAAGTTTTCTTTATACTCTTCAGTAGATAATGATGGTGTTTCATCTTCTCATATTGATCTCATTTCTTGAAATCACTTTTATATTTTTCTGATTTCTCTTTCACTACCATTTCCTTATTTGGTAGTGTTAATTTCTCCTTTTTAATTTTGCTTCCTCTCATCCATCTTGAGATTTCCTTTCATTCTCTCTGTCTTTCCATATCCCTCCTCTAGTTTAGTTTTTATTCTCTTTCCCAAGCTCTCTTCCCTCTGCATTTTGGTCTGTGCCTCCTTACTGAAGACTGGGTATGGCGCTCCTTGCACACAGGATATTGCTACAACAGCTTTGGGAAGCCTCCTCCTCCCTGCAGTCCCTTTGCTGTCTTCCCAGTTTCTCCAGTTACTGGCGGGTCAGACAGAGGAGAGACTGTATAATCTATCACACAAGTTACCTCTTTAAACTAAGCTCAGACTTTAAAAGGCAAAAAAAGAAGAAATAAGTTGAGCTGCACAATAGACACTGCGAAAGTTCCCTGAATTAAATGCTTGTCTCTGCAACAATATCCTAAAGCAGATTTATAGGGAAAAAAATAGGAACGAAGAAGCATATGTTATATCTCCTCTGAGAATTTCTGGCCTCCATACTTCATTGTTAGAAATGTTTTGAGCCTGAATTTCCTTTATGTGTTTCTCCTCAAGGCATAGAATATGCTGGTGACCGTAAGTCTGAGGAGGAAATGTTACGTCCTGAAGGAACCTCTGCACAGCTTAGCTCAGGTTTTGTGTCTGCCCGTATCTTTCTACAGCTCACAGAGAGTGTCATGGGCAGTGATCAACACTCTCAACCATTTCCCAGGTGAGGAGAGAGAATGTGATTTGAATCACTTCCATGATGCTTCTATTTCCATAAAGTTAATGCAAAATTTTCAGAGATAAATATGGCAGGTAAATTGTTGCTCCTTCTAATCTCTGATATTGCTTGGGTTGCCACTGCAAAAACTGGATAACCTTTTCTTTTAACTGCCTAGTTGTGGATGATTAGCCAGTTCCCACCTTTCAATATCACAGCATGGCAGTGTGCCAGAATGCAGAAATTAGGCACTCAGTCCCTCATGCCTCCCATTTCCTCTCCGGCATCAACTTAGGTTCAGCCTTTGCTGGCACTTTACCAATGGTAGAAGAAAAATGCTAGAATCTAGGTTTTAAGTAGTTCCTTCTAAACTCCTATGTCCTATGGGGTTTTTTCCACAAACTTTTTATTTGCTAAGAAGAAATACCTCATAACTATGTGTGCATATAAGTATTTGTCTTGTTTGGATAAACATTTTGATTGTTACGGTTGGAGCCTTGTGCTTCTGGCCTTGGTTATATCCATGTATTTTCCCCTGTACTCACTAGACACAGGATGATTAGTCACCCAAAATGTACCAGGTGTGGGTTAATTATTTTCTTTGTTTCAGTTATCCTTTGTTCATCTCTTTGAACACACAACTGGAATACCATATGGTATTCAGGATATGGTACAGTTTTATGGCAGGGATAATTTTGTGTTGTTTGACTTTTAACATTTGTTTCACTTTGAAAACCTTTTTGCTGTCTTTTTCTTTTTAATTTTTTTAAATTGGACAGGTCTCTCCAGAAACTGCTTTTAAGTGTTTTGTTTTGGCACCTAAATTGATAAAGTAATTACTGTCCCGCTAGGTGCTTTCAGATGTTTGCTCAAACAGGGCATTTACAAGTACTTTCACAACCTTGAAATGCTTCTGCTTTCTGCTGATCTAACCTTCCCAGGGTGCTAAAATGCCAGTTGGGCCAGAATCCGTGACCTGTCAATCTAAATGGGAGAGGCACCTCAAAACCCATGAAGACCTAGGCCCTCATGACCCCAGTTTTATAAACTCCTTGGAGTGTGTGTAAGTGCAGTCAGCCCTGCAAACCTCCTGACGCTGCGTTGGCAGATGCCATTTAAAGTCTCAATTCTCAAACTGTTCTACTGCAGCTTTTAAGGACAGAAATGGGGAGGAAGAGCTGTCTTGTTGCACGCTGGATTCAAAAGCTCTTTGGCTTTCATGCATCAGCAGCTGTTGCAGCTGTCAAAGCCACAGTTCCAAGAGCTATCTCCCCCACTGTAGGGGATAATTGGGGATCATGCAGCTGATCAGGATACTCCAAGAGGAAGAGAGATCTTCAGATACATTCTTTTAAAACTCCAGCATTCATTAAAATTTTGGTCACATCATATATGACATTGCAGGTGCTTCCAGATTCATACACGGGAATGCTTTCCCTTTCATGCTCTTCTCTCACTCTGTGAGAGCCAGTAATGTGAATACAATCATTTTCATAGACACTGAAAAACAGGCAATTATGGAATAAAAATACTTCTGGTTCTGCTGGCGGTGGGTGAAGTGACAGGAACATTAATTATGCTTGAATGCACAATAATACAATATTCAGGAAGTGAGAAAATCATCTGGGCATGAAAAAAATGGGCTTTTTTCTTCTTTATGATTCTGCAAAATTGTTGTGGACGTGGACCAAATCCACTTCTCGGTGATGATGCTGATGCAAATGAACAGAAGCGATGTTTACTTGTAGTGAAGTGTTATTTGCATCAGTTTGCAACAGGAAGCCGGGTTTGCCACAGACCCCAGTGGGAAGGTGATTTTGACCAGCTGTCTAATTGCATGTAAAGCAATTGGACAAATTGTCTCCCATATCTTTGAAATTTGAATTCAGGGCCAGAGCTGAACTGTGGTCTTACCTTACTGCTGAGAGAGGCTAGAGAGAGATGCAGGCTCTGAATATCTTTGAACTGCAGGGCTTGAAGTCTGTAACCAAGTGCCATGGTTTGAGTCTCCCTCAGTGAGAGGGAGAAGAAACTCTGCAATCCAGCTAGGAAAACAGCATGAAACTCAAATACACCCAAGCAGCCAATAACTATATCAAAGTGAATTAGAGAGACACTGATCAGAGAGTTCCATCTAAAAAGCAAACTTCAAACAGCTATTCATTTTTGTCTGATCTACATAGCTGTAGTAATTTTCTAAACCATCGTAGTTTATTAAAAAAATTGGACACTTGACAGTTTTTGAAGCGTGAATTGAAATGTACAGGGCAACTTTTATAACAACGAGTGGTCTGCAAAGATTGCAACTGTATCTGCCACCATGTTTTTACTGGGTGGCTTTTGAAAGTGCAGATAGTTGACCTCCGAATAGAAAAAAGAGAAAAGCAAAAGTGAAACGTGGTGGGATGGTCAGAGCTGGGTTCTTTTCTTGGGTGACATAAACAAGTCACTTCAGTCTGGTGCAGGTACTGGAGTTCTTGTGGGTCGTATGTGCATGAGATCAATTAATAAGAAATTATATGTTATTAAAAAGTATATGTATAAACGTTTTTGTGAAGTGGAATGGCCTGTGGAAGACTAGCCTATATAAAATATTCCTTACAGTATCATTTAATTAGGGCTTTGCACTGCATTCCTGACCTTGTCAGCTGAATGTCTCACTGAATCACTTCAGAATTACTAAAATTCCCCTTTGTTTCAGCAGTTGGCTGATGCTGGGAAAATGTAAATTTTCAATATATTTAATGCTGGTTTTTAATAGGCATAATTTTAATCAGAACTGCTCCTAATTTCCAAGCTCAAAAACTGTGCTCCTGAAGCCAACTGGAGAAATGAAAGTTATTTTTATAAGGGAAAGATTAGATGAAAAGAAAAACTGTGAAAAATCTTGTCTCATTCATTTAAAGCATGTCTTTTCTACTCCATTTTGTCCTGGTCCTATCTTTTTCACTTTCTTTGAATTATAATTGGACTGAAAATGAAACTAATTGGTATTGTTTGTGCAGGATGCTGGGAGTGCCTAGCTGACTGATCCACCCACTTATTTATAAATGAAAACAAAAGGAATACAAGATATTTTTCACTTTAAAAAGTTAACAGTCTTCAAAAATTAAATATTTTCTCTATACAATGACTACAATAACATAGTCTCTGTTTTCAAATAGTTTTCTGTAAAAGCCCTTTCAAACACTCTGTATTCTCTAAGACCAAGATAATGCAAGCCTTTAGTAACAAAGCTGCTGATTCTGGCTGAACAAAACAATGCTTTAAAAAGGTTTCTAAAACTGGGTTTGTCACATGACCTTTGAAGAAGAGACAAAGATAAGATAGATGATACAAACAACAAAGAGGGAGAAATTAAGATGACAAAGCAAGCAAAAAAAAAAAAAGTGCTTGTCTAACTTGTTTTGGTGTCTTTGCTGAAAACCTTAAATGGCCTGTCAATAATAAAATTCTATTTAATTTTCTTCCCCCCCAAGATGTTTATTTGAGTAAAATAATGCAGAAATACTGAATGGTATAGCACTGAGATTGTGCTCGGTATCAGGTGAGATTAAATGACCCCACTCTTTATACTTTCCAATTGCCTTTTCATTTTTACATTTTCTATTACATGGAATAACCTCTTAAAACCTTGAATGAGGCAGTGTTTCAATCACACACCAGCTTGTCTATTGAAAGGTCAGTCTATCTAAATGTCAGCCAGCTCTTCCTTTCGTACTTATATTAAATTCAGTGATTTATCTGGTGTGTTTCCCAGCAGATCTTTTGTTAGACAACCAGGTTTACAAAAAAGGCAGTGAGCTGAAGAGATGGCAGTGAGCTGAGAGATAAATGGTAGATGGGGATAGAGGATGATTTGGAAAAGCAGTGCAATTTTCTTAACTCTAGCAGATTGAAGTTGTATATTTTAGATACTTCATTATTCCAGTTTTTGTATACCTCAGGTCACTAAGCCCCAAAAGCATCACATCAAACAGAGAGGTGATGCTTCTTCAACTGGTTAATGAAGCACAGAGAAAGAGACCCCCAAACCCACTGAAATCAGAGCAGTCTTAAGGAGTTGTTTCCTTGGGACAAGTCTGCCTTTAGGAGACATCTCTATCTCGGACTGTCTGTCACCCATGGCTCCCTTTGTGGTCACTTTTGAGGCATGAGCCCATCTGTCCATGTAAGAAGGACACTTCCTTCTGTAGACTCCTTCTCTCACCTTAAGGTGAGAGCAGCTGGATCTCAGAGGTGTGCTGTTCCTCTAGAAACAACCAAGTCCCACTCACACCCTGCCTGAAGGATTGCCCTTCCTTTCCCAACAAACAAACAAAAAGCCCCCAAAGAAGGGTGGGAATTGGTGCTTTTTGGGTCAGTGCAGCACCATGGTTTTGAAACACAACCGCGCTTCCGAGTGGCCAGCACACAGAGATCTGGCATTTGCCCACTGCTCAGCAATGCTGAAGATAAAATGAAAACTCGTTCACAAAATTCCATCATCCACACCTGGCACGTGACTAAGGATCACTTTTCTTAGAAATACCAAGGTCACATACAGTATTTAACTGCATAAATTAAGGTACCGTCCATTTAGGTACATGAATTGTGCTCAGTTCTTGGCATGTAATGTGCAATCCTCCAAAAAGTGCCAAAAATCACATAATATCTAACAGGGAAAAGTAAGCACCTTTGAGGACTTCCAAAGGGAAATCCAATCCACTGAAATTAAGACACCTAAACTAGATGTCTGGTTCCCAACCTGTGTAAATAGCTGCCATATCCCTTCGTTGTGCCAACCTACCCAGCAGACAGAAAACAGCAATGACTGCCTCAACTAAGTTGTCTCTGCACTTACATACAGAGAACTATACTACAGACTCTGTAGGGTGTCCTGTCTAGTCTTCAGTTGCTGCTGGAGAACATGGATTTCCAATAGAGCCAATATCTTATTTGCACTATCACATGGACATCTCCTGCCCCCTCTTCGATGGCACTGCATACCTGTGTGTGGGCCACGGAAGCACTCCAGCAGAGTGGCTCGTCTTGACTCAACTGAGATTTCTGCACAGTGGAGGTCTACGTCAGCACTAGTTATGGTCAACTGTCTTTACAGCCCCTGAGAGAAACTGGCATTAAAAGAGTGCAATTCATCCACCCATTTCAGAGGTCTACTTAAGGGTGCAATAAATGGCACTCTACGAATGTCTTTTCTGTCTACTGAGTATAAAAGGAGTCTGAAGTTAACAGCTGAAATGTACGTAATTAAGAAAATGAATCCTATGCTAGATTACTTATTCATAAGCAAATCAATAATATAAAAACAAAGGGATAATATTAATTTTTATCATTAATACTCTGCGTCAATCTGTCTTGACATTTTTCTCCGTAAGAAAATTGTGTATTGAAAAATCAACAAACTCTGTGTTGTTTAAATATTTGGTTTAAATAATCCCATGCCTTTCTGGAGTCATTTTGTGCCACTTAGCAATAAGAAAACAGTTACGAATATGTTCCCATACTCCCACTTACTCCTTTTATGTACAATTGAAGTTTAATATTCTATTTTTTCTTTCTTTTATCTTTCAGCATGTATTTTCTTTATAAGTATCAGAAATCCTAGGGTGGTAGGAAGGAATGCATTTAAATAGTTGATCTGGAAGTTTTACCCAATTTCTCTGTGTTTGGCATTCTAAAGATCCTTTTTTCTTTGGTTTTAATAATTTGTACTAAAAGACTTTAAAATCTCTTTTGGTTTTAGTTTGTGAGAGATATCCTGTTGAATATTTATCATTCCCACCAAACAGACTATTGCAAGCCTGTTTTGTTCTCACTCCTAAACAAGTGAACTCAAGAGCTTTTAAGATAAAATACAAAGGATGATGAAATTTCATTTAAACTGCAAAAGAAATATAACATTGCAGGTAAATTTAACATCACAGCCACAGATTTGGTCAAAGGAGAGTTCCCATTTGACTCCCTTGACACAGCACATAAGGGTTCTTGTGCAGTCCTTGACTTTGAGAATTTATAATCTGTGTCAATGAGCTGAGCTTGCTCTGGGTCTGTATGTCTCTTGTGGATTTTTCCCCTACCACTATCCTCATGGAAGGATTGTTCCACAGTTCTACTGCTTTGAGAGGTAGGAAGTCTCGTCTATGTTCACTTTCAATTTGTTAAAGAGGACTGAACCCAGATGTGCAATGCCCTGGTACCACAGAATGAAATCAGTATCCTGTCAGTTATGGTTTTGCCCATATCACCTGTGCTAATCTCAGCCAGCAGCTGTTGCTGCCCCAAGAAGACTTTTGCATGTCTGACTCTTAATATCAGTACTTCTCCAAATTAAACTAAAACCATCATGATATGCAAGAATTTTCATTTGTAAATGCATTTGTTACACTTGACATTAAATGCAATTCCTTTGCAAGTGGAAGTTCCAAGCTAGGTTCAGCACTGTTTCACAGTTCAATACCAATTATAATGCATACTAAGACTGAGCCAGCGAATTTGCTTTGACCAAGCCTGTGCTGTGTGTAAACACAGGTCTTTATGTGCCCAGAGTTAGCAAACTAGCAGTTTTCATGCATGCTAAAGAAAGATTCACTTAAAGAGATAATGTTACAGAATAATGAGTTGTTCCCACAAACCATCTGTTCTTCTCCTACGCTAAAAAAAAATCTGAATCCAATTCCTTTGTTTTGATTAAGGGTTTCTTTGCAAATTATTGTTTCTGAACTTCAAAAACAGAGAATGTTTTAATAAAACCCTGGATTGGAAGAAAAATGTAATTCTTTCCTGTATACTGTTAATACATGAATGTTAGTTATCTGTGGGTTGTTAACAGTTTTAGAACCCAAACCTCCATATTTTTGCTGTAAAACAGTGAAACTATTACATTCATCCTGACAGAGAGTTCAAGAGAAAGGGAGTAAGAAAATCCCAGGGTACAAGATATACCACTTGTGAGAAGCACTTCTTATAAAAAGATGCTTTTCTGATTTAGGAAAGGAACATGTCTTTAAGAAGACACTTTTTTTTTGTGCCATACTTCACAAGCTATTTCAAAAAGCCTACCCAATTTTATCATCTGAGAAATGCTCCATGCAAGGCCTAAAGTTCATAAAATGCAGGACCTAATCCTCCCTTGCTCTTGTGGCTGGTCACTCTCTCTGCTCTCCTTCCTCAGCAAAATCCCTCTGCTCCCAAAAGGCACTTCAGGCCCTTCATCAAAATGTGCCCCACCCTGGTGATCAGGGGGTGTAAGAAGAAGGGTACCCCCACAGTGATCCTTTCCTGACCCCAGCCATGCCAAAACAAGTCTGCCTGAGTCTATCACAACATAGGCACAGCACAGGTCTCTCTGATGCCTGCTGTCTGATTTTTAAGACACAGCCTGAGCCAGACAACAAATGTGGGAATCCCATTTCCTTAGTACCCATAACTTCCATACCCTTAGTACCCTTAGTACTTCCATAACTCCACCATTTAATACCTCTATACCCAAGAGTATTAGCATATATAATAAAGAGAATACACCTTGATCTTCTTGTGAGTTGTTCTGGAGAAGCAGTGTACCTCAAGGGACTGAGGATGGCTAATAAGAAGAATCACTGAGCCAACAGAGTCCTTGCCAAGTGGGGTAAATCTCTGTACCTTTTACAGATTTATCTTTCCTCCCTGCTCGCCCTTCACATCTTCCATGAGTTGAGATGTGGGTGGGAAGGACAGTTTGCCTCCTCTGCAGCATCTTTGGTCTTGCTGATGGTATTATTCCTTTATCATGTGCCTGGCAGAAATTGGACATACCTCAGGAGAAAGTGCAAAAGAAATATCAAAATCTCCTGGGTACCTTGCATCTTGACCTGTCTCATAAGACCTACAGAGTGAAAGATTGCACAACCTACTCATTGGGTACCAGGACCTGTGAAGGAGAGGCATATTTTCATTTTTAAATGGTTACAACTGTTCCTGTCATAAAACCCAGCTGAAACAGCTGATGTCCATTGAGTCCATTATGTGAAAAGTTTGTTCATCTGTTAGTTTGTAGATGAGTACATTAAATTATTGTAAATGCTTGGGTTGATCTGAATTAGGGCATAGGGTTTCAGAATAATCACAATAAGATCCTTCATGAATGAAGAAGAGATGATAGTTACTATTTCCCTACAGTTACAAGCTGGATTCATTCAGTGCAGTAGACTGTATTTTCCACCTCCGTAATGATGAGAATATTTGTCTGGATCCCCTTGCCAGGGATTCCCTGGGATTCCCAATGGCCGAAACCACAAGGGAAGACAACCCTGTTGAGAGCAAGGAAGGTTTACAGTTACCAAATGCATGAGGATTTTCTTACGTCTGTGGATTCTGTGATTGCTAATCACACTCTTGGGGCATTCCTTAGAGTCACAACAGCAGCAAGGCTCTCTGTAGGAAATGCCTGTCTGCCCAGTACCATCAGCATTCTCAGAGGATTACAGGATCTTTCAAGTACAGACAAGTCACCAGTGTCAAAAGCATGACAGAATCTCCTTCAATGTCCTGTTTCCTTTCAAGCTTTCTCCTCTGGCTCATGTGTTTTTCAGGAAATGTGGACTCCAGCATGTGTTTGAAGTTCTAACAAGTATGTTGCTGCTCCTTTCCTAATGTCTGTTGTGGAAGAACTTCGTAACACCGCCTTTCGATTTCTCTTTGAGAAAGCCTTCTTCTCTGGCTCATGGATTGTCCTGGTTTGGGATATCTTCAAATGTCCATTAATCTGGAATTATTTATAATCACATGAAATTCAAGGCTAGTAGAGCTTCTTACCCTTTTTATTTTCGCACAGTACTAAGGAAATCCCCTAAAGGTAACCTCAGCAAGTCCCCATATTGGGAGCCATGACCTCATGGCTCTCTCATGGCTTGGCCTTCAAAATCAAAAGATAAAAATCTGCAAGTTATCAAAAAAAAAAAGCATCAAGTTCTTAGGAGGTTTTTTGAATTCTAGGCCACAGATAGCTTCTCTCTCACAAGACAGGTAAAATCCTATCATGGGTCTGTTCTGAAACCTTCAAGCTCAAGAAGTTCCATTCTTGGGAAAAAGGGTTACTGTAGAGGGAATCTGACAGACTTCATCAACAACTTCATCTATACCATGGACAGCAGATTAAACAGCTGCACCATACTCGCCTCAGCAAGACTTTCTTCCCCCGTGAAACCAGTAGGAACAGTTAGTCCGGATGTGCAATGTAGAGCTCCTGTCCATGCCCTTAATTACCAACCATGGACACCTCTACTCTAGATAACATCTGAACAAACTTGGGCCACTGATAACAGGGGGCTCAGAATCACCTATTTGATAAGCAAAGTCTTTCTGCGGTCCTAATCAGCCCAAGGTCCTCATAAACCCAAGGGTCCTATTCAGAGCAACACTGCAGGTTGATGCTTCTTGCACTGAATAGAAGAATAATTTGTATTGGGTGAGAAACTGCACTGTGCAAGTTCCCTGAGAGGCACAAATTTTAAAAACTGACCACACAAATTAAACAGAGACCGGAAAACATCCAACTTTCTTGTAAAGTTAACGACCTTCTTTCAAGCTTCCAAAAATATACTACTGGTTGTGTACTTTGCTGTCAGTTGCCTGATTCTGGATGCTTTTGTTTCCATGCTAGATCATAAAGCTGCACATCCTTAGCTCTTTCTACATCATCCACATCCTTTTCTCTTGCTACCTCACGTAATGTACTTAAAGAAAACGACATACCAGATTTTCCCCTTAACAAAGCTGTCTCCTGAGTCCTGGTGAATGTAAACTAGGATAATCCCCACTGAAGCCAGCAGTGATATAAGTGATATATCAGTGAAACCAGTGCTGTGAAGATAAGTTCAGAAGAGAGACAAACAATAGGGCCTGAACCAAACCAGACTTTGAACATTGCTGAGAGATGAATACCAACATTTCATAAATATCTCCTTTTTGTTAAATGCTTGATTGCAGTGCTGGGGAAAGTGGGGTTGGAACAAAACCTCTGGCAGTGCCTGTGCTAATAAAACTGTCAAGACTGCTAATAAGGCAGACGAGGAGTCTGTTCCCCAGTCATGACAGCCAGTGGCACAAAACACCTTCAGATAACTCCCTTCTGTCCCAAGTGTGACTTCATCTATACTGCACAGAGGCACACATACATTTTATATATATATATATATATATAAATATATATATCCCATATTATGCAGAAGAGTTAACTAGGAGGGTGCTCTGGACACCAGAATAAACTGTTCTAGCAAGGGACATGCCAAATAAGCAATGTGACAATCTTTTAAATGTTGAGGTTAGTCCATTGCTCCATCACTATTTCATTTACAAGCTCAGCTGCAACTTTAGAAAGCCTCTCAGTCAATCCCCTGCTCCAGGAAAGGATCAGCTCTACAACCTAAGATACTCCCCCAAAAAAATGCTGTTTAACCTCTCCTTCACAAAAAAGGTTGTATTGGAAACTCTACAACTGCTCTAGGCAACCAAGTCCAATACTCTGTACACACATCAATAGAATTTTTTTCCTGTGGTCCCGCTGAAGTCTCCCACTCCCTCGTCTTATGCTCGTTATTACTCATCCTGTCCACTGAAAGTGCAGATCCAAATATAGACAATTTAGAGCACATATATGCCAAGATTCTGGCCCATCACTTGCTTACATTTAAGTGTGGAAATATGATGAAGTAATTCAAATCCATCATGAACGCATATTCTCTTACATGCCAAAGGGAAGGAACAAGTACTCTGCCATTTAATAAAACCTAGTTCAAAATATCATCATTTAAACAAATCATCCTAAGATAAATAAACTGTGAATTAAAGCTCTCCACAGTTCCACCTAGAAAAAAAGATCCAGCACTAGAGTGCAGGAATGGTCTTTACTTCAGTGAAGCTCAAATAAAACTGGGAATGTTTGTTTTTGCGACTTTGCTCATTTATAAAGTGCCTGTTGCTATAGCAGCTAAATGCTAGTAACAAACTTGCATAAACAGAAATTCTTATAAAAATGTGTTGTAGTAGTTAATGACTAATTTTACTCCTGTTTCTCAACTAAATTCACATGGCATGATCTGACACATGTGAGAACACTGGCCATTGGGGTTGCAAAGGCCGTATATAGGGACATTTCCATTCTATTGTTGCAATTCGCCTGAATTGATATATATATATAATTCTGTGGAAGTTTCCACTGTCATTTGCACTTTAGTAGAATAAATGTCTTTAGGAATGTTTTGGAAATTTGTTATCTGGATGTATAAAGCACTCAGCTCTTGGGATGAAGGACTACGTACACTATCAGTACAGAATGACTATAGTCTTGGCCTAATTTGGAAGTGGTGTGTTAAGGGATATAAAACATATACCAATGACCTAGAAGGTCTTCAGGCCAGCATGAGCTTAGGCAAGCAAAATGTCACAGAAATATGTCCCCTTTCAAAAGCCCTGTGACGTCAGTCCTCTGAAACTGTACCCAAACAGCAGAGTGGGCAGAAGCTGTTGCAGGCAGGATGTCTTTCACTCTCCACTCCTGTGTGCATTGAGAGCCCCTCTAAACTCCTTCCCAGGATCATCTCCTTCTGCTAGACCCAGACCTGACCTGCTGCAGTGATAGAAGCACAACCTTTCACAGAAACAACCTCCCAAATAAGTTGCTCATCGGCACAGACAATTCTGGAAAGAAAAGGAAACAAGAAAGGGCAATGAATATGTCATTAAGCATTCAGGGTGCTGTACATTGGACTGATTTCTTTGTTTGAATATTATTTCCATCAAAATGTCATATGAGATATATTCATTGACTATAAAGGCCTTGCAGATTTCCTATGGTAGTTTTTTCAGGAAGCTTCTGACAAAACCAAAATGGAAAAAATGTCCCATCTGTTCAGATACTGGATACATAGCTGGAATTGAGCAGAGGGCTGAAAGGCAATGCAGGCAAGGAGAGGAGTGCAGCAAGGCAGCAGAACCCAGGAGGGGCCAGGAGTATCTCTGAGTGTCTGACAGCATTGCAAAACAGGTGGTAAAAAGATTTCTGTCTTTTTCTGTCTGTGATGGAAGCATAACATTCAGAGCAGCCTGGTTTGGCCATGTTGCTTACACAGCTGTAGGGTACCAATTTGTGACAGTCAGTCACTTCTCACCTTCCACCAACACTCCAAGCCTGTACTCTCAGCTGTGCTTCACAGCCCAGAAGAGCATCTTGTGAAGGATCCTGCTGCTGGGGTTAAAAGCCCATCTGTGAGTGGCAACGGGCTCACAGCTGGGCATGGAGTAAGTCTGAAATGACAACACCAATATTTGCTCAACAGAGGGATTGCAAGGCAGCTAGTGGTCTCCTGCTGAGCCTGGTGGTGCAGCTGTGCCCAAGAGGGATTCAGCTGCTTAGCAGTGTAGCTGCAACCTTCTTAGGGGACTCGGCTGAGGAAACGCTTCTGGAAAGGTGAGGTTTCCTCACGGCCCCTGGCACCACTTCTCTGGCTGATACTTTCTATGTCACTAATTTGTTCAAGGCATGTCAAACAGGAGAATAAGGGGGTGTTGATTTTTACACTATTTTGCGTTATTTTGCATTATGTTGTCACAGGCAAACTGTACCACCGGGACATGAATTCTCAGCTTATCCTGGAGGTGCTTTAAAGAGCCAGTAGAGCACATAACCAGGTATTTTTGATCCTAGCTTAACATATATATGCTTATAGACTATAGTGTGTTGATCCTGACTGGTAGCTGAGCCCCCACTCAGCTGCTCCTTCACTCCCCACTGGCAGGAAGGGGGAGAGAATTTGAAGAACAAAAGCCAGAAACTTGTGTGTTGAGATACTAGGTGAGCATTAATAGTTTAATAGCTGAAAACAAGCTGCTTGCAGAAGCAAAGTGAGTGTAAAGCACTTTTAAGTGTAAGCACTGCTCAGCAATAACTAGAACATGCTTGTGCTATCAACACAATTTTAGTCAAAAATCCCAAACATGGCACCGTATGAGCTGCTGTGAAGAATGTTCACTGCATCCCAGCCAGACCCAGCACATATCCTCATATATGTTTCTAGCACAGGTCACTCTGCTTAGTCTCTCTTACTGCTTCTTAGGGACTTTTTTTAACAATAATGGTGCTACTAATGTTAGTTATGGCTTGTTAATTCAGCATTTAGTATACAATAGCTAATGCTTTTTCATCAAAAATGCAGAGCTTTTTTCTTGGAGAGAGCTAACAAGCAAGGCGCTGTCACTCTTTGCAATAACCCAGCTGAAGACTTGTCTGCTTCTGGCATTGTCCTTTAGTAGCCAGAATTATGACCTATAGAAACATGTGGATATGAAGGGTTTTGGTTAGGAAGGGCAACATCTGCAATAGCATCATGGATCAGCTGGGAGATCTGGAGTAAGGTGCACATCGTAACTTTTAGAGACTCCACAAAATTTGATGAGACGCATGTTGTTTATTTCAAATGTAAGTGCAAATAAATTAGGTTTGACTCTGAATCACTCTGGCAGTAGTTTGGCTGAGGAAAGTTTTCTGATTTGTTGAACAGCAATGATTTATTCACTCTGAAGAGTTCATAGATATACATGAGTAATACATTCCAAGAAGAAGCCGTTTAAAATCTCTTAATGCAGAATCCAGTCTTAGAAGCAGACAGTGATGGGTAAGGCTGATCCTTGTACATAGAAAAATGAGAACTTCATTTATTTTTTTGCCATCCTTCTAGTTACTCCAAATTCCTTCAATAAGGCTTTATTATATGCATAGCTGTTTTTAACTTCCACGGGAAGATTATAGAGCAGATCCTCCTGGAAACTATTCCCAAGCAATAAAAGGCAAGAAGGTTTTGGGGAGGAGCAAGTATGGAAGTCCCAAAGCCATGCCCAACCACCTGATCTGGTTCTGGCATGGGATGGATGTTTCAGCAGGTGAGGAACAGCAGCATATGTTGTTTAGCAAGGCCTTTGACACATACCCACTGTATCCTGTCACCATAACTGGTGGCGTAAGGGCTGGGTTAGTGGATGATAAGGTTGGTAGAAAATTGTCTAGAACTCCTGGTGTTGTGATCAGTAGGATAAAACCTACCTGAAGTATTCCTCAGGGACCAGTGGTGGGAGACCATCCAATGTCCTTATTAACGAGTTGGAGTATGGGATGGAGTTCTCACTACCAAAGCTGGGATCAGTAGTCCTCTTCCATGCAATGATCTTGTTAATATATCATGTCTTTGAGGGACACCTAGGAAAATATCCATGTCCTGAAGTAAACTGGAACCTTATGATTTTACCAAATTTTTTTGGGGTAACTGTGACAATCATGATATTTATGTGTCACTTTTTTAGAACTGCTGGCTATAGTATATGTCTTATATCATCTGGTGTAATTGTGGCTATGTGCTTATAGAAGATCCTTTGAATCATTTACCATTTTTCCTAAAAAAATTTAGACTGAGGTATCTGGACTCAAAGCAGGGTCAACTTCTAAATCATGTCAGATTCTCTGCTATGACAGTTGTATGAAACTACCTTGATTTCCTTTTTGGACCATTTCCTGCACTTTACTGTTTTCATTGCTGATGTAGCACTGGCACACTGATCCTAACATTTTACAAGGAAATGCATACAAGAAATAAACTAGTAAAGCTTTTTCAATGTCCTGTCCTTCCAGGTGTCTGATGGGCTGCAGCACTTTAAAGCTGTAGTTCCCAGCAGGATTCAGCATAAGTGGATGTTTGCACTTACTAACACCAGTTATATTGTTAAGCATTTCAGGTGACTCTTGCTGTGACGGTGCAGAGCTTTTTGTTGTACATCTACAAGCCATGGGAAGGGACGATGCTCACAGCTTATGAGAAATCCCAGAGATAGTCAGCAGTGAAGAGAAATGGAAAGCTCATGTTGCTCTCAGAGCATCACACAGAGCTGAACCAATGCTGTGCTGTGCTGGTAACCTCCATAGTGCAGTGGGGTGCAGAGATGCCAGCTCAGTCCCTTGGTTCAGCCTGTTTGCACAAACACTACTTCCACTTCTGGACTTTTGGGGTCTTCCTAACTCTGATGTAGACATGGCCAGACCAACCTCATGACATGACATCAAGTGCTTTTAATTTCTCTCTAAAAGGAATTAAGTTCACTACACAGACCCCTAGGGTATCTAGGCACGCACATGACTATTGTGTGGTTTGAGAATATGTTAAAATACTCTGAAATGCATTTGTTTGAGCACATCAGACTGGCGTTAGGGGTATCTATTGGCTGCTCCCTGGCTAGCTGTGGACCTGGCAGGTGCCAGTTAGTGAACTAAAGGTTCTGTGGATGTTGGATCCACCCACCCAGGGCAGATTTCTATATTCTGACTCAAACCGTGTCATTGCTGTCAGCCTGAGACATCACTCTAGAGCCACCACTTATGCCATGGAGGGTGTCCAGCTGATCTGGGACAAATGATAGCTCCCAGACTGTTTCAGGGTGTGACAACAATAAAGTATAACAGAAACAGAGGTATTAGTGTACCTTGCCTTACCTGGATATATTTAAATTACACCACAAACCCTGCCTAAGCCTTCTCACAGGGTACTTAGCACCCTACAGACCCAGCCAAGACAAGGAAAGGCAGCATTGCATTGATCTTCTCATGAGGTATCAAATACAGGAACTTCCATCCTGCTACATTTCAGCACTACCACTGACAAGGCTGCCGAAACAAGAGAACAACTACAAAAAATTAATCTTCTTTATAGGGCTTTCCCAGTCAATTTCTGGTCCACCCCATTTTGGTGGGTCACCTCAGATATATTTTTTCACATTCGAGCTGAGCACGCTGTAACTGTCCATTGCATGATGCCAGGTCTTCTGGAGCTACTTGCAGCTGATGATTATTGCATTTCCCACTGTTTTGAGTATCTGTGCTTATGATTAACTCTTTCTTTCACTTCTGGGTGGATGACAGACTCCAGCCTACCCTTGGGAGTAAGATAAGCCCTTGCTTCATGACCCGGATAATACATCTTAGCTGGATGGCATCAAAACCAGAATGAGGCATGAAGTGTGCAGCACTTTGGCACTTCTAAGTAGCACAGAATACATTTCCTCAGCTGTGCAGCTGCCAGGACACCACCAAACCTTTCCTCTCTCATCTGAATTAGCTTCTCACAGAAGGCTGAGGCAAGCTCATGTTTCCAGCCCTTAGTGCTAAAGAGCTTTATGGCTTGAGGCTTAGGATATGCAGAAAGCTTCTCACAGGCTCCTGCAGGCATGCAGATGGCTTTGCCTGTCTTTCTCCTCTGGTACAGGCACTTTTATGACAAGGAGAAAGCTTGTCTGAGCAGAATCCACAAAAAAAATCACTCTGAAACCCTTGAAGAAGTTCCCTAAGGGTCAGAGGTACATCACAGATATTGTTGCCTTCAACTGTAAGGAAAAGTTCCATTTTTCAGCTGTCTTTTCTACCTCAGAGACAATAACAATTTGCAATGTTGATTAGTGCACTCTGGGAAAATCTTTAGGGAACACAGTGGTGTATATGAGAGAAACTTTGTTATATAACTAAATATAACCCTCTTGTAATCAAATATTTCATGTGCATTGAAAATATTGTATGTAATGGGATTTTTTTTTTTTAATATTCAGGTAATTTCATAAACAAAAGTTCATAAACCTTATATTTTTACTCTTACAGAAACTTTCTTGGTTAGTCATATATACATAACTGCACATGGGTACCTTATATATATTTTTATTCTGATATCCAAAATGGCTAACAAAACAGATAATTCGCAAGTACATAAATATTTTCCTGAATGTTTCTATGCCTTTCTTACCAAGAGTCTTCTGCTTCCCTCTGAATTCTTCTAGAGCAGAAAGGCAAGCCTCATCTTCCTCTCACTGCTTTGCTCCCTTTCATAAAATCAGAGAAATCAAATGCTGTCACATGAAAATAGACCAATTGTATTTTGGATCTCTGGAAAACAATTTGAGCAATACAGACATGCAGTCATGCAACTCTTACAGATTTGACTAATTAACCAGCCCACAGCAAAACCTATTTTTCAATTATCTTGCTACCAGATATGGACAGGAGTGGAGGGCACTGTAAGTTACCGTGAGAAGAGTTATCTTCAGCCTGTATTTATATTCACTTCTGTGTTTGCTTTATGTTATTGTGTATTTGTGAGCTCCCATACAGATGTTTGTGCAGAGCTTCAAAAGAGGGTAGGACAGTGTTTTAACAAGTTGTGTATCCTGAGCACTAGCCTTGAGCTGTAACAAATTATAAAACGCTGACAACTGCTTTGGAGTACTGAGCTGGAAGGGCTCCAGCCAGCAGGGCAGAGAAGGGCCTCTGATCTTCACCAAGGGAGACTCACAGTGAGGATGGCTATTCTCTGCTGTTCTTTCACTCTTGTACTCCTGTCTGCTCATGGATCTTGAGACTAAGGCAATTCTACCATCTAAATGCATTACTTGAAAAAACCACCATTTCTCCAGGAGGAGAAAAATACCAGATTTCCTCTTGTGACTTCTAGCTTTCTTTGTAAGTGGATTAAAAATTTCTCACAGAAGATCCTTCAGAGAGGACAGCCAACAAACTGGTTGTTTTAACCCAACAGACCATCTTGGGTTACTCCAAGTTTCCTTCTGAGTGGTGCAAAGCACATACAGATGAACATGAAGCTACACGATCTCAATTTTAGTGCCCATCCTTTTATTTACGAGCAATGTGGTTTCTCATACCCACCTGGTATTGCTGAAGATGGGGAGCTGTGCTGGGGCGTCTGCAGGGAACACATTTCTCCTGGAAGGCAGGGGTGGAAGGAGAGGCAGGTGCTCCACACTGCCTCCTGCTCAGAGCTGCTGTCTGCGGAGGGGCCAGGAACAGCTCGGGCAGGTGATGGGCATTGCTGTTCTCCACTGCCATTAAGGTCCGAGAGAATTCGGAACTGGCTGAGTGAATGCCTCTGACAAATGCTCTAAGTAACTGTGTATTAAAAAAGCCTAAATTTGAAAATATTTTAGAGTTAATTTTGGTCTGGATGTTGTAACCTTGAATCTACCTCTCTTATTTTACTCTTTCATAAAGTGTAGAAGCCAAGAATGGCCCCAGCCTGGGTGGATGTACAGATGAGATAGGATTCCCTCCAGCCCCTCTGAAACTGCCAAGGAGGTGAAGCAAGACACGTGTTCATGTTAAAGCAATAAGAGGCTGATGTAATTGCTCTCTTGTGACTTAGAGAATCCTGAATCCTGGTCCTTGCCCTCTCAAATGGCGGATGTGTATGCTTGCTGCATTGATGTATGCCCATGAGAGAGTGTCTTCTAGCAGACTGGGCTGTGAGTGTGTAAAACCAGGCTTTGTCTGAGCAACTGGCTTTGTGATACTGGCACCTGTGATGGGACAGGCTCAAAGCTGCTGTCCCTCCTCCAGCCTATGCACTGTGCAAAGAGATCAGAGTGTGTGACATTCCCTGTCCAAGAAATCTGAATTGCAAGTTCTCCTCATCCCTGCTTCTGCTTCTTCCTGAAAAACAGGTGCTATCCCCAGCTGCTCCAGTGCTGGAGTTGGAGTAGAGCACCTGTGACGTGTGGTGGGTCATCTGCAGCGTGTGAAACACCCCACAGCCTAAGTGACATTGGCCAGCAGGGAGTGTGGGGTTGAAAGCCTTAATTTGGGAGGGCCAAAGGGAAGTGGGTGCTGAGCTGGTGGGATCTGCTGACAGAGGCCCCGCCACTCCACTCTGTGTAGGAAGTTCCTTTGGCTGCTAAGGGCTCGGGAATGTGTCAGGGG
The DNA here is from genome assembly GCA_013397755.1 of Cnemophilus loriae. Lineage (NCBI taxonomy): Eukaryota > Metazoa > Chordata > Aves > Passeriformes > Corvidae > Cnemophilus > Cnemophilus loriae. The sequence goes on along the minus strand of VZTF01006238.1, from coordinate 3,528,279 downwards.
ATGTTAACAGCAATATGGCATCTCTTTGGCTGTTGCAAGAAGAAAAGTCTTGCAGCATCTGAAGTACTTTGCTGTTTGTGAGTCAGTGTATTGCAGTACTAACGCAAGGAATCATAGAATCATGAACTCTGTTTAGGTTGGAACAGATCTTTCAGATCATCAAGTCCAACCATTAACCCAATATTGACAGGTCCACCATTAAACCGTGTCCCTGAGTGCCACATTTGCACACCTTACAAATACTTGAAGGTAGTGACTGTACCACTTCCCTGGGCAGCCTGGTCCAATGCTTGACAACCCTTTCAGTGAAGAAATTTTTCCATATATCCAATCTGAACCTCCTCTAGCTCAGCTTGAGGCCATTTCCTCTTGTCCTGTTGCTTATGCCAAGGGTGCAGCTGTATTTTTGTGTGGCTGTAAATGTGCTCCCTTTCCCCCCAGTACAGACATTGCTGATTCCCCACCTGTATCCTACCTTGAACCACCTACCAGACCCTTGCTCTGGCCCATTGGGTTTCCTGGAGATAAATATCATCCTTGAGGGTTTTCAGAAGGTGGAGATTCAAACAGCTGATGGATTAAAAATGCTGAAGACATCCACCTTTTTTTTCCTTATCTTCTAGTTGAGTTAGGAGAGCAAAATCCACTGCTGCTATGAGTTGTTGGCTAATGCAGTGTGGAATATATTCCCCTTCAAAATGTCAAAGTATTTCTTGAGGAAACCTCAAGAAAACAGCTATATTTAGTGGTTAGGTATTAGTTCTTCAAAACAAGAAACAGTGGTTTATTTTATTTGATTTTATTAACCTTAAATAAATTGCTGTGAAAATGAACAATTTGTGCAAAGATTGCGCTTGGCTGATTTACCAGTGAGAGTGTTTCTAACTGTACAACTGCATATAAATCCAAAAAGAACTAGACAGTCTAGCCCCAGGCTGGGAGTTGGTTTATAGGGCCTTTTCAGATTTAATGGCGGTTGCTATTGCAACATTTAAACCATCTATGAGATATATGGCTGAGATAAAATCCAGGTATCACTCCTTTTTAGAGCTGTGAGGATACTTTTATGCCTAGAGAGCAGCTTCTTACAGTTAGTTTGTGGAGGGTGTTTGCTTTTGAAAAATCAGAGTATCAGTCCCTCTGCCTCTGATCCCATCCACCCAAAAAAAGGCAATAAAAGTTTGGTGCTCTGAACAAAACTTTGTTTTTAATTCATACCCTCTCTGTTGTGCGAGCTGACTTCTGAAAGAGCTGGGTTTGAGGGTGCCATGGAGTACACAATTCATCAGACTTTTCCTCCCACCATATCCCCTGCAGTAAAGGCAAAATGCTGCAATGGAAACTTTTTGAGATATTTCTTCTGGAAGAAATGGTATAACAAGATAACAGGAGAGTTTGCCTCTTGCAGTCTCTGTCTGAGGTCAGAGCTATCTTTGAAGCCCGGCTTGGAGACACATCACAGCATTGGAACAGGCAACTGCTGTTCTGCTGTCTGCTTTCAAATGTGTGAGATATAAACAGGGGAAAAAATGCTTTATCACTTTTATCAATGAAATTTCTACAGGAGAAAACCCAAGTCCGAGGTCCGTGAATCTCATAGGATTTTGCATGATGGAGTTTGCCTGTGGGTGATATCTGAGACATGGGCTACAACTGAGACTAAGGGCTAAGTGCTGATCTGTGCTTTTTATTTAAACTATGCGCTGCTCCCTGCCCGGGGTCTTGGTTGTTGATTCTACTCACTTGTGAGACTGGTCACTGCCATTGATTCAGCCACACCAGCTAACTTCCTCCCAAAACTTTCTCATTCGTGGTCTCCAAAATAAAAAAAAAAATATTGTCATGTGCCAAATGGAGAGGATGAGAAGACTTGGACTATGAGCCCGTGAAAGTTGTCATTCTGATTTGCTCCTGGTGCTAAGGGGGAGGCAGGATTAAGTGTTCACCTTTTCCATGGGCAGTTTTATATCAAGAACACATTAACGTCTGTCGTGGTTTCCACTTCTGGCTGTCCAGATGGGCATCATAGAAAAGACAAAATGCCTTCTAAGGAACCATTTAAGAGAGACGGCTCTGTTTGAGGAAAACAAAATGACAGCCACAGTTGTGTGTGAGAATCAGCCTGATGCAGGGCTAGTTAGTGAGGCAGATGTAGGCTGAAAGAGGAGGTGTAGGGCAGCCATGAAGAAGATGTTCTAAAAGCCCAGAGGTACTTTTCTCCTAAGCATACAGTAGCAGAACATGGTTATATTGAGGAGTGATAGCACTTTCTGCATGGTGGACAGGCTGTTCCTAGAAATAATGTGCTCTTAATGGGGAAATATCTTCCATCAACCTGAAAGATGGATAGATGGTTTTGAAGAAGAAAGAAAGAAGATGATTAATGCTGATACAGCAAGACCATAAAAGGTTATTGAGCGGAGCAAAGTTACGGTCTTTGATCTGTGTCGCTGAAAACTACTCTCTAGGGTGCTTCCTCAAGCAATTCACAGCAACCTCAATGCAGATGATGATAACTGAGAGCAGAGAAAGGGTGCTTTCAACAGTAGCCGTCTTACTTTAATGAGACACACACCTTTGGACACTCCTGAAAATAGTGTCTGTTCAAATGCTGGCATGCTAACACACGGTAATGGAGATGAACTGCTCCCTGCAGTGTTTAAAATGGGATTCGGCCTGGCAGCTGTGCTGCTCTGTCACTGGAGAGGGCATCTTCTTCCCTATGGTAATTTTTCAGTGAGCCCAAAAGGTCAGCAGCTCGGGATGTGTTTATAGTGGTGATGGTAGAGGTGTTTTGGGCTTTGTAATTTTTTTTTTCTGTATTGTTCCATAGTACTCTGCTAGAAGCCCTATCTAGCTCGGACAAAATGTGCTGTTTCTGCTGTAGCTGCTGCTGTACCAGGGTTTTCTCTCCTATGCTGCACTGAACTGAAGACCTGTTAGTTAAAAATGGAAATCACTCATGTTCTTTGGCTCTGAAATTGCATTTGATAAAGATCAAGACACTTTGGTGATTAGCTAAATAGGCTGGTTATTCAAAGGTAGCATTCCCGAAATAAAGTATACTAGCACTTTAATGTATAACTGATACATTTCAAATGCCACTCATGCAGGGAGGCAGCATTAGTGTTGGACCCACGTTCTTGCCAAGAGGATGATGAGGGATGAGGCTCCTCAAGGAGGTATTGTGCAGTAGGATGGATGGGGTTCAAAACTCTTACAAACTGCTTTATTTACTTTGCTCACCTTTGAGAAAGATTTCCTTCAGTGAATAGGCAAACAATAAGAGCTAATACAGCTTCTGGATACAAGAAATTATCTGCTTCTGGTAGTTATGAGCACTGCAAATTACTCACGGAAAATTCAGCCTGGAAATGAAATTAGTGAGTATGCTGTGACTGTTTCTGAAACTGTTCTAAATGACCAGCATTCCTGTGTAGTTTCTTTCAGCCTAGGTTTTAAAGCATTTTGCAGACATTAATTACTTACCCCTACCATGTGGCAGAACAAGAGAAGAGATGATGACGCAAGGGAAAATAAGAACAGGATGAGACAAGTCTGCATGACTGTTAGAAGACAGCCTGGCTAGGCTGAGTCTGTCCCTAATGCTTTGTGGCCTTCTGTAAAACGATGCCAACTTCCAATTATTTTCAACTGGATTCCTGAAATGATACCAACTTCAGTGGCACTATATACATGAGTGAGAGAAATACAGGAAATAGAGTGGTCAAAAGACATGTAATTAAGAACAATTTTCTCCTGAAAATGTATCAACTCTGGGCCCACTTGTAGACAGTTAGCAAATGTTTAAGTGCTTCATCTATATGGGAACTGCAGATCTGAGTAGCCCTAATTGCTCTTCATTGCCCCTGACCCAATTAGATAATTACCTTTAAAGAGTCATTTGTCTACTGAAGTGTCTTCTCACTTTTAAAACCCCCCATACCTTAGTGAGTGAAAGGAGAGAAGGGACTATCCTCTTTACAAAGTAACCATGGCCAAAGTTTCTGTACTGGACCTCTGGGAGACAAAATGATGTCAAATAAGACTGTCAAACGCTGGGGCAGCTGCTTTATCCTCCTGTCCAAAGGCAGAATAATTCCATGTGCCTGGGGCATTGTCCTTGTCCAGCTTCTTCTCAGCCTCTAGTAACAGAGACTGTACAAACCCTTTGTGCAACCTGCTCCCATTCTGCATTAATTTCTCACTCTAGAAAGCTTTTAGCTATTGAAAACCCCCTTGCTGTAGCTAGAGCCCATTAAATTAAGTTTTCTACACTGAGCACAGTGAAGAACGTGTTCCCTTGCATAAGTGCTGAAACCTGTCCCTGGGGCCACAGAGCGGTAGTGGGTTCTCTTTGATGGCAAAGCTGCCTAAGAGCAGTTCTGCTCTTCTTCCTACGGGGTATTCCCCTCTTCTCTTGCTTCTGCCAGCCCCTGCCAGCCTGAGGCTCTGCAGGGAGTTCAGCACAGTGATTGAGAGTTTCTTCTCTGCTTCTCTTACAGGGCCTTATTTAAAGATAACCTCAGGCCTGGAGCCCAGTCGAGCCTTTGAGGTATTGATACCAAACAGCTGTGGAGAGGCCGGGGGCTTCCCACCTGAGGAAAACACTACGGCATTGATACTCTGCCTTACTCCAGCTCTATCAGTCTAGCTATGAACTCTTTTCAGCTGCAGACTTCTTGAAGCACGGAGCCCAAAGCAGTATATGACTTGTCAGATCCCATAACTCCTCAGCGAAATGTTGATTTTTCCATGTGTTGAAAGATAGCACACCTCTTCATATTTCCTAGCATGGCCCTAGATGTGTCTTTTCTTCCATAAAAGTGGTATAGAGTGATTTGCATTCACTTTGTCCTACTGTGTCTAAATGCTTGTATCTTGACTACAAGCCCCGTGTTCACCCTAAGTGCTCTAGAGTGTACGAAGTGTGGTTGTTCTTCTCATAACCTCTGTGCAATGGGTTTATTTCTTCCTGAAATGAAACCTGTACTCAATATTGCACTATAGGGGAAAGAAATGTCCTAAAGAAAGTCTGTTTGCTTTTTAACTAAGTCTCTTAAATGTTAAGACTTGTGTAAATACTCTACTGGAAAAGCTGAATCAATGTGGGGATTTTTTTTTCTGCGGTAGGTTTTTGGTTATTTTATTTATTTTTGAGACAGGATTTGACTTGGCATGTTAAAATGCTTAATTATAAGGTACAAAATCCATCATCATCATCATTCTCTGGAGTATGCTCCTGTTGAGCTCACCTCTGGAGCTGTGAGGAGATGTGTGGAGATATGCTCAAAGCCTCTGGCACAGATGTCCCCGTGGCCTGCCCCCCAGAGTGAGGGCAATGATGAGATGTCACTGGCAGGATGTATTGCTGCCCCGGGGTGGACAGCGATGGACAAAAATAGTAACAGCATTCTTTGATCCAATGTCAAGGTGCATATTCGGATGCTGGGATCTAGCTTATTGTTCTTATTTTAGTAACAGAGACATGAGCAGAAGAATTCATTCACCCTGATCAATTCACATTGCAAAAGAAGCCAAGTATTTAAATAGATCTACTATTCTTTCCACTCTTATGTAAAGATCTCTCCTCGGTTCTTAGAAGATTAGAAATGAAAAAAAAGACCAAATTTCACAGGAATGTTTCCTCTATGAATTTATTCAGCAATTCCTGATCTTTCACAACTGGCCTAAAGTGGTCTGCCTTCTTTAAGTCCATTAACAATTTCTGATATATGTTGTTGTGAAACCTGAACTGAGCTAGGCACATTTTGCATTCTGTCAAAAAACTGAAAACAAGCAAGGCTTCAACAGGGAAGATGACATCATTCATTAGGGGAAAACAGTCTGAATGAGTCTGATATCTTAAATAATGGTAATTGTGAACCTCTTCAGTGAGACACTTCGTATTTTGGCAGCTAATAACATTAAACTAGAGGCTCATAAAGGATTGTTTCCTATAAAACCGGCAAGCTAAGCTTTAAGGATGCATGAGAAGCAATGCAGAGCAAACGTCTCTTTTCCTCTTTGAGGAATAACAAGCTGATGGAAGATGGTGGCATAAACTTAATATTTTGGGGTCAGGATGGAATATTTATATCACGTAGAACATAACATTTAATTGTATTCATTCAGGGAAGGTCTTAAATGTGTCACTTAGACTGTGACCATCTCAATTTAAAAAATGTAGAGAGAGTAATAGATCACATCTCATCCATTCACAGACATAAACCAGTGAAAATAATGTTGAGACCTGTGGGAAGGATCAGTGCTTATAATAATAAGCACTAATCGCTATTAACAGGGCAAAGTAATGCCCTCTTGACCCAAATCAGTGAAATAAGATAAATTTATGAGGTGCCTGTCAGTAAAGTTTTTGCCCTGCAAAATCTCCTGAGGCTGGCAGAAGATGAGTACAGCCACTACGATGCTTCAGGAATTCATTTCCATGTCCATTATGTTTGCCCATTCCCTCGTCCCACAAAGGAATTGATAGCAGATAAAGTATCCCAGATTTCCCAGTTTTGTGTGTGAGTGCCCTTGGTTGTGCAGTTAGATGAGGTCAGTGGTTGAAGTAGTTGCTTTGATAGCAGAGAATGGCAAAGTGTGGGCTTACACCTACAACCTTCTCGCCCTTACCCACCCTCTATGAAAGACCCAAGAACTCTTAGTTTGAGTCATTCTTTCAGTTTATTTTTCTTAGCTACATCAATTAGGTAAATTAAACTAAAAGTTTGTGTGAATAAGAGCTGAAAAATCCATCTAAGCATCCCCTGTCGCTGACATCCTGGGTAGCTCTGAGGAAGTGAAATTATTAGGATCAAGTCTGTGCTTCGAATTAGCCATAGGGTCCCAGACCACTCCCTGTGCTGGCAGCCCAGCTACTCAGCACTCCAGCCAACCAGCCACCCCAACTCTGCATTAGCTTTGTCTGGGTAGAACAGACCACCTTGAACACCACTGAAGCAGGACAGCAAAAGCTATATCTGATGTGAGAATTGAAGCAGTTCAGTACTGGAGGCTGAGTTGCTCCAGCGTGTTACATCTCTCAACTGCTCTTACAGCAGTGCCATGTGTGGTAAATCCCTTTCTGTTTCTCACACTGAGCAATCAAGTGGGTTTTTTATGAGACTGAGTTTCCCAAGACTCTCAAGTCCTGTGGATGTTACATAAAATGGGCTAAGAAATAAGCCGACTTCTCACTTCTGAGAAGAGTTGGAGTGTTGTTGATTTGTGAGTGGGATCAGGAGTGGTAGGTGCTTAGTATCTGACAGAATTCAGCCCATCAGTGAAATCCGATCGAAAGAAAGAGTGGAAAAGTTTTTGAGATTTGATCAGAGCATGCGGTGCAGGGCCTTTACATCCTGCCCAGTCTTCTCTATTTCTCTTGTGTTTCTCTGACAACCTTGAACAATGTACAACAGGGAAGTAGGGTTGACTTTTGGATACTATAAAGAAAACTTCTAGGTATTTACAAAACTGAAGTTTAATTCTTAACTGCAGTACTTGGTATTCTTTTCCATATCTACTGAACTTCTATGAAACAGTTATACTGAAAGTTTTTAGACCAGAAAGTAGTACTTGTACAGAATGTAATATGGAAAGCAATTCTTAGAATTTCTGTAAGGGTGTTACTGTATGTGGAGTATTGGGAAAGCTTACTTTTTTGGGAAAGAAGAACGAAGGGTCTCCTCTCTTTTAAGATAATTGGAAGTTGAGTGGTACAGTTTGCTGTCATAATTACTTACATTTAAATTGTAGACAGAAGAATTTTGTAAAAATATTTGTGTAAAAACCTTTCAGATAGGAAATCTTACTTTCTTAGCAGTTGATTTTGGACTTGACTTCAGACAAGGTCAGTAGCCTGAATGCAGCCAAGTTTCAAAGTCTTTTATGTCTCCTGTGTCAAACCAGCACTTCTGTGAATATATTCATTTGTCTTGCAGAATCCCAAACAGACTGTTGCATTGTTCTGGTTATGAGTAAAGCCATGCTTCTGTGAACTTGAAATTATCAGTGTACAGATGTACCTTCTAGAAATCTGCAGTGTGGGAACATATTTGTTTTGTTGATCTTGGATGTCTAGTGGGAATGATTTGAATGCCTGTTTGCAACTAAGTGTCTTAAGTGGGAATAAGATGATGTTTTTGCTTGATTTTCCAGTGAAAATTTATTGTCAAACTGTCTTGCAGCAATAAGAAAACCTTTTGAAAATATTTAACTTTCGGTAATAACCTAAGAGAAGTTTATTCTCCATTTGGATGTTTAAAAAAGGCTTGGTTTGAGTAAGTTCTTGGAAGCTTGTTTATTATTTAATATGTCCATTCCCTTAACCAAACTTCCCATTTTCAGCTCCACTGTGAGTTGGGCTTAACCCTTCCACATACTCTGCTGTCCTGTTACCTGTTACCTCAAGGAAATTATTTCTTTAAAAACCTAAGGAGAGCTAATAAAGAGCAGCATGTCAAAAGGAGGGAAATGTGGGTTCTGGGACGTAAAAGATGAGGAATAATGAAGGATTAAACTATAGCCAAGTCCTCTTTGACCATGCTGGTGGGACCTTTTGAGACTTGATATATTGAGATGTCTTGAAAGAAAAGTGTTATGTTATGCTGACCCCAGACAGCAGCTAAGCATCCCCACAGCTGCTTGCTCACTCCCCTCCAGATGGGATGGGGAGTGAACAGGAAGAGCAGAAGTGAGAAACTTTGTGGATCAAGATTATGAAATTTTAATAAATAGGAGAAAAATCAAACAAATTATGCAAAGGCATTTATTCACCACCTCCTACAAGTAGACCCATGTACCAAGAAATGGCTTCCTTGCAGGACAAAACCACACATTTTTATTGCTGAGCACAGCATCACATGGCTTGGAGTATCTCTTCAGCTGTTTTGGGTCAGCTCTCCTGGTTGTGTTTCCTCTCAGCTTCTAGCCTGTTCCTGACCTATTCACTGGTGTGGGACAAAATGAGAAACAGAGAAGGCCTTGACCCAGTGCAAGAATTGTTCATCAATAGCCAAAACAATGGTGTGTCAACACACATGCATTTTGGTCACAAATCCAAAGCGCAGCACCATATGGGCTGTAATGAACAAGGTTAAGTCTATCCCAGCCACAGCCACTATAACAGCAACTGGGGACTGCATAGCCAATAACAAAATTTCGTTGAGCAAGCTGGTGGCAAGTGGGTTGCAGTTTTTTTTATTTTCATTGGATGTTGATTTCACATAAAATGAAGAAGCTTGCTCATCATCCATGCCTTGTAGAAGCCGATTTATACAGAATAGCTAGAAAAAATGGGGAAACTCCTATTTTTCTTTAGAAATTTCACCTTTCAAATTAACTTTTTAAATTACTTTTTTGGGAAAAAACACTGATAGGCTTTCTCACACAGGTTACTCTAGATCTTTAAAATTTGTTTTTCTGGATTTAAACTCTATCCTACCTCATTTACACGAGTATGCTCTCAGAGTTCCCATGTGCTCCATATAAAGTTTGGGTGGGTTGGCAAGGTGAATAGAATTAGCCATAGGGTCCATTTGAGCTTTCTGTGTGTTGGGGTAGGTGTGAATTTATAACATTCTTTTAGGAACAGGAATAAAGTCCCCATCTCATGGAAAATTTGCATTCTCTGGTTGCTCTTTGTGGCTGCCTGTTTAGCGTAATGATGTGGTAAAATGATTGTATTTAGTGAAATTACAGTGCTGGTCTTCAGCCCTTTCCATAAGCCCTGGTGCAAGGAGACTTCTGGATTCTACTTCTTGCCGAGCAGTAATGAAGCTGGTTCATAATGTGGTGCTCTAAAGCAGTTGGCTCCACAAAGCCACTCGGCTGACCGTGCTAATGTAATAAAAACCATGAAAACTTGTCTATATTTAAAAGTGAATTTGGAAAGCAGTTACCATTGAGGTAATTCATAGAATCATAGAATGGTTTGGGTTGGAAAGGGCCTTAAAGATCATCTACTTCAACCCCCCCTGCCATGGGCAGGGAACCTTTCACTAGACCAGGGTGCTCAAAGCCCCATCCAACTTGGCCTTGAACACTTCCAGAGATGGGGCAGTCACAGCTCTGCTGTTGAGCACACAACTGGTTTTTTGCCGTCTCCAAAATTTGAATAAGCTGAACACATCACTTCTTTCTGGTCTACAGAAACCTGACAGGATGCTCAGAGGAGCTAGAGGGGGTTGTTGACAGAGCTGTAAACTAGCTGGGAAAAGGGAAAAGGGACAAAACCAGGCTCATCATTGAAGAGCAATGGGATTGTGTGCCAAGTCTTGAGGAAACGAACACCAATGGCATCCCTCAGTCTGCTTCAAAGGTGTTGGCTACAATGTACCATACCTGAAATGTGCCCTGAACTAGAGGACCATGACTGCGAGAATGATTAAATCCCAGCAGTATCGCCGTGTGGGTGTTGGTGGAGCAACTGCTGCTTGTTCCAAGGGGAACCTTTAGCTAAGGAACCCCTGGCGGTGCTTCTTGGCACCTCGCAGATCAGCTCTCTCACCAGTGCGATGGAGACACGCAGCCACTCACACTGAGCTAGCCAGCTCAGGCGTCACTGGAGGCAAAAGAGTCAGAGGCAGCCCTTGCTAGAGCACCGAAGTTTATTACTTATCTGTTTCGATGCAGTCCGAGGAGGCAAGGAGGCAAGGGAGGAGGCAAGGGAGGAAGGGGGCAAGGGAAAGGACAAGGCAAGGGGTGGAGCAGCAAGGGAGGAGGANGGGGGAGGCCTTTCTCACTGAGGTAAAGGGGAGTCTTGCACTTTGGAGCCTGCCCACCAGCGGGCCCCCTCTGTACCTGGGCTCTCTGGCCCCCCGGCCACCACAACTATTGGTTCAGCCAATACAGCACAGCAGACCCTCAAATTGTGCAGGATCTACTGCTCCAGGTGGATCCCTACAAATCTCTAGGGCTTGGTTTGATTCATGCAAGAATCCTCAAAGAGCTAACTGATGTTCTCACAAATCCTCTCTTGAGGATTTTTGAGCAGTCTTGAGAACCCAGAGAGGTCCCAGCTGACTGGAAGCTGGCAAACATTGTCCTTTTCAAGAAGGGCAAGAAAGGCAGGAAGGGCAAGAAGGATGACCCCAGAAACTACAGGCCTGTCAGTTTCACATAGCTGGGAAAGCTATGGAGATTATTCTGGGGAGTATTGAAAAACTCCTGAAAGGTAACGCAGTCACTGATCATACCCAGCAGGGCTTCATGAGAGGAAAGTCCTGTTTGTCAAACTTGATTTCCTTTAATAACAAGGTAACCCACCTAGCTGATCAAGGGAAGCCAGTTAATATAATCTTTTTGGATTCCAGTAAAGTTTTCAATACTGTCTCTCACAGGATCCTTCTGGACAAAATGTCCAGCACACAGCTGGATAAACACATCATGGGATGGATGAGAAACTGGCTCACAGGTCAGGCACAAAGGGTTTCAGTGAATGGGGTGACATCAGACTGGTCACCTGTCACTAATGGGGTTCCACAGGGCTCCATCGTCGGCCCTGTGCTCTTTAACATCTTCATAAATGACCTGGGTAAAGGACTGGAAGGGAAACTAAGCAAGTTCACAGAGGATACAAAACTGGGAGGAGCTGTTGACTCCCTCGAAGGCAGAGGGGCCCTGCAGAGAGACCTCAACAAATCAGAGGGCTGGGCAATCACCAGCCATATGAAGTTCAACAAGGGAAATTGCCAAACTCTGCACCTGGCATGGACAAACCCTGGATGCACAGACAGACTAGGGAATGAGATACTGGAAAGCAGATTCACGGAAACCAACTTAGGGGTCCTGGTCAATGGCAAGTTGAATAGGAGCCAGCAGTGCCCTGGCAGCCAGGAGGGCCAACCCTGTCCTGGGGGGCATCAGGCACAGCATCGCCAGCTGGGCAAGGGAGGGGATTGTCCCGATCTGCTCTGCACTGGGGCGGCCTCACGTGGGAATGGTATGAAGCTGTGTCAGGAGAGGTTTAGGCTGGGTATCAGATATCCAGCCAGAAGGTGTTAGGGCATGGGAACAGGCTCCCCAGGGAAGTGGTCACAGCACTGGCCTGATGGAATTCAAGAAGCTTCTGAACAGAGCTCTCAGGCACATGGTGTGACTCTTGGAAATGGTGCTGTGGAGGGCCAGGAGTTGAACTCAATGATCCTTGCGGGTCCCTTCGAACTCAGCACATTCTGTGACTCTGTGATAAAGTGTCTAAGCGCCCACTACCATTAATGAAGATCTAGTAAGAGCAATCAATGAACCATTCAGCTGATCAGCCATTACGTACCTACTTTATGGTGAGCTGAATTGCTCTTCAGGCTCCAGTGACTGTAATGAGGGTATAGGATTCAGGTAACCCAAAAGTACCTAAATTTAAGTCATTATTTCACACTGATTCTTGTATGGATGTTCTCTAGTCAACGAAGAGCATCAGACAATTTTAAAGAACATTTTGTTTGACCCATTTTAGAAGTCTGCCTTAGGGGATGCATAATTTCCATTTATCTAAGAGGAAATTAAGTCTATAATTTTAAGATAACTGTAAAGTTAAGCAATCCTAAAACTCTCCAGTTGATCCAAGCCCCATATGGTTATGACCAGAACCTAAACAAAGATAACAGTTTGAATATGTGTTATCTGCTACTTCAAAAAAGACCTGGAAAAAACCCACCGTATGTATGTATAACTTCAGGCTCAATCAAGGGAAGAAAAGGCTTTTGGTTTTCCCCTATATCCATATTTAAAATGAATTCTGTTTTTTGTTAAATTCGTAATCAGTGCTGTGCTCATTCCTGTAAGATGTTGTCCAAGCTATAAGTTTGTCAGAACACAAATGGTTGGGTTTCTATGTGTCCCCTACATATAGAGCTAAAAATGTATGTCTCACTTGTGTATTATTAATCAGAAATGCCGTGTTTAGTTGTAGTAATCTCCAAGTCCTAAAAGGAAGGCAAGTCACGGCACAAACTGAAGAAGTGAGGGTAGCATAGTACTCTGAGCAGCAGCTATTAGAAGATGAAGGACTAACAGGTTCTATGGCTCTGGCCCAGAAAGGCACTTCACATTTAATTGAGAAATCCCTTCTTTAATGTATGGGCATGGAACATTCTGACTTCTCTGTTGTTCATAGACATTAATTTAACAATACTTTCATTATTCCTTTTGATACGAGTAGTCTTCAAGATCCTGTAAAATGCCAGGATACTGGCCTCTTCTGTAACTCTAAAAATAACCTTCATTGTTCTGAAATCATGAGTGATTGAGCAAAAGGTGTGTGATCAGTAGAACTTTTGTAAGGCAGTCAATATAATCAAAAGTGGTTTTCATTTAATGTAAAACGTCTCTATATTAAATGATGCAATGGAAATCAAGCAACCTAGAGAAGTAAAAACTCTTCACAGTTTATCTCCGGTGTTCACTCACAGGACTTCAGTCACTATTGAAATGATTATAAAGATCCTTTTACACTCTAATTATTGACATTCACCTGACATTAATTCCTCTTTACTATCCAGTAGATGCACAATTAATTTTACTGCTAGGCCTTATAGTTTAATGGTTTCTTCTGGAATGCACATCAGAAAGAATCAATCAGTGCTGGAAATTAATGAGCTTTACAGGAGCTTAGATTTAATGGAGCAGAAGGTGGATCCACTGGTAGCTGTTTCTCACTGAAGGTGCAAAAGTTTGTGTGAACTGAGTGAAGTAGATAACTGAGCTAGAGACGCTCAATTATTTATTTACAGAAATTTCCCTGGCCTGGTAGAGCTCCCAAAACTGACCAGGTGCAGAACTAACCAGCTGCTGTCTAACCTCTACTGAAAACTGCCTAAATCTAGAACCAAGCTCTATTCAAGTATTGGTTAACCAAAAAAGTATTGGTTACCTTCCAAAAACACTGTGTTTTACATTAAGGTCTTCTCTAGATCATGTCTCTGGTCACCTTGTGGCTAGTGATACAATGTGGACACCTAAATCTTGAAGGTCTTAGGCACTCACCAAGAGCTGCAGCAGTATCACTTGCTCTGTCCTAATCTCCGTCTTCTATAACACCCTTCTGAATATAAAATCTGATGTTTAAAATTATATTTTATCTCACACCTGACTATTCTATCTTTTAGGACCTCTTAAAAATAATTATTTTGGCTTTATGTCAGGAATGGCAGATTCTGTTCTTAGAAAAATACTTCAACAATTTCACTGTTTTTTTTTTTTTTTTCTCCAAATAAAGGGAAAGTGTTGCCAAGAGAGTGCACTTTGGTTCTTTGTTTTTTGGTTTGTTTTTTTTTTTTTTTTTATATTAATTCAATTTAAACAGACTTGCACATTTGTATTTATGCATGCACGCACACACACACAAATCTAAACCGGTATGAAAGCAAGTCCCTGCTAAACATTTTTAAATGTTTCTTCTTAGCTAAGATTCTATTTATATAGCAATGACAATTTAAAGAAAAGCCTCAGAGACAAAATGAGACTTCCAGCAGAATAAATAGTTTCCATGGAACAGCAGGCAAACGACTCAGTAAGAGGGTGTAAAAGGGTTGTAAACTACAGGCCTGCAAAATAAAACAAAATCCTCTCCTCCTGGCTAAACTGGTGAGCCACCACTCTTCAGTTCTGCTTGTAATTTGGATGACTCACCAGGACTTTGCAGTACCACTATTTATTTGTCTACAATTACTTCATAACTCTTCAATTATGTAGGACTTCTTGGATTCCAAAATCTGCTTTAGGAGGGCTGTGATGGCAGGATCTTTTTATAGACCTGGGTTTGCAGTGAGCAATCTGTGTTATCAGATGGAGATGCTCTCAGTGGTTGTGCTCCTGAGGTGGGCAGTGTCCTCAGCACTGAGCTGTGCTGTGGCTGAGCTGTGCTTTCAGAAGTGGAGAATTACACTAAGAGAAGGTTCGTACGATATGAGGTTGGCAGAGTATGGGGAGCTCTGTGAGAACGTGCGCGTGTGTGCACAGAAATTTGGTTGAACACAGATTTGGTGAATGTGAAAATAGTCAGTCTTTGCATAAGTTTAGGTGAGACAACACTGCACAATGCAGTTAAGTACATTAATTCCACTGGCTCATTGTGATTTTTAATGTGAGGCTAAGATTGGAAAACAATAAAGAGCTCAGCTCTGTGCTTTGGCATCATTGCCTGTACGCTTCTGTCAGTGATTACCCAGATAATTGTTCAAGTGCAGCAAAATATTTTACAATAACTCTGCTCTAATTGTTAACAATGATATTTTGTCTCAGCAAACGTGCCAAATATCAGTGCCAAGATTTTAGATGTTAACTTATAGTCAGTGAACAAGCACTGATTAAAGAAATCCGCTTATTAAAAGAATGCATGGATTTATATGATGTGGAAAGGCTAATAATTTATTTCTCTGATTATAAATTCTGGCTTTATAGGCTGTATTTAGCAAATCACTTTTGCTCATGAATAAAATTAGCTTCTCACAAAAGGCCAGCTGCTTCAGAATGGGATCTGGGGCTTGGTGTCCTTCATACCTCATCTCAACAGTCACACACAAAGCAGGAGAGCTGATGGCTGTGTTTCTTTATACCTGACAGGAGATGTGAGTCTGCCTGGAGTCACAGTGCTTCACACACAGAGTGGCTGGAAGTAATTCTTATTAATAAAACTGCTGAGAGCTCTGCAGATAAACCTTGCTATAAGCATTATTTCAGCAGCTTCATTTCGGAAATAAAAGGTACACTTCTTTTGCAGAATGACCTTTTTCTTTCTCCAAGGAGAAAGATCTAGTAATTATTCAGTCTTTTAATTTCTGAGGTGTGCGCACGCATCTTTATGCATTGAAGCCTAAGCTCAAGCCAGTAATGCATATGTATAACTTGGAACAATCCAGCGTGGAGAAAACAACCTGCAACTCCTATTCACACCAATAGTGAAATTGAATTCAAAAACACCAGCCTGCTGAGCTTAGGGAGAACAGAAACCTAAATACCAACCAGCTGTAACTTCACCCAGCTGCAGTTCTTGCCAGATTATCACCCAGGGACCCAGGAAGGAGTGGGGCAGCCCTCATCTGCCACCTCCAAAGATCCATGTGGCTGTGCAGTGAACTGGGGTGGGAGGTGGCCGTGTCCCCCTGTCCCCGTATCACACTTCACCACCTTGCTTTGGTGTGTTACCCAGCCAGGCAAACCTCTGCCAGCTCTAGGCACTGAGCAGAGCTGGGCACAGGGGGCCCGGGGAGAGGGGAGGGAGGTCACCGGGCACATTAGGGATGAGGGCAGTTCCTGCAGCACAACTGGTGCAGCACCTGGGAATAGGAACAGATGGGACAAGAGCCCCATGTGCTGGTGCTGCTGCAGGAAAGAATGAAATGTGGAGATAAACCTGAAGCTTTGGAAATGCATTCCCATGGGCTGTGTGGGAACTTCCAGTGGGCAAGAAGACTTGACTGTTGGCAACTTCCCTTCTATGGGCTCTGGAGGGATGGTAGGTTCAGGGAGGCAGCACCTTGGTGAACCCTGCCCGAGGAGCAGCACCTAAGGAGCAGCATCTTTCTCATGGGCCCTGGATTTCTGCAGTCTGCCTGTCTATTCTGTTGTGCCATGTGCTCTAGGATGACCCTGCTGATCAGGCATGTTGGACCAGATGATCTGTGTGGTTACTGTGGTCACTTCCAAACAGTCCAATTCCACATGAATCTGTGATTACCTGCAGGAAAGCTGTGCACCCAAAGCACGGAACAACTTCTTAGCTGGGACTTTGGGACCCCCTGGCAGAGCACAACGAAGAAAGGTTGTATCCATAACAGCTGCTGGAGCTGGCGTTTGCCTTTGATGGGGTTTTTTCTATCCCTCCAAGACCATCCTGAGCCACAAATATGGCACTAACCCTGGCTGGGGCTGCTGGTGTTGCCTCGGCCCCAAGGGTGAGGCCGTGTGGAGCTGCTGCAGGCGGCGCACGCTCTGCTGGGTGTTGTTCTCTCGTCACAAGGCAAGGGCAAGAGCCAGTGAATTATAGTGAGCAACACATCACTGCAGCCTGTTTGGAATTAATCCAAAGCCCATTAAAGGCAATGGAAAGACTCCACATTTCCACTCTGCTTTAAAAACTATTATCCTTTATTTCTGTCAAGAGTCTTGTTTCACAGTAGATGGCATGCACTGTCACAAATCACTCAGAAGAAGCAGCAAGCACTTACTTAATATAGGGTGTCTAAAGGTGCATATTCGAATGTTTCTTATCTGGCCAAAGCACATAAAACTATTTCTGTGACAACTTTTTCTGCAGAATGTTGCAGTTTACAGACTCTCCTTCTGAAGTCAAAATCTCAGATTTAGGGTTTATTGGCACTCTGAAAAATGTCTGTTATGCTATCGATACATATCTTCTAATAAAATAACGACCACTGTGCTGGAAAATAATTTTAATGTAAAGGTATTTCAAGTAGGTCCCAAGTTAATCAAAGTAGTTGTGACTCTCAGGTGTATGAGTGGTTGCTGGTACGTACCTCTCAGCTAACAAAGATCACAGCTGTGTGGGCTTTTAGTTGAATAAAGCTGCCTCTTGCAATATGTCTAAATCCCAAATACAAGCATAAGTCCAACCCTGTGCATACTAACCAGCTCCTTTCCAGCTACCCATTAAAATGCTCTGTACTATAAAGGTGCAAATACTACCTTACCCATAAAGATGTTTGTTCTTTTGGGTCTCTTCAGGTCACATTCTATATGTTATAGAAAACTCCAGCTACCTTCAGTACCAACTAATTTTGAACAGAAATCTAAGACTAATCAGCCCAACAGATGATACTTTTAGCTAGAAGAGAATATATTAAGCAGGAGCACTGAGAGATGAAGCTGTCCCTGCCGCACTGAGCTTTGGGATCTCCAGCACGCCTGTATCTTGTATAAATCCCCAAAATTGTCTACTTGCCTGGTCATCCATCTGAGTGTTAATATTCCCTTTTGTCAACTACTCAGCTGAAAATCAACAAGACAGATGCCCTTCCTCAAGCAGGTCATGCCACCAGTGCTCATTCAGGATTATATCTCCCTCAGAAAAAAATCCAAACTTCTCTTGGCTTAAGAAATAATCCTGCTGGTTCTGTTAGTAGAGCAGGAAGGACAGCTCTTCTCTGCACCATGGACAATTTCCTCCTGGTCAGGACAAAAATGAATCCCTAGAGACAGCTGAGGATGCTGTGCCAACAGCAGAGGAAACTTCAAGTTCCAAGCTGGGATGCCTTTAAGCCCCAAATCAACTTGTTGTTTGGTATCCAGGGTACCCACGGCTGGGTACCCACATGCCCTCCAGAGCTGCAGTTTTCCCTCACCTCTGACAAGGCAAAAAAATATTGGTACAAAATTGGGCACAGAAAAGGAGAATAAAGAAAAAACACAAAAGCCGCTAAGAAAGGAAGGACCACGGCAGGTTGACCAAAATCTTGCAAGAGCAGTCCCCTGTCTGTTGCTCTTTGTGGGCACGAGAGAGAGGTAGAGACCCAGCTTGCTCCTTACATCTGTGCTGGTCCCCTGTATATGGGAAGATGTTGTTGTTGAAGTGTATGTCAGACTGCAGGACCAGACCTGAAATGAGCAAGAAGTGATGGCCACTCAGGCTGTTGGAAGGGAATGGAATTTCACGAGCGTCTTTCTCTAAACCTGTAAGCTGTACGTGGTGTGTTTCTGCCTGTTGAGCACAGGAGAGACACAAAGCCTTATTCACACAACAAATGTATATAATCCAGAAAAAAAGTTTTGAATCGTTTACTTTTGTATCTTAGGCTAATGATTTCATTTTTGGGTTCCCACAACACAAATGCAAAGAAGAGAGAAGACCTTTGTAGCAATTATTGTAATAAATGCACATTTTACTTTTTTCTCATGAAAACAATACATTTTGGACTTCTGTTTTCTTCATAGCCCCTCTGGCTTTCTCACATGCACTGAGAACCCCTCCTCCCCACCACTCAGACATGAAAACAGAAGGTCTGCATAAGGTCAAGTAGATTAGCTGAATAAATCAAATTAGGAAATGAAGAATCATCACTTTTCAAAGCTGACTTGTGACAGAAAAAAAGCATTTTTCTTCATTATTTGATTTTTATAATCAAATACACAAAATTATATTCTTGAAAAAAAGCATCGATCACCCAGAAGTCAAGCTAAGTTTCTGCTGCTATTTTGCTAAAAGTACCTGCATAGGCAGGATACATGTGGCTTTGAGCATTAACTTAGCTGCATCAGCTGTGGTGGCAGCTGCAGAGACTTGCAGAGAGGACAGGTGGGTCTCCAGGGCATGGAGAGCTGACACAGGTACTTGTGATACCTTCTGAAATAGTGGTGTGCTGGCACAGAGCTCTCCATTTGAACTGGAGGCTGTTTCCACATGTCCCCCCTTCCTCTGAGAGACAGAGCTAATGCCTTTTCCAGCCCTTGGATGTAAAACATAAATAAGTGATCAGCTCTGGGATTTGTGCTGCCTGCCATGCAGAGGTGGGAGGAGAGGCAACACCCCCCAGCCACCCCGATACAGGAGCCACAGGGTCTGGATTTTGCCTTTCTCTGTAAACTGCAGCTGGAGAGCTGTCTTGACTCAAATAATTACAGTTTTAAATTGACAAGGTAAAATTGTCAGGAAACAGAACGTAAAATGTTAGAAAATACATTTTTGTTCAAAGGTTTGGTTTCACCCTTCTCAGACATGTTACTGGTCATACAAATTTATTTATATGATAAGTCAGAGATAGTTCCTGTAGCAAGAAGCTTCCAATTTAAACTGACAGAGCAGAAACTAATTAGAAACAGAGGAACAGAGAGATTCCCTTGATCTGCAGCTTTTTACTCACCTGAAACCTGATGTCAAAAAGCTCTATTCACTGCCTTGGATTCATTTCCTGAGTGCAGAAAGCAGATTTGAGGAGCCTAGGGGAAAGAGAACTGAGCCTTTGCTTGCACAGGTATTAAATGTGGAGATGTTTTGCAGATGTAAGGAAAATGTATCTGCTGTCAGGGTTTCAGTAGTTATAAAATGTTCTCACCTGCTTAAATGCTTGGGGTTGGAAATTAATACTATTTGGATGTTGTGAGCTGTATCATAGTAATGCCACAAAATAAAACTGCTTTTATCCTGTGAAACGCAGAACACATGGAGAAAAAATATCCTTACAAGAAACAATTTATTTTTATTTCATAAAATAATTTATAAGATGTTTATTCTTAAGCATGGTATAGAGCTTTTACAAATCTAAAAAGATGAAACTGGAACAAGTAGCTCTGCTTCAATGAGAGCTGGTCATTTGCCCTTCTCTCACCAGAAAACCTGAACAGAATGGGAAGCATTCCCCCAAAAATCAAGGCCAAAAAGTGAACATTAGCAGGGTAAATTTGCAAAGCTTTGGACAGGAGAGAAAGGAAATTTACAGTCCCCACCCCAAGAGGTGAGTTTGAAAGAACCAGTTATATGTTCAGCCTTTATTTTCTGACATATAAACTTTCAGTCCAGAGAAATTCCACAATGCAAGTGATGTCAGCTCAGTTGTTTTCTGTACAGCTCATCTGTATGTAAGTCAAGGCTGTTCGTGGTATTCACAGCCAGGTGCTAAAGTTGGCTAATGAGGAAACCTATTGATCTGTAGCATTTTCTTTCAAAAGTTTAAAAGCAAAGGAGAACTGCGAAAATGAAGTGATCACTCTCCTCTAACATGACAGCTTTCTCATCTGCTCTCCCCTGTTTGCCATTATTCTGGTGCTCCTGGTGCACTGCACCCTGGAGATTGCAAACAAGAAGTGGGAGAAGTTCCACTTTTATTCACCCCAGGCATGAAGATTGGCTTTCACCTTTCTTAGCATGTGACCAGTTATACAACATTAATCAACTGATACGTTCTTAATTTCTTATTTTCTTCTGAAACTAAGATTTGATTTCTGTATTTCAATAGAAAGTTGAAAATCTTGCCTGTGGGAACTGCTTACAGAAGGATCCTTCTGTACCCAGCACAGCTTCTCACTGCATGGTAATACCAACCATTTAGTTGGATCTCTTGCTAATCTTGGGAAGAGTGAACAGAGGGTCCCTGACTCTGCCTGCCTTTGCACCAGCCTGGGAAGGATGTAGTCCTTACGGCTCCTGTGCTGTTCTAGATCTGCCTTTTCTGAAGCAATGAGTGGTACCGATGAGAAGAGCTGCTGCTGCCCAGCAATTGAAATAGGTGCTCTTTATATTGGGGATTTCAACTGAAAAATTATTCATTACAAGAAAGGGAGCATGAGAAATATTTACTTCATTAACTACTGGGTCAATAATGCTGTTTTTTCATTAGAGTTACAGAAAATGTATTGAGATGTAAAGCTCATTACTTCCATTTGACCATTTTGTATGTTTTACATTCACAAAACACATGTGGCTGGAAGGCACGAAAACATGAGTGTTTCAGTAAGGAGTTTGATTCATGCTTTTTGTTTATGGCATGAAGACAAAGCATGTTGATCTGCACGGGAAAGCAAGAATCGACTACTTGGTCTAGTTCTTCTCTTTCACTGTGAACAGAAATGGGAAAAGCAGCTGGAAAATTCCTACTTATTTCTTTTACTGCAGTGCTTGCATACAAGTGACAGGACACAACAGACTAATTAAAACCCACCAGATTATATATCCTGTTTGGCAAGCATATTTTTTTGATAGTTGGACTACAGATGTCTCAAAACTGACATCCACAATCTGCAATAACGATGACTTTCTCCCTTCCCAAAGTATCAGCACTTTGGAAACGCTGTCCAGGTGTTGTTTCCACAGCGTCAATCCTGTTTGTAGTGTGCTTTTTTGGAAATAACTCCTGGTGACTTCAGCACAAGCAGGATAAGGTTTGGGGATAAGAATTTTATCCAAATTCCGTCTTCCCTGGCACTGACAATCCCTCTATTAGGACCTTAGGACCCTGTCTCTTAGAAGCAGTTTCTGCACCCTCAAGAGTTTGTGTGCCGTTGACCAGAAGTGCTTGCCCTTGGGTGCCCTTGGCAAGCAGTGACTCCTAAAGACCAGAAATGCTGTGTGTTGATACAGTACAGCCCATCTTGTTTGAAGCATTATTAGGTATTATTAAACATTCTTCATTGTGCCATTTGTGCTGTCAGTAATTTTACCGTCTGTCCTCATAGTTTCTCTTTGATTTGTTGCTAAATGATGGAAGTTGGGGCATTTGATACGGACTGGGCTCTTTTTCATTATCAGATTAATGATCTGTTCAAGTTTAACTGTGCAACTTCTTAATACGTGAGTCTATTCTCGAAAGGACTCTCAGGCAGAAACCCTGAGTGCCCCCACTTTGTATCCATCACTACTTTGGCATGTTCTCTTTCTCCAGGGAATATTAATGTGCATTCCTACTGGGCTGGAAGACGAAGTTCCCCAGCAATACAGGAGCTTACCTAAAGGGATAATATTTTTTTTTCAATGTTAGATATGAAATTAAAATTTTCCCTAGACTACATTAAAGACAAAATTTTTCTTGATTTTTCTTGATTAACTGCTAAAAGTTGATCTTAAGCCTTCTTTAGTCTCATTTAATTCTGAGTAATCAAATTTCAGGGGGTAAAAGTTTTTTCTTTCTCAAGTACTCTGTGCCAACATTCATTGGTGAGTTGGTGTCAGTATCATGAAGCTGCCAAACGACACAGAAAAGCTGTATCCTATGAGCACTCCCAAGCAGTGCAGCTTTGGTCTCAATGATGGCAAGTGACATATTGCCTATTAAAGATAACATCTTGCCAGCTGCCATCCCTCAGTCCTTTTTCATTCTGCAGTTGCAGAGCTAGTGAAACCAGGCATGTCTGTCACCTAGTCGAACTTTTTTAAAAGTCTGCTTATTTGTATATCAGAAAGTTTCAGGTGCAGTTGCTGTGCATCAGGTGAGTGGGTCAGTCAGTCCCCTGGGATGTGGCCATGCTGGTAAAAACCGCACCAAGACCTGGATGCAGATGCTGGACAATGACTGCCTTTGTGGTTAAACTGCTGGAGGCATCTCTGGCATTTGGGACCATTCCCAAAACATGGTTTGGATGCAGCCACCCTGCTCCAAAGGCTAAGCATTTTTAGTTGTGTGGAGATGGCCAAACTGTGGCCCCTGAAAAGTGTACAAGCAGCCTCTGAGTAGGCAGGGATGCTTGAACTCTTGCTCAGCTTTTTGTTATTCCTTAGGGCTGTGCATAAGGTTAGTCCAGAGTGTGGGACCCTCTTGGAGGTGAGGACTGCAGCTCAGCAGTACTTATTAAAGTCTACCCAGCAATAACATCTGCTTTTCCATACTTGCATCAGGAAGCTGAAGACCTGGGTTCAGTTTCTATTTCTTCCTAACTCGAAGGAGATCCCCATTCCCTTCCCCCCTTCCAGCTGAGCACCCTAATGACCAGGCAGTTATGTCAGCACCCACCTTTCTTGCTTCTGAAGCAAGGTGCCTGTGTACAGATCACAGTAGGGTAGCCTAAAGAGAGGGAGGTGACACCACACCATAGCTTCAGAGCACTAGGTTGATGGTGTGGAGGGCAGGGAGAGTGGGAATCTGCCCCCCAGGCCCAAGTTCCAGCAATGAGAGCTCCCATGACTGTGGTTTCTTTGGGCTGGAGCTTCAGCTGTCACCATGCAGTGTCTGGGGTTAAGCAACTCTTGCTTTATTCCCAGATCACAACAAACTTCTGTCAGGGGCTGGCTTCTGACTCCTGAACTTGTACACTGTGGGATGCACATATCAATGCCTAGGCTAGGTGGCCACTTTATTTTTCAGGTTACACTGGAAAATTGGGCACCCAATTTCTCTCTAAAGTGTTATGCCATGGCCATCAGACAAACCCTCTATGTATGTGCAAACACTATGGATTTTCTGAATGTTGCCAGGAAGTAAATGAGAACTTTTTCTGCAAATGTAGAAATAATTTTGCACAGAGATGCTCGAACAGGACATTAAATGTCAGCAAAGCAGAGCACCGTGGAACTCAATGAACCTTGTTTTTATCCTGTGCAGGTCTCTGGCTACTTCTAACATTAATATATTTGCAGTAAAATGTTGGGCTGCTGTTATGATTTTTTTTTAAAACTTTGGTTTGGGAAAGACTTATTTGCAGCTATTTCTACTTCATATTGTTGACATTTTGAAATAAAGGAATGTATTATTAATTTGTGTAATTTTCTTTAGTTCAGCAGTTTGCCTGTGAAAGACACTACTGAGACTATGAAACTGAGTTGCACAAAAGCCATTTGGGATTTGAGCTAGTAAACTAAAAGAGATCCTACCAAAACAAATTTAATAATACAGAACTGTTTGTCAAAGCTGAATGTCAGGACTTAATATTACATGCTGCCAAAATTATTGTACATGTTTCTGCAGTTGATTCATTGAGAAATGCTAGGGAAAAGTAGAAAAGGCAATCACAAATAACATCTTTTGAAACTTTTTTTTATAGAATCATAGAATCATTTAGGTTGGAAAAGACCTCTAACGTTGTTGAGTCCAACCATTAACCTAGCAGTGCCAAGTTTAGCACTAAACCGTGTTCCCAAGTGTCGCATCTACACATATTTCAAATACCTCTAGAGATGGTGACTTTACCATTTCCCTGGGCAGCCTGTTCCAGTGTCTGACAGACCTTTCTGTGACAAAATTTTTCCTAATATCCAATCTAAATCTTGCCTGGTTCAACTCGAGGCCATTTCCTCTTGTCCTATCACTTGTTATATTAGAGAAGAGACCGACTCCCGCCTGGTTACACTCTCCTTTCAGGCAGTTGCAGAGAGTGATAACATCTTCCTGAGCATCCTTTTCTCCAGGCTAAATAACCCCAGCTCCCTCAGCCACTTCTCATCAGACTTGTGCTCCAGACCCTTCACCAGCTCTGTTGCTCTTCTCTGGACTCCAACCCCTCAACGTCTTTGAGGGCCCCAGAACTGGACACAGCACTCCAGGCGTGGCCTCACCAGTGCTGAATACGGGGGGATGATCACTGCCCTGGTCCTGTTGGCCACGCTATTGCTGATACAAGCCAGGATACCACTGGTCTTCTTGGCCATCTGGCACATGCTGGCTCATATTCAACAAGCTGTCAACCAGCACCTCCAGGTCATTTTCTGGCGATCAGGTTTCCAGACACTCTTGGGAGGAGCTGTTGACTCCCTGAAATGCTAGGCCCTGCAGAGAGACCTTGACGAATTAGAAGACTGAGCAAACACCAACCAGATGAAGAGTAACAGAAACAAGTGCCAAACTCTGCACCTGGGATGGGGCAACCCAGGATGTAAAAACAGACTGGAGAGTGAGATGCTGAAAAGCAGTGCCATGGAAAGGGACCTGGGGGTCCTGGTCGCTGGCAAGTTGAACATGAGCCAGCAGTGCCCTGGCAGCCAGGAGGGCCAACCCTGTCCTGGGTGGCATCAGGCACAGCATCGCCAGCCAGGCAAGGAAGGGGATTGTCCCACTCTGCTCTGCACTGGGGCGGCCTCACCTCGAGTGCTGGGGGCAGTTTTGGGTGCCACAACGTAAGAAAGACATTAAGCTGTTAGACAGCATGCAAAGGAGGGCAACAAAGATGGTGAGGGGCCTTGAGGGAAGCCATATGAGGAGCAGCTGAGGTCACTTGGTCTGTTCAGCCTGGAGAAGAGGAGACTGAGGGGAGGCCTCACTGCAGTTACAACTTCCTTGTGAGGGGAAGAGGAAGGACAGACACTGATCTCTTCTCTCTGGTGACCAGTGACAGGACCCGAGGGAATGGCCTGAAGTTGTGTCAGAGGGGTTTTAGGTTGGATATTAGGAAAAAGTTCTTCGCCTTGAGCGTGGCTGGGCACTGCAATGGGCTCCCCAGGGAAGTTGTCACAGCAATTTACTGGATATCAATGACATTTTCATTAGTTTGGTGAACACATAGTTTACTTGCAATATTAATTGCAAAATTAGAGCATAAATATAAAAATAACTTCAACTAATTGAATTTTCAAACAGCTAATGTATTAGCTGGGAAATAATGAGAAATAGACAATGTCCTCACGGGAAACGGAAAGAACTCTACCAATGCACTGGGTACAGGAATTAGTAAAAGAGTGAAAAGGGCGTTTGCAGGCTAGCAGGATTAACAGCAAACTGTGGATGCCGTTGCAGTGGATTGCTCGTTTACAGCCAGATAGGATGGGCCTTAAGATATGTTTTGAAGTCTTTTTGTGGGCTGAAAGAACAAGAAGGTTTGTGCCAGTCCTACTGAAAATGTTGCAACAATGAGGGGTCAGGTTGAAAAGAAGGATCTATACCACCATGGGCTTTGCAGGAAGCTCAGCGCCTGCCCATAGCTGATGATGCCATGGCCCCCAGAAAAGCCCTCTGCACCATATGCATACATTGTGGGTTAGGGCTTGCCCTTGTGCAAGTGTTGGTCCTTGTATTGGTCTTTATATTGGTCTCATTTTACATTTTGGTGTCCTGGAGCAAATGGACCAGTTTGCAATACACACTATATAAGGAATCACTGCAATCCTCTTGAGAATGGAGCAATAAGGCAAGAAGATGGAGGGCAGTGCTACCATTAGAAAATCGCTTAGCAATGTTGCACTTGGAAAATGCAAGTAAACATGTAGAGCAAACATCTGTATTAAATACAAGAACAAAATCTAGCAACTGTAAATATTTATACATAAGTGTTCAAGCAAAAGCTGGGAATGTGCTGATAATAGCTATGACAAAATCAATCTTGAATTTGCAGCGTGGCAATGCTGCAAAGGGAAAGCTCTCTCAGGATGCATTGCCCTGGCAGGTCAGGAGCAAAAATGCCACAGAGACCAGAGGCTGGGGGTGCACCTGCCGTGTCCTGTGCTGTGTGAAGAGGCATGAGAGACCCACTTCTCACTGCATTCTGGATCCAGGCCCAGGACAGGGCACTGATGTGGCTGAGATCAGTTATAATCCATGGGGCTGTGCACTTCCAGGAGCTTAGCTGGTATATCTGCTCTAAGAAGTACACCCAGAGCAAATTTTGTGGCCTTGTTTTCCACTAGTGTGATGATACATTACAGTTCTAGTCCACAGAAACTCCAGCCAAGAGTACTTGTGTCTGTGTAGTGCTAGGATGTCGGTGGTAATTAAAATGAATTTAAATTATAGAAGAGTAACAGAAAGGAAACAAAATTATTACTGACTGAAAACTGAGCCCTGGTTATGCAGAGTGGAGAAGATTAATCAGATTTATGGGACACTGGAGACGACATGATGGCAAATATTTGGGAAATGTCAGCAGTGGAAAGTCCTTGTTTGTGTAGGATGACATTAGAATAGGGAAAACTGTGAGGAACATTCCCCAGAAGAGTTAGTGGGAATCTAATTATCTGAGCTGGAAAAACTAGAGAGAACAAAGTGTTTAAAAACATTTCTGAGGGGAAAATTCTGTCCATATGGAAAGGTGTACTTGGAGACATGACATTTTTCTTCAATTTCTAGATAAGATAACTATAACATTCACAGCCGCAGAGAAATGTGTGGCATGTCAGATCCTTGTCTTTTGGAACAAAGTGACGTAGGTTGTAATGAAAGGATATCAAGGATACCTTTGACAAGGATATGTTTATGGCTTGATTAAATAGCTGATGCACAAAACCCAGTGAAGACTGATTAGAAAGGAACCTGTAATCACTCAATAGGTAAAAAATGCTTTTCAATGCACATGTGATGATTTACTGCAAACTTAACCATAAGTGTGATTAGGAGCAGTGGCCTATAAGGTGGTTTTTCAGACTGCTAAAGCAATTGATTACAACTGAAATAGAAAGAAAACCTCAAATGAAGTGGAAGACATTGCTTGGGTAATACACGTAAGGGAATTTATTGAGCTCACAGAGGTGTGTCATTCCAATTGCACAGACATCTCTGGTCTGAACTAATTTAAAATTAGAGAAAATGATAGAAAATTACTATTTGCAGCAATATGCTACATGTTAAAAAATTATTAACTTCAAAGATCCATGAAAGAACATGAGGTGCCTAGAAAAGGTTGCATCTCCAACTTTTTATAGGTGCCTGCAGAATAAGGGCAACCTGCAGGATCAGGAAGTCCTGCCTTTCTAATCTTTCCTTTTTTGTAGCTATCCTTGTCCACTTACTGGATAGGACAGTGGCTGAGATTTGGAAAGCTTTGCATCAGTTCCAGGGTCTGCCTATGATTTTGTGTCCATCCTGTCTATGAATTAAGAGAGTTACTTAACAACTCAGTAGCATGGTTTTCAGCTGTAGCCTGAGCAGTACAACACATCCCAGCCAGGCTCTGTTCCAGACTGAGTCCTCATTTCAGTGTCCTTGTGGGAGTACCTGCAGGCACGTGCATCTCAGTTTCAGTGACCAGAGGAGGTGCCTGGGGCCTCCTGAGACACTCTAACACCTATTCAAGCTTCATGGGTATGACCCAGAAAATGTAGGGAGCCTGTGGGCTGTTCTAGGGCATCTCAGATGGCTCAACACTTACATTTAAGGACCTGAATCACAGCTAGGATCTGTGCTGTCTGTAATGGAAATAAGCACACTCAGACACCTGCACGCTGACTCCTCCCTTTAGGTGTCTTGAACCATAACCCACCCATTTTTTCTATGCTTCTCTGTCCCTTTGCAAAAGACGAAAGCATTCAGTCTTACACGTTTACATGAACTGCCCATTGTGCTGCTTCTCCTGTGCCTGTCACCATGGAAATGACCTCCTTGCTTGGACACTCTCATTTGAGTGATCCCCAAAGTGTTGGGACAGTCTGGAGCACACAGCCACCTCTGTCAGAAGTGCTAAGTAACCCTCCATGGGTGAGCTCACACATCATAACCTGATAGAGAAAATTCTCTTCTTCAGAGAGAGAAAAGCAGTTGCACAGGGAGGAAGGAAATATTTGAAATGTTGAGGTTTGGGCTGGTTCCAGTCCTGGATAGAGTTTGGATCATTTCCTAGCATGGCCAGCCTAGTTTACACAGTGCTTGTTATTTGCCTCAGGGAAGCAAATATCATATTCCTGCTAAAAGAGGCCACATTAAATTTATTTCAGATTTATTATTAACTAGTAGTAGCACAAGTGATATTTATCTAAGATAAAATAGAAGTGGGAAGAGGTGAGTACAGGGGACAATTTATGTCTTTAGCCATCATATTACTGTATAATTCTAAATGGCAAAAATTAGTAGTTGTTCTACTGTGCTTTCTCTGACAAGAGAGGTGCAAAATCAGTTTATATAAAGAATTATACATGATGAATAAGAAAATACATTCAGGGCAAGTCCCAGGAGATATCTAATTACTCCTGGAATTAGAAACTGATATTGCAGGCTGCATGGCAAATTTCTGAGACAGTTAGAGTGTGATGAGATCTCCCAAAAAGTTCTTTCTTAATTATGCTGGAAGAACGTGTTTAAGTCATCAGCATGTTAACCTGTCTGGTGGATATTGGGAGCTCTTATTTCATTTTCCATGTAGCCAGTAAATCTGTATTCCTAAAGACTCTCGTATTAAAAATTCAGCCCTGCTCCCTTCCAAGGGATGAGGGAAGTTTCTGGTACTCTGTTGCATTACCATGGCACTCTGGAAAGAGTACAGAGACAAACGTTACATTAAAAAGCTCTGAAAAGATAGGCTTTTTAGTCTTTACTGTAATTATCCGTCATTAATTTGAAATAAGGTTATGGAAACACTGGACAAAGGAAACAGACTGTGTGTGATGAATTCACAAGATAAAATTTACCAAGATATATACTTTAACTCCTTGGTATCCTATGCTCTTAAACTCATATGAAGCTTGAAAATGAATGGAATATGCAATATGGAAAAAAAATTTATCATCATTCTGTAGAAATATATGAGTGATAGTAAAAAGGGGCTGTTCCTTGCACGAGTGATTTACATAATTTCTTTTCTTACCCACTTAGCCTTTTGAGTTTCACTTAGCAAAAATGTTTAAAAGAACTGAGCAACTTTCTGTGTTTTGCATTTACATGGGCAAAATAACCCAGAGAAAAAAAAGACAAATTGTCAAAATCTTATCAAGTAAAAGTGAAAGCCAGCTGAAGACAGGATTTTGGATCACAGTTATAGCAATGCTTTCCAGCCATTGCACTCACTTCTTTGTAATTGCTTTTGATCTATTGATTGTAAATATGAAACTTTCTAAAATAGCTTGAGCTGCAGGTGATGCAACAACTCTCCCTCTGATGAAAGCCAAACTAACTGCTCAAAGCCTGTTTGTGGTAAAGGATAACTGGCTTTTCCATCTAAGTTACTTTACACTGGAGAAAATTTTGAGATACGTGATGTCTGTTTTCTTGGTGAAGGCTCCTGAAGCAACCTGTCCTGTTTCCAGCCCATAATGGAATAAGACAACTTCCCTTCATTCCTCTTTTAGAACAGGTTTCATTTTTGTGTTTGTGCAGGAATCTATCACGTGGTTGAGTTTCTCCCCTCCTTTCTATAGGTCTCTTGGTTAATATTTCTGTCCTACATGATGATTAACATATCTAAATTTGTGCAGCTTGTTCTTTTTTCAACCACCTGAAAGCACAGTGGTATTACTTCTAGACTTAATATACTGAGAACGATTGTAACTAAAAGATTATATAATATTCCATTTGTCACAAAGATTGAAATAATTTCACATAACATATTAAAACCATAAGATAATGAGAATGTTGAAGTTGTGGAAACCCCATTAATCTTGTTAAACTTAGAAGAATTCAGTGGCAGTAAATCACAGTTTATTCTACCTGCAAGGAAGGAAGATACTCTGAAAATTGTGGGTCAGCAATAAAACTCCCTGGGCAGTGCAGTTAAAATGTGAAATCCATCATGAAACTGTATATAGAGCCACAGCACAATGTTTGGAAAAGGTTAATATTAATTTTTTTTCATTTTTTTTTTTACTGTGCTAGCAGAGAAAACCTGGCTTGCCCTCTTCTATACTGAGCAGGTCCCACATCCAACCCATATATGCAGAGGATATCGTGTACTCACAGTGATACATGGAACACAATAATGACAGTGAGTACATTTTTTCTCCCCATCTCCCCATTTTCATTTCTTACAGTAACTTTCAGTGTATTTGCCCTCTGCTGGGGACCCATTTCATTAATGATGCAGTGCAATGACACCAAGCCTCAGCTGAGCAGCTCATGGGACCTGCCACTAACCTTGTCTTGTTGGTAACATTTTCTCACATCAGCCTTCTGACTGTAACTTACTCTTTAACCTGAAAACATTTCTGAGAGAGCAAGCACAGCACATAGTTCTGACAAAGCCAATACTCACCGAGGCACATTGCTGCTGTCCATGGCCAACGCTGTCAAACACCTGGGCTGAGGCATGGGGGAAGCAAAGCAGCAGTGAGGGGATCGTCCCGTGGAAGGACAAATGACACAGTTTTGTGTTCTACTTTAACAGAGGCAGACATGTGAAAGGCTTGTGTCCTTTTGTCTGAGTGTTTGTGGGATTTCTTCTTGCTTTCCTGAGATTCTCCACTGAAACTTCTCCATTTGAAATTGCAGCACAAAGGTGTTTTTCAGCATGAACCCTCGTTACCTAAGCAGGAGTTTGGGACTGCAGGAGCTGATTTACAGGGTATGAAAATTATTGTGAGGTAAGTAGAAAGGGACATGGAAAAAAAGCTTCCTGTGGGGCTTCCTGATCTGCGAAGGCAGGCTAGAGGTACAGCAATATAGATGTGCACCTACACAGGAACTTGGTTCCTGTGTGAGAGCAGAAATGCAAAAAATTGTATGGTCTGTAATATGCTATAGAAATATGACTGAAGAACTTGGCTGGAGAAAGAGACCGAACAAGTTTGATTTGTCATGGGTAAAAGTTAACATGGATTTGTTGTGGCAATTTAGCGACTGCAAAGTGTCAACGACTGTTTAGAAAATTATTTTGACAAAATCTTCAATTTCATTCTCAAGATGATTCAAAAACATGAGTTACTATCCCTGTCTTGAAGCCTGAAGGATCTTTTTCCACCTTTGCCAGGTCCTGCTCTTACTTAACATCAGGGGACATTTTGGAGACTGACAGCAAGAAGAATACTAGGGAAAGGAAAAGTCAGATAAAATGAGTTTCTATTTTTCACTCTGCTGTTAACATTGAAACTTTTGACAGTTCCTTTAATCTGTCTTTTCTGCTTCATGCATAGCTAGAACTAGAAAAGTAGAGCTTCTCTAAGGAGTACTTTCCATGTGAAATTATATTTTCCATGAGAAAAGGATGAAAATATGAAAAACGGCTTTTTCTTTTGCCACACTCACAAACTTTCATTCTCTTCCAGTTTTTGTAGAGCTAAGAAATAGTAAGAGAGTGTGATGAAGAGGAGAAAAATACATTTCATTTTTAAAAATAACACCTTCCTTTTACATACTTGACAATGATTTCTGAACACAACACTTTCTCTTAAAATGTAGCACTTCTAATCCTTTCCTACTCTTTCACAGCTTGTGAGGCTATGGGTGAAATCTGTGTGCACATAATTCTCAATTCTGCAACAGAAAACTTTGGCAAAAATCTTCTTGACACTTTTAAAATTTTTTTCTTTCCATTTTTATAAGCTATGCCTCTGCCTGCTTCTCCTTTAAAACAGGTTTTTGGTTCAGTTATACTTGCAGATGAAGAGTATGTTGGAAAAATGTTAACTGTCTCTCATTGTGAGCGTGATAATGTTCCCTGAGGGCTCCCATAAGAGGCTTATTGCTTATAAAAAATTTCTTCATCCTGCAGCAAAAGAATTAACCTTAGAAGCCCAATAGCCACCGGATCAGGAAATCAACTCATTGAACAAAAAGCACTGGAGAGCAAAAGCTGATCCTAGGAGTAAGATATATCTCATAGGATATACCTGGAGCCCCACTGCATCATAGACACAATTTGGGTGCCAGAGTTCAGACGAGCAGTCCAGCTCCAAGTCCTAAGCCTGATTAGATCCCAAGAGGCTATTTAAAAACAAACAAGCAAACAAAAACCCTAGCAAAACACCTCCTTTAAGCACATAAGGTTCTTAAGTGCATGGTCCCCAGCCAGACTTTTCCCATGGCTGCCTTGCCAAGAGATCCAGTGTACTGGGCTGTGCGTGGTCTCTCTTCTGCTCTGGAGTTGGCAGGAGGTATCAACCACCTGATCTTGATTCTACCACCTAGCTGGGTGGATGAGAAGCAGGGTGAATCCTCTGCTTTGGGGTGCCAGTGCCTGGCCATCACGCTTCCAGCTGGAGCGGGGCTTTCCATCAAAATAAAGAGCACATCGCACCCTCTGAAGCTGGGATTGTGCGTGGCACTGTGGCTGTGACAAATGCTGACCTGTGCCTGCACCTGGGCACACCAGGGCTGCCCACGGCCTTTCTGAATCCTACAGCTCTCTCCAAATCAGGGGTATAATCTGTGTGCCTAATTTAAGTTTCCTTATTTAATCTAACACATAAAATGTGTGAAGATATCACCCACAAATGCTGTTTTAAACATCCTACACCATATGTTGACAGAGCATTTTGGCTGTGACCAAGTGGCTTGGCTAAATAAATGTTAGAAAATATGTTAGAAAGATGACTCCTTTTGCCTATCAAAATAAAACAGGGCTGGCAAGTGGATATCTTTCATCTAGACTGGGTTTTACATAATTATTTCAATATTACATTTTAATATGCTTGTGTATCTGTGGATGAATCTTGATTGTTCTCAAGTGAAATATTGTGAATCAAATCATGATGACAGAATCTTGACTATTTAATTAATGTGTTAGCATGTAACTGTAATGCTTGGTTCCTACAAATGGCTAAATTAACAACTTCATTTAACTATGCTGTTCTCGGTGGAAAAGAGCACACTTAAATGCTCCGTGGTGCTATTAACACCTTCTTAATTACTTTTATTTACAAATTGTCTAAATTACCTTGCCATAGAAGAGGATTGGGACCACAATCTATGAATAGAATTAAAACTTCAGACTTCAAATGCCAGTTTGGCAGTTGTCAGAGGTGATTCAGAAGCTATTCATACAAGGAATAATCCATGGCTATTCATACATCTTGCTGTCTTGAACTCACAGACATCTCAGTTTAGATCAAAATTTTCATTTTATGTCATGTCAGTAGAGCAAGCGGGGATGTTGCTGGTGTTGAGGTTTTTGGTTTGTTTGTTTTTTGTAAGCAAGTGGCATTGGAAATGTGGATCTTTTGTCATCTTTGGACTTGGCACGTGTCCCATGGTAAAACCACTCCTGCCATCCATGTCCAAACCTGTGCTGACATGTGTGACCTGTTCTACTTGTCAGTGCTCATATTTAAATAAGGACTTAAGATGAGTATATTTTGGACCTGGACTTCAAGTTCCTAAGTGACTCCTGTCCATACAGTGTGCCAAACCAAGCTGTAGCCCTGCGCTGTTGAATACCATGCTGGGATTCAAACTTCATGGCTAAGTCTGTGACCCAGCAGCTCTGCTGGTCAGCCTTGATCCCTTTTCTGTACTGAATACCAGGATTAGATCCTATTCATTGCCTATGGAAACCAGGGCTTGTAGACTCAGGGCCTTTGGAAGCCAGTAAGTTTCTCTCTGTTTTAGAGAGAGCAGCAGTTTTAAATGAGGTGTTTAGAAGAATTCACTCTGAAGTTCATGGCATGTTTTGTCAGACAGTGAATTCCCCAATGGCACTGGGAGGAAGAACTGGGAATTATTTCAGTGGGGAAAATGAAAAGCACACATCAGTAGTACATTAATGTTTCCATGTGATATATTAATTTTGGAATTTGGCTATAGGGATATAAGGTATTGACCAAATACAATACAAAAATAAAACATTGGTGTGTACACACAGAAAGTAAAAGTTTATCAGTAAGTCTCTAGACAATTTATTATTAATTGTTGTATTAAGTACCCCAAATCATCAGCTTCCTTCTTGTTTCCTTTGGTAATTCTCAACTGTTTCCTAATACTATATTTGCAAAACAGTCAGAAACATTGAACAGACATGTTTCAATAATCCTGATAACAACCAGAGGAGTTCTTTAAAGTCAGAAGTAGAAGAATAGGTATCCTTTTATGACTTCTCCTTAGAAACTATATATTAAAAAGTACAGCTCCTCTTCATGGTACATTAAGAACAATTATATTCTGTAAATGTATTCCAAGACAAAATTGAAGTTCACATATATTTTAAAGATTTTACTGAGTCCTTGGTGAGAATACTATTTTATTGAT
The DNA here is from genome assembly GCA_013397755.1 of Cnemophilus loriae. NCBI lineage: Eukaryota > Metazoa > Chordata > Aves > Passeriformes > Corvidae > Cnemophilus > Cnemophilus loriae. The sequence goes on along the minus strand of VZTF01006238.1, from coordinate 3,493,090 downwards.
TGAAATCCTCACAGACATGGAAATAAATTTATTAGTCTCATTAAAAGACCAAATTACTTTCTAACTGTTTTCTAATTATCAAAACAGAATTTATCTTAATGTCATAAAATCATATAAGGAATGAAATGTAGAAGTCACAAAAAAAAATCTTGTACCTTCATAGATATTTCTTTATATGAGGAGATGTTTGATGTAGGCTGCATTACTTTCCCCTTTTTTCCACTCTGGTGAACAATCAAAACTACAAAGTCTTCTGTGCAAATGGTAAAAATTAGTAGAACAACCAACTCTAAGATGAATAAGTGACATTTCTTCAAATGAAACTAACATGAAAAGCATAACTTTATTCTCTAAAAATAGATAACCAACAGAATTAAGTTTATGAAGTGGTGTAGATTCCTAAAGCTGGTGTGTTAGCCTGCAATCCCCACTGCTGGAGGATTGCAGCTCCTCCTGCTCTGCTCTCCTCCATCCAGGACTGTTAACAGTGCAAGTTGCTGGGTGCATACTGAACAGGTGATAACAGCGTTACTGATATTTAGAGCTCATGTAAGATGATGAAGCATTCAGGGTTTTTTCTGTCCCTTCTTTTTTCCTTGCACCAGCCATTGAGGGAGTTAGAAAAGTCCTAGTATCTTTACTTTCCAGCCAAGGAATTGAGGGAGCAGGGTACTGAGGTGTAAGTGCACGCAACCTCTGGGGAGAGAGGAGGTGCCATCCCAAGGAGACAGTTCTGTCTGCAAGAGTGGTGCCCAGCAGTGCCCAGCAGCAGCTCAGGCATCTGGTTTGTCCTTGTTTTGCCCTGAAATCATAGAATCACAGAATGGTTTGGGTTGGAAGGGATCTTAAAGTCATCCAGTTCCAACCTCCCTGCCACGGGCAGGGACACCTTCCACTAGACCAAGTTGTTCAGAGCCCCATCCAACCTGGCCTTGAACACTTTCAGGGACGTGGCATCTACGGCTTCTCTGGGCAGCCTGTTCCAGTGCCTCATCACCCTCACGGTACAGAATTTCTTCCTAATATCGAATCTAAACCTTCTCTCAGTTTGAAGCCACTACCACCCCTTGTTCTATCGCTACATGCCCTTGTAAATAGTCCCTCTACAGCTTTCTTGTAGACTCCCTTCAGGTACTGGAAGACAAAAATGCATAAGATATTCTCCTTTTGCAATTCTTTAGAGTGAAGCCTGACTATTTCTCTCCCATGCTCCAGCTCTTAGATAACTAAGCAAATTTTAAAAACCTGAGCAAGATTTAAGGTGAAGAAGTTTAGAGGATGAATTAGGTAAAGGGAAGTGGGAAAGGAAGGGAAGGGAAGGAAAAATGGAAAGGGAAGGAAAGAGAGGGGAAGTGAAGGGGGAAATAACTATCTCAAGTGCTTGGGCAAAAGGTCTGAATGAATAAAAAAGACTCCACATATATATAGACATGGGATTCTTCTATTTAGTTTTGGGGAACTGTGAGGGTCCAGGTCCTGTCCCTGTGCCCTTTGAGCCTGGCCTAGCACAGTTTTTATACTAATCACTTGCTCCTTTACTGGACCATGAAACTGCATGTTGTAAGTGACACCGTGCCCACTTTTGCAAAGCACTTGAGGTCTCACAAGGTAAAACAGATGAAAGAAGTATAGTGTTCCTAATTTTGCTTTTTGAAGGCAGTCAGGAAGCTAGAGGACACCTTCCACTTTTGTTAAAACCAATTGCCATGCATCTTGCTTCCTTGTGTGTACCTAAACACCCAAATTCTATTCCTTTTCTTTTATTAAGAAAAGATTTTTCCCCATGGTAGAACATATGAAGCAATAATTAGCTTTCAAGGTTCATTAAGTGCTGAGCTTCTGTCAAATATAATCACATGTCATTTCTTAGAAACAGTTTAACAATAATGAAACTACTTTAGTCCATCTATTAACTACATTTTAAACAGCTTTTTAAAAGTTATAAATAACTTCAAGCCAGCCAAGTGACTGCAGAAAATGGGAGCAGAAATCAGAATAAGGCCATTGTCTTTCACATATCACTGTGGAAGAGTCAAGCTGCAACTGTTAAAATTCACATCCTAAATTCAAGCATGACAGGCTTCTTTAGTTTCACTGGTTTCTAGTAACTTTAAAAAGGACTAGCTTTTTTGACTAGGTTAGATTTAAAACAACCAACTAATTTCAGTTTTTGCCAATCATATTTCATTACAATGCGGAAAAAAAAAAAAGAGAGAGAGAGAGAGGGAAAGACCAAGCTGATAAATACCAATTGACTGTCCGAATTTTAAAAACTTTTGTTATCAATTCCTGTTCAACAGCAAGATGATTTTAGCCCCATTCAGGTGACATATACTTGTCCTCACAAAGAGTTAAAAACTTGCTATTACTACCTTTACCCTTTACAGTGTTGCTTTTGTACCAGTGACTCCTTCTATACAGAAAATAGTTGTGTGCACTGTGACTCAGAAAGAGTACACTTGCAGGACTGAACACTGGCTCCAGATCAGCTCTGCAATCCTCTGGCAAACCTAGATTAATTGTTTTTCAGTATCAGTCTTTAACTTACCTTTTTGTGTCTGGATCCTTAATGTTCGTGAGACATTTTAGTAACCGTTAGGTACCATTTAATTAGTCAGTAGTATAATTAGCTGCAACTGGAGTCAACTGAAGACAGCGTAAGCCTTGCACCTGAGACAGTCCGAGAGGTACAATCACAGAATCTTAGAATGGTTTGGGTTAGAAGGGACATTTAAAGGTCACCTAGTCTAACCCTCTTTGCTCTGAGCAGGGACATTTTCAACTAGATCTGGTGACTCAGAGCCTAGTCTCACTTGACCTTGAATGGTTCTAGGGATGGGGCATCCACAATTTCTCTGGGCAACTTCTGCCAGTGTTCTACCACCCTTAAAGCAAAAAAACTCTTCTTACATCTAATCTAAATCTGCTCTCTTTGAGTTTTAAAACCATTGCACCTTCTCCTATTGCAACAGACTCTGCTAAAAAGCTTGACCCCATCTTTCTTATAAGCCTCTTTCAGCTACTGGAAGGCCACAATTAGGTCTCCCTGGAGTCTTTTCCAGACTGAACAAACCCAGTTCTCTCAACCTTTCCTCACAGGACATGTGCTTCATTCCTCTGGTCATCTTTGTGGCCTCCTGTGGATTCACTCCAACAGGTCCATGCCTCTCCTGTGCTGGGGACCCCAGAGCTGGATGCAGCACTGCAGGTGGGGTCTCACCAGAGCAGAGCAGAGGGGCAGAATCCCCTCCCTCACCTGCTGCCCACGCTGCTTTGGATGCAGCCCAGGACACGTTTGGCTTTCTGGGCTTCAAGGGCACATGGCTGGGGCATGCCCAGCCTCTCACACACAGAACCTCCAGGTCTTTCTCTTCAGGGTTGTTCTCAATGAGTTCTCCCAGTAGTCAAGGAATATTATCATATGATTTACTTTATCCTTTTTAAAAGTAATTCTATTGATAGATTTTTATATGCCACTTGATTTGCTGTGCTGTTAAATTTCCTATTTACAAAACTAATGTATTCCCTTGGTTGCTGCTCTATAAAACAAACAAGATTATGTTTTCCTCCTATACATGCTATTATAAAAATTATTTTTGTCTCAGGGAAGCTTTGAGTGCTTCCTTCTGCACTGTAATTATTGTAACTCTAGAGCAGTGACAACTGCATGAAGGAGCAATTCAATCAGGGATACCTAACTACTCACCCCAAAGACTGAAAAGGTGAAATGAAACAGAACTGAGTTGTTCGTTTGGTTTGAAGTCGTAACACTATTAAAATGACCAGCAATTGTTATGGTGCAATTGAGAACAGGAGTGTAATAAATGCAGGACTCCTGTGCCAAAAGCACTGGAAGTACTCTCCCATGCCCTAGGTCCAAGGTAAGTCGCTGAGATGCAGCACAGATGGATTTGGCATGAAGGCTGCCAGAGGGACCTCCACCTTACACGTCCTGTTATCCTGAAGGGAAGAAACACAGACTTTCTAAATGCACTACACGGTAAATCTGTGTGTCCCCAGATGCTCCCAGGCCATCCGTGTTCTGGTGCTGGAGTTTCAACACTTGGTCTCAGCTGTGGTAAGGACCAATTTCTCAGTCAGGTCACAGCTTATTGTGATCAGGCACCAGTACAAAGGCATGCAAACACTGCACTAACAACTCTCTTAAGAGCACTTTTATAGAAACGCACTTCTATTAAAAGTGTCATTGACCTAATAACAGCTGCAGATCTTTCCGCAAACATTGGAGGAAAACATCAACAATTCACTTTATTTTTTCTATTCTTTCTCCTTGGATTATTTTTTCCAGGTTTGATCAGTTATTTACAACTTGCTGAACATAAGTATTTTAGTGACCAAATAATTTTCCACTAATCTGTAAAACCCACAATGCTGTGAATTTTTCTGGCTTTCCGTAAGGTCTTCAGACTACCAAGTTAAAAGAGAAGATCCTGCCTTGAGACCTCACCTGGACATCACCAGATGGCTCTGGGACATCACCTGATGGTTTTACAAAAAGGAGTTTTCCCTAGAGAAAAAGGATGGGAATCATTCAGTTGTGCAGCCAACCTACTTCCCGGCATATTATTGAATAATTTATTGCCATGAGTAAAGGCAAGTACCAGGAAGGGAAATTTTAACTCAGTTGTAGGAACAGAGACTATTTCAGCAGAGGAGGGGGAATATTTTTCACTCATGCCCTGGACATGGATAATTGAAAAAAATATTCGAAATCAGACTCATCTGACAAGGATCAGTTTGCAAATTCTACAATGCCAGCTGAGGTCTGACAATTGGTGGTGCTGAGCTCTGCCCCAACTGTGCTCTGCTTCCTTTTAAGCTGTCTGATACTTCCTCACTCTTTGCAAAGGCTGTGGGCAAGAGGCTGAGCACCAGCAATGGCTGGTGGTTGGACTGGGGAGACTTTGGCACCCTGGGAGACACTAGGGACCTGAATTTGAATCACACAAAGGGGCTTTGTCTCCTTCAAACTTCCAGGCTCTTCAGCCTTTCACTTGGGATTACAATGGCAAGCAAAATCAAACCTCAGGCAAGAATGGGCAGAAGAAAATTCCCTTTAAGTTTCCAGGAAAGTAATATTTTTACCTTCAGTGTCTAGCATCCTAGAGGCTGCAGATGTGAACAGTTTTACAAAAGACACTTTCCAGCACTGTGATTTTGACGTCAGAGCTCACTTGGCACTTGATGTCTGCACTTAAAAAGGAATAAGATTTATAATAATTGGCACAGAGGCATTTTTTTCTCTACTGAGATGTTCTTCCTTGGCAGCTGAGCTGGTCACCTGGATCACACCTACGTGAGGAGACATTAACAAACTGCTGCTTCATCACCTTTATGAAGACTTTGGGCAGCAATGTGGCCATTCTCAGCCAAGCAAGTTCTTCCTTTTTCCATATTCACTTGATGCTTTCTAAATTCAGAAAATATTTAGTTCATAGTCCATTATGAATATCCTAGAAGGTCAAATCATGAAATATTTCCGCGTGTCTTGAAGGTGCTGATGTATGGCACTGATTTTAACTGGTCCAACCCTACTGAAGCCTTGGGAAACAAATTCATTTTTGTCACTGGGGCTTTGTCTTGTCACCAAGGAGTTATTTTTCTGCCTTGTGATCTGCCAGCTAAGGAATGAAAAATATTGTGCACATAGTCCCTGCCGAATGACTCCTCAGCTCACTGCCAGACCCTGTCCCCCTGTTTTCCACACCATGTAACTGGAATTTCAGTCCAGGGCTCTCCTTCTGGGAGAGTTTCTACATTCCCTAATAAAGCCCTAATTCCCTAATTCTCATGAAACAAAGCCAGGGATGATATGAGTTCACAATGACTGAGCCCGTACATTATCTTCCCATACTGTCCTGGCAGGTCTCAGAAATTCACGCACCCCAAATCTCTATCAGGCTGTGCTTTACTCATTGCACCAAATACTCTCAGCATCACAGCATGAACCACTCCACTTTCCTAGGCTATGACAACACCTTCACATTTTTTTCAAGTTATTGAAATTTAAAAATCCCAGAAAGTCACTGTAATGTTTTAAGTCCCTCTGCCCAAGGAAGACCCAGGTTGGATGCTCCACTCTATGGATAGGGCCATTTGCTGTATAAGGGGCTGGTGTGCAATGTAAACAGTTGTTGAATAATGATGCTTCTTCCTTAGCTTTTTAAAGCATTGTATAATTACCCAGGACATACTGATAAATGGAGACCCAGTTTACTCTGCAACTACTTAAAGTGGGATTTTTTAAAAGAACAAACATATTGTGTATCTTGGTGACAACAAGAAGTCAGAGGCTCAGTGGCAAATAATTTCAAATGACCTACAAGAACCCTAACATTAAATGGGCAATTGTGTAAAGCACAGCTTTAAAGCTCATTCTCAGTTTATTTGATTCATAAGCGTAACAAGGGGAAAAGAAACTCAAGAGGAGAAAATAGCAGAGGCTTGGACTAGGAGTACAGTATAATGCAAACCAAAAATACTTAATTTCAACTTATAATGAAGAGATCTACTTTATACTATACACAGTATTGCTCTTTATAAAAAAAATAGAAGCTGGAAAGAAGTGGTTGCTGAATCATGCTGGCTTTGTTGACTGCACAGAAATCCTGTTGGTTGCTGAACGCTACCAGGAGCTTTCCAGGCACCTCAGAAGTGTGAAGGAAGATTATTTCTGTAATTGCACAGCACAGGCAGAACACAGCTCCAAAGAGGCTTCAGGCCTCTTGAGACTTTATCATCATCATCTGCAGTTCCAGAGCCTGGAATCAGAGGCTGTATGAGGTGATTAATCCTGAGCCTGGAAATAGTTGGGCTGTATCACATGTGCTTGCTCAGTTCTTATCTTTCTCTATTTATTTTTGTATGTGTAGTTCTCTGTGCAGAGCTTTGCCCTAAGCATTGGTCTAGGGATGTTTTCATGTCAGATTGCATTTTATATAGAAAATAGATTCCTAAACTCTGTTGTTGCACATAATAAAGAGTGAAGCAGTGGGTCTGCACTTCTAAATCCCAGGTAAGCACAGGAAAAATTTAATTTCCTTAAAATCTTACAAATAAGTCAGTCTCATGAAGTTTTGAAGATAGATGTATGTATTTAGGTAATCGAGGTAACATAGGCTTGAGGCAATCAGTTCTTGATATCTTAGGCCTGTTTCAGGCTATTTAGATCTTTAACTTGTTTTTCAAGATACGTTTGCCCTGGAAATTGCATTGAGTGTGTGGCCTGTGTGTCACCATTCCCATTTATGAAGAGAGACTTGGCCTCAAGACCTGCTCTGCAAAGAGAGTCACCCCATGCTGTGGTGGTGCTTTCAGTTTTAATTTGGTACAGAAATAAGGCACATGAATAATAAACTACAATTTCTATCTGCACATGAAATGCTTGTGCTCTTGGGCCCATTGCACATAGTTGGCCAATATTCAGAAAAGTGTAGCAAATTAGTAGCTCCTAACACTGGAGATGTTATCAAGAAGCTAGTACCCCTTAAACAGTGACATCTCCTTGTATAAATGTATCTCAAACATTTGGGACTCTGGTTAGGGATGTACCTAGCAAGCAGGACAATGATCCCAAGCAGTTCGCACTGGTGTATCCATACAGTTATGACCCTGGATCTTCTAAGCGGTACTAACTTCTGGAAGTAATCATTAATTTCCTGTGGATTTTTGTGCTCAAAAATGCCATAAATCAAACTTGGCTCTTTTATTCTATACAAGGCACGTTGTGCTGTACAATAGTTGCCTATTCTGAGGAGACACTTAATGGGCACAAGTCAGGCTGTTGATCCAAATATCTGATCCCACGGCCATTTTCATCACTGTTTGTGAAGCATAAACCTGGATCAGTTAAATTTCACATATCCTGAATTTTCATTCTGTTCTTATCTGTAACTGCCCAAGTTTGGGCTCACCATCTGATGACTGTATCAGTGTTCAGGTCTGCACACAAGAGCTACTGAGTCGCCTGCACAGATCCCTTCTTCCAAAGAGTTTAACTGTTACATCCATCTACTGTGGAAAGTATGGCAACTTTTTTCCCCTCATACAGCTAGAATCCAGGTATATCTCTGTAACTCATGGTGTCAAATCCCTATCGATGTCCTGACACTCCCTGACCCAAAGGTGAGAGAGGCACAGATCACTAGCTTAGTACCAAACTCTTTTCTTCCAAACATCTTCTCAAAAAATCTCCACAACCTTTTGTCTCTGCTTAACAAACACTAAGATTTATGGCTGTTTCCAAAAGAAATTTAAGAGCATTTTATTGATTTTAATGTGTACTCACCAGTGATCACTTCACCTGATAGCAGAGCATACCCATTTCTAGGAAAATGCAGGAGCATTTGTACAACAAAGCAATTTGAAATAGGAAATAGACTGTACGCAATTGAAATTATAAAGATAATTAGTCAGGAAGAATGTAATTACCTAAGATGAAATTCGGCCAGGAGATGAAAGCTAATCTTATTCTATCCAGTGTCTACTTAACCTCATATCTTTATAGAGACATATATAGAGATATGAAATTTTATGAAAAATAGCTTATTATTCCCATCTCTCCCAGCATACACACACATACACACAAAAAACTTACTCTTTGATATCAAGATTTGTTCTTATTTACTTGGCAAAGTTGCTTTGTAATGTAAGACCAGGAAAGTTGCAAATATAAAATATATGGCAGATACACCAAAGACTGCAGAGGCTGAAGAAGGAGCAAAATGCAGGAGATAATGCAGAACTGATGTGCAGTCTGGTGGAGCTGTCAGTCACTGAATCCTCTGCTAGAAAAAAGGTATCAGCTCTTTACCATCTCCCCATTTCCACAAGAGTCTTTCTGCACCTCCTGACCTCTTAAATTTTCACAGACATTCTCCCAAAGCAGTGGGGTTTACCAGCTTACAACTACCTTCCTATGTACAAGTTACCACTTGGCAGGAAAAGGGACTCCACTCACCATGGGCGTGGACATCCTTCTGTTAAGGCAGCTAAGGCTCACACCAAACCTTCTTCTATTTCCTTTGCAATTAAAGCATTGCTTCCCATTGCACTTCCCCAGATGATTTAGGACTTTTTTGGATTTTGCTCCTCTCTACAGCAATGAGTCCCTCAGTTTCCCTACAGCATGGAATAACAATATGTACCTTGCTGTTAAAACGTGGTTCTAGCAATTGCCCTTTCATTTTAAAAAATTGCTACAGTACTAGTCCGACTGAGTTTTAAGAAAATAACATCCTTTTGTAATTGTGAAATAAATTTGTACAGGAAAACTCTCATATATGAGCAACTGTATTTTTTCTATATTTCTGACATCACAGCAGCCAGAATCAGGATGAAGAAAAGGACCAGACATCATATAAAACCATTTCCAGCCACAGCTAATATCACCTGTCTTCTATCCTTGCATGGAAAAGCAGAAGTAGAAACATACAAAGAGAGTCCAAAATTTGATTAACAAATTGGTTTTTCCTCTCATACTTATGATTACAACAAGAAAGAGTGAGAGAAAATGAAAGTGTTATACAGCGTTACCTATGGCAACTGAGTGACTAAGAGCTTATTGTTATGTTAAGTAATCAAAAGTACCTGCAGCCTTAAAAGAGTGGCAGATCAACCCTATTTAGGCATACTTTTTAAAATGGGTGTTCATCAGCTGTTTTCTTGTAGGAGGAATCAATTAGTAGAACCAAATTGTAGCACTGAGTAGTACATCAGCAAAAATAGATGAAGCGATCACAGCATTAGCAATTGTCATCTTCTCCCTGGAGAAACAAAGGCAGGTTTTAGCATCTTCATGGGCTGCAAGGGACAGCATGGAAAGGAGTGATAGGTGTATTTTTCTATATGTCTCTTAGTCTTCTGGTAGTAACACAGGAGAACTGAAAACTGATAGTAAGTTGTGTAAACACCACTGGTTTTCTCACTGATTACTGAGTTAAAGTTTTCTGCAGTGCATTGAGAGAATTGTCAAAGAAGCTTTGATTACACAGCAAACTATATACTTAGCATGTCAGTAATAAAACCCTGGGTAATCAAGGGGATGCCTCTTCCCCTCTTGACCTCACACCAATGGCTCTCTAAAGCCTTCACAGGTTTGAGCAGAGCACTGCCATAAGGCCTTCCTTGTCTTATTGTACTACTGCTGCTGCATGGTGAAGGAACTTTCACCAAAGGGGAAGAGAATGTCACCCCAGGAGCCATCTCACACACCCAAATACCAATGGGTGCCCCAGGGAGAGGAGCACACAGCTGTACCAGACATTGCTTTTGACCTTTGAGAGGCTTTGTGGGAGGACCACGCCTGACATGACAGTCACTGGACACAGAGAAAGGACTATAGATGTGCAAGGTGGTAACATGCCCTCATAGCTGTTATTTACTTGAACCCAGTCATCTGTTCTGTGTTACATTCAGCCAGAGGTGAGGAGTAGAGCAGTGACAGGACAGACCATGTTCTCCAGGCATCTTAGTGAACATGGCAAAGGTAGGCAGGGGGAAGGTTTATCTTATGTGTCACTCAATCCTATTGAAGACCTACTCAGCAAAGGTGAACCAGTGAATGTGAAATGAAGATTTTAATTTGGTAATTAATAAAGTGTCAGCTCGTTATTTTCCATGTCATGTGTTAAGTTATTAGTCTTTGATACACAAAGGTTGAAGTGCAAACCCATTGCTGGGTAGACTTAGAAAGGCTTAAGTCTTGTTAGTAATAAGAATTATAACATGAACCTGGCTTTTTTGCTGAGGAGGTTTTGGCACTAAAAGTTCACATGGCCTATAAGTTCCTTAGACAACTTTTGCAGTACGCAGTTTGGAAATCATCTGTTATACAATCACCTGTGTTTTCAAAGGGGAATGGCAGGTTTTTTACTAGCTCTTGCTAGATATCTAGGCATGGTGGTAATGAGACAAACTGGAGTGCAGCAGTGCCTCTGATAAAAATCATACTCTCCTCACAGGTCTCTGGATTCAGGGACGACCTCCACAGAGAATTATGAGGTGAGCTGCTGGGATGGGAACAGCAGAAAGTTAGCAGAGGCTAAGCTTGATGCAAGTGGACCCCAGCTTACCCATTCAGCAATGCACATCTGTATGAACTCTTCCCCATGGTAATTTAAACTAGATTATCTTTGTTTTATGGAAGGATAAATAATCTCACATTTATTGTGAGACAACATTATATCAAGGGCAGCTACTGAAAAAAGATTACCTGCCTGATTGTGTAGGTCCATCCTATCTCGACTGGCCAATCAGTTTTATTAAAAGTTCATGATAAAAAGCTAATGCAAAGATCCACTTTTATAAATGTTTATCTTGTTACTGAAAATGCTGCGATGCTAGTACAGGCAGCAAAAGATAATGGAATATTTGTAATGTGTTTGTTTAGCTAGCACGAACGAAATTGATAAAGCAAACTTGTGCAAGGAAGATGGCTTTGTTTTGATAAATTATCCACAGAAGCCTTGTTCTCGAAAGGTTGGCTGATCAATCAAGGTTCTCTATGTTTTTTACAATATCTGCTGCGTGCAGATATCTGCAAAGTCACATAAGAGCTACTTTAATAGCCAAAGCATGCTTGCTCTTTGATGTTATTACTTTTCACAGACTCTTTCCCCAAAGCTTCCATAAGAATTTAGAGCAATAATTGCTCTAACAGTGGTCTTCTTTATTACCAGCTTTTCATTTTGTAATTAATTTGCTGTTGGTTCACATCAACACAGATGATGGCCAGCTCTGTTCCTCAAGCTCTGTTCAAAGAACAAGGCTGCAGTTCAGAGCCTCATCGCTTCCCTGGCAGGGGAGCTCCAGGCACAGGGACCTCCGCTGGGCTCTGCAGAGGCCTGGGATGTGTAACCACTTGAGAGATGAAGTCAGAGATGGCAGGGGAATGTAGAGGGGCATATTCGTAGCACCTTATAAGTACCTAAGTTAAGTGGTATGTCTACCATGGCATCTAAGTTCAAGAGAATGTAAGAAATCGAAAGGATTTGTTCTGAGGGTTCAGCTCCTGGCTCCCTGCAGATGCTGTGGGAAGAAAGTGTTGTGATCCCTAAATCAGACTGTTGCCAGCTCTGTGCAGACTGAGCTGTCCATGCTCCCTTGAGCTCAGGCACTGAAGCGGTCGCATCCTCAGAGGGCTGCCTGCAGATGGAAAGGTGTTTGTGTTCAGGCCAAGAGCTCTCCAACTCTTTTTTCTGCTTCCTTAAATCCTGTTTGTGAACTAGGAGCCTGAACTTCGCTGGTGTGGATGTGATGTATATATAACTCATGACACAAAATTTGAGGTGTCCTCGCATGGAAGCTTGCATGAAGGAAACCCCCCAAACTCTTGGAAGGTGATATAGATAATTAGCAACCCAAACTATATTTTATTCTTTAAACAGAAGGCAGCTGCCAGGAGGAAAAGCTGATATCTTGGGGACTGCAAATCAGAAGCAGATGCAGTTCTTCATTAGTTGTCAACTGGTTCAACTCTTCTGCTCATCTCTTAAGTGCCAGTAATGCCTCTGTAACCCAGACACCATAGGAAATACATTTCTGCATATCAAACAACTGGAAAAATTTATCCAAATTAACTATAAGTCTCCAGCTGAGCTTTTGTTTTTTGATTACTGCTTTATCACACACAGCACAATGGATTTTTAAATAGGATGTGGTGAAACAGTATATTCATCTAGGGCCTGCACCATTCAGGTCTGAGTAGTTTATCCTACTGAATAGGTTCTGTGCTGTGATTTGTATTGGCAAGACTGGACCAGAAATATGAGTCATAATATGTAAAGCATAGTCTGCTTTAGAGTCACTGTAAGGTTGCATTTCTTGTGAGACTCTCCAGAGGGAAGAAATTAGAAGTATAGTCTTATTAACATTGGTAACTGTACTTACAAAATTTGGAAATATAAATGTATGTGCAGTATATGCAAGGTACAAACAGGCTGGAAAAACAACTATAGATAGCGTAATTCCTGTTGTGGATTCCAAATCCCTTTGAATTATCTCCATGGCTATTTATAGCCATCTGTCATGGTTTGGCACTGGCCCAATGCCAGGCACCCACAAAAGTCACTCACTCACCTTCCCCTGCCACAGCTGGGCAGAGGAGAGAAAAAATTAACGAAGGGTTCCTGAGCTGAGACAAGGACCGGGAGAAAACAGTCCAAGGGCAAAACAGGCTCGGCTTAGAGTTACAAGGTGAATTTATTACTGACAAAATCAGAGGAGGATAATGAGAAGTAAAGTAAGCCCTTAAAACCATCTTTTTTCCCCCAACCCCTCCCGCCTTCCCACCGACAGTACAAGGGACAGGGCATGGGGGTTTTTGGGTCAGTTCATTGCTGAGGTTTTCTTCTGCTGCTCAGGGAGAGGAGTCCTTCCCCTGTGGGACCGTGGGGTCTCTCCCACGGGAGACAGTTCTCCGTGAACTTCTACAGTGTGGGTCCACTCTCACGAGCAGCAGTCCTGCCAAAACTGCTGAAACGTGAGTCCCTCCCACNCCCCGTGGATCCCCACGGGCTGCGGGTGGATCTCTGCATCCCCCGTGGATCCCCACGGGCTGAGGGTGGATCTCTGCATCCCCCGTGGATCCCCACGGGCTGAGGGTGGATCTCTGCATCCCCCGCGGATCCCCATGGGCTGCGGGTGGATCTCTGCATCCCCTGTGGATCCCCACGGGCTGCAGGTGGATCTCTGCATCCCCCGCGGATCCCCATGGGCTGCAGGGCCACAGCTGCTTCACCATGGCCTTCACTACGGCCTGCAGAGGAATCTCGGCTCCGGCACCTGGAGCACCTCCTCCTCTTCCTTCTCCACTGACCTTGGTGTCACCGTGTTGTTTCCCTCACATGTTCTCACCTCCTCCTCTTCTCTGACTAAAAGAAAAAACTATGTCCACTTTGTTTTGATTTCCTTCTTGAATATGTCATCACAGAGGCGTTACCAACCTCTCTAATAGGCCCAGTTTTGGCCAGTGACGTGTCCATCCTCAGAGCCATCAGGGACTGGATCTGCGGGACATGGTGGAAGCTTCCAGCAGCTTCTCACAGAAGCCACCTCTGTGTCCCCTCCACTACCAAAAACCAGGTCATGCAAAACCAATGCACCATCCTTGTACTTTCTGCTTCTGTAAGCAGCCTCTTTGTGACAAGGAAATGGTACAAATCTCAGAGAATAAGGTAATAACCTTGTGACTTCAGTTATTCGAAAATATTACAACAGATTAACTCTGTGTGCATGTTATCGATGTTGTGTTTTGGACACTATGCTTGTCCTGTAGTAAATGTTCTGCAGGATTGAGAAAGATTTTTCAAGAGTAGAAACTTTAATTTTTTTATCAGGTGAGAGACTTTCAGAGGGCTAAATTTTCACTAAACCAGGTAGATTATCTGCTGTTTCTCCAGAGCTAGGGTGGAAAGCACACAGCATGATGTTTTTGTGTCTCACTGGGCAATGCTTTTTGCATTTACTGTACAGAATGCCTCTACAGGATGCTGCAGAGTCAGCCAGTGCCTCATTCTCATCCAAGTCCTGACAATCACAGATATTTGTGTGTGACAAGCGAACTTGTTAAGCTTAGAAATAACATGACGTTTTTGATTTAGTAAGTACTAAAATGATTAAAAGTACAAAAAACCCTAATTTCTCCCCTTCAGGAAGATAATTTCTAACTTGTAAATATTTTTGGATTTGCTTTACTGCATCCTCCCCTGCAGGAAGAGACCTAAAGGGCAAAAAAGTCTATAAATTCTTACATGGAAACACCTTCATTATTGCCTTTAAGGAAGAGTAATGGCAAACAGACTGTGACCTCTCATTTCTAAAGTCTAGCTATTTCTTGAACACGAGTAGGGATTTAAGACAGGATTTAAGGCTGTTACCCTGTACCAATCACCGGTCTCAAATACTGCCACTGTATCCAGTAGGAATTTCCCAGACTTGCTCTAAGTTAGTTATAGTCAGAATCTCCTCTACAATATCTCCAACTTCTTTAAGCCTCTATTAGGTTTTTAGAAAAGGTTTGGATTTGAGAAATTTCTATTTGCAACCAGTGCATCCCTCAGTTTCCCCTGAGGAAACGCTGAAATGTGCTCATGTGGGAACTATCTGTGCTTTGTTAGCTTGTGAATTTTGTACAAGCAGGTACTGGAATTTATATTTCCCATGTAAGCTAAAGAAGTTACACACATCCTGCAATTTGCAGGATTGGGTCCCTAAACTGCATTCTTTTCCATACTTGTCATCTAGAGAGAAACAGTGCTGCAAGGAACTTGAGATTTTCCTGAGTATTTTAGGTAAAGTTTAGGGAAGAGAAAGATATTAAAATAAGTAACTGTATGTTATAACCAAACCTTTGTTTCTTTTTTTTTTTTCAAAACCAAATATTTATTTGTTATAAATCCATAACAAGCAAAAATTAAGTTTATTAGCATTCAGGAAAAAAATATTAAGAATGTCCACTATTTTTTTTGATGACAGAGTACTGGAACCTATTTAGCTAACTCTTCCTTCCTGGATGTCTGTAGTCCCTAACAGCTGTGGCAGAGACCTAAAGTGATTCTGTTCCATCCGCTGAACCCCAAATTTGTCCCTTAAATATCTTCACCAGATTTCCTAAAGATTTTTGGCATTGGGTCACTGCTCTCGTGATGCTCTCATCTATAGCAATAGAGTTTTTACTTTTGTCTCTTTGTACCTGAGGCTGTATTTACAAAACATCATGAAATTTCCAGGTAAAACTGGCTCTTGGGTGCAATTTCAAATAAAAAGCATGAAAGACAGATGAAATTCTAACATAAAAGCAAATGACTGAGAAAGAATACTGGCACTGAGGATCATTTTAAACCATACATTTTGTCAGATTAATTAGTCAGGATTAGTTTCTACTGCAAATTTATGCAGTGCCTTGATCATTGAACTTCACTGATAATTACTTACTTGCATCCTCATAAAATAGAGGAGATAAATAGTAGTTGATGAAAAGCTTCAATTTATTGTCCCTGCAGAAATAAAAACAAACTTTGCTTTTATATGGAATGGTCACACAGAGAATTTTTTTATTTTCTTACTTTGAAAGTGGGATTGTTATTAACTGAAAGGGATTATTTAACATAAAATAAGAGGTGAAATGTTCTCTCACTCTGTCATCAAACTACTCATTATTGCTTTGATATATTTTTTAATAAAATGAAAAGGACTCATTCTCTTTAGGATGACTTTAAAGCAGACTTTACAGACATTACAGAAGAAAAATCCTGATAATTTCCTTCCTTCTTTCCTTCTTTCCTTCTTTCCTTCCTTCCTTCCTTCCTTCTTGATAGCTTATTATATTCAATAGGAATATTTTGTTGACTTCTCTGGATTTAGGACTTCTAAGATAGTTGAAGGGAAGGAGAGGAATCTCAGTTTTACTGCACGTTTCTCAGATGCCCCCCACTTGCAGACCCTGCTGGGTGTTGATTATGAATCTCTAGGAAATCATAAACTCCATGCACATTTTGAGGAACAGGAGAACATTTCTGCATGTTTCTTTGGAAACTCATTTTCCATTTGCAGTACAGGAGAGTCCAGGAGCTGTGCCTGGCTGTGTCCGTGACACAAGGTATTTACATGGTAAAAAAAATGAGCCTGTAGTCTTTTCTCCAGAGAATTACATTTCATGTTCAACAGCACTAGTGGAACAAAACAAACAAAGCGGGATTGAAAGAGGCAACTCCTCCAGGCATGTTCTTCATAGCATATTGTATATAAATGTAATGAGCAGATTAGAAGTGGTAACAGATTTGCTTCCAGCTTACTTGTTAATTTTTACCATAGCCTTCCGTGAGGCAAGGTAATTTTTAAGGCTTGGTCATGAGCCATTTATTTAGTCAAGTTTTCTTTTGTTTTCCATTCTTATTTGTGTGTTTCTGGTTTTGGACTCTTTGAACATACAAGCACGGCAGTTCTTTTTCCTCCTGTTTCAGATGAAAGAGAGAAAGAGTCCATTTTGAAATCTTTTCAATGGCTGAATTGACCACAGCATATTTTCAGCAAACACTCCTTCTCCTCAAATCTCCTGGTTTAAATTTTCAATAGCATATTACAGCTGTTTGTATGCCAAACCTCTAATTATGTTGCCCCAAATAACCACCTCCAAATGGAGAGGGTGACAAAAAAAAATTGCACTTTTGCCAAGGATTTTATAAATCTTGCATTCTCCTGGAAGGGAGACAGACAGAATATGGAGCCAGGGAAGAAAATGTCTTCAAGTAATTTTTGGTAATAGGTTTTGTCATTTTCAATTATTTTTTAAAAGATAATCCTTTGAATATAGTGGAGAAATGGAACATCTTGTTTGTCAATTAATGTAGAGTGCTTTACAAAAGATGTTATGACATTTGCCTCACCCTGTCTACATCAATATGACAGTCTCATTAATAGTTCAATGAGGTTTTTTCCCTCATGGTTTTACCATGAGGACGAGTCACCTCTCTTTCTGTGGTGTGTATTTACCTTGTCCCCGTGCAGTATTCATCTAGCCTCTCATGACTTAGTTCAAAATACTGCTTTGGATTTCTGTTTGCTGCAGAGAGTCATAAATATGGATTTATGTAACCTAGTGTTTATTTAATGAATCCAGTGCTCATTACACTGGAAGTGAATTGTTAACTGCCTTTTCTGAAAATATGTTTAAAATAAGGGCCTTAGTTAACAACTGGCTTCAAGTCTCTCATTTTTAGGGTAGCTGAGAATGAATCGACAAGAGATGGGTACTACTCAATGTGCTCTGCACATCCTACCAGCAAATATGAATATTCAATATAACTATGAAATTTTAGATAGCAAGAAGCAGAAAAATCGCCCTTGATACGACCTTCCCTGCTGCAGAGAAGCTTTGAAAGAAGAGTCAACCAGAAGAACTTAGATTTCTCTTCCTGTGAAGGGCTGTGTGAGACAAATGCCTCAAACAGCAGGAGATACCCTTGTGTCTGCCAGTCCTCATGGGGATTGGCAATGCTGTGCATTGCAGAGGAAACTGAGCACTTTGCTTAGGAATTTTGGAAAAGAAATCACTGGGATGATTTGATATAGATAAACATGGTAGGAATTACCACTATTTAAAAATAACGATAATAGTCAAATGCGTATATGCCTAGGTAAAGTAGTTTGGATGCTGTTAGGTTTAGTCTTGAATTGTTTGTATATGCTACCAAATGAACCTCACCTCCCATTTAATGCAATAGAACTTAAGCAATAATTCTGCAAAATAGTTAACTGGCAGAGACGGGTGGATTTAAGTCCATGTTTACTGTTCTGTAGTAGAGTGAAAATCACTTTATTAGCACAAGAATTATGTGATTTGAGATAAACCTAAGACAAGATGCCAAGAAAACTGTGCAAGACATATTTTAGTGATGAAACGACAGTGCTAGGATCAGTACACGCAAAATCTCTTTCCTTAATATTTTCTTTACCTGCAAGATTTGCATTTGACAGTTAAATGCTGTAATTTTGTGAGACTCACTAGATTGCTTCCTCTTTTTATAGATATCCCTGCTCTCTGATCCCACTCCTGAGGAATTCTAGGTCTATTACAGTGCTGCAATATCCATTGCTAACTGTGCTTTCAAATGCTCTGTCCCTGAGACACTTCCAAACTTGGCAGTGAAAGGAGCCATTCCCAGATTCTTCTGCTGTTAAAAAACATGGTCTGACAAAGACCTGCTTCTCTATCTGACCTGTTTGGGACCAGACCTGTGAATTGAAAAAGTGCCTGAAAATATGTGAGCTCAAAGCAGCCTGAGTTTCTCCTCACCACTGCATAAGGAGGGGAAGTTTGTGAGCTCCAGATTTACCAGGGGGCCTAAAAGGGCTGCTGCAGGGTGCAGCCCTTGCCAGTTTGTGCAAAGTGGTAGTGAGGATCCATGACATTCTGCTAGTCCTGCCTGCAGGGTGGCAGTCTCTGAGCAACTGCAGACCCCTACAGCTAGTCTTTAATTCTCTCATTTAGTCCTCTCACTCTTGTTCCCAGCTAAGGTAAGCAGGAAAACAGCACTAGGGAAAAAAAAACCCAGAACAGAATATTTTTTGTTTGGTTAGGCTTTTTGGGGTGTTTTTTTGTTTGCTTGTTTTTCTGTTTTTTGTGGGTTTTTTTTGTTTTGCTTTTTTTGTTTCGCTTTGTTTGTTTGTTTTGGTTTTTGTTTGTTTTGGTTTTTGTTTGTTTGTTTGTTTGTTTTTTGCTGTATCCTCTCTGTCTTTGCATGGAAGTTAAACCAATAGGCTCAAGCACTGTTTAAGAGAGAAGCAAGAACAGGTCTCTGTGATTCCACAGGGTAATTTCTGTCTGTTTACTTGAGTTTGGGAAAAATCACTCATGAAGAGATTGACTGGTGCCCACAAATAATGTAAGAGAAATGCAGATAAAGAAATATACATTTCAGGCAAGGAGGTGGTGGATGTTTAAAAACAAAATCCACTCCCCTCTGAAATATCCTGGCGTTACTTGTAGTAGATCTGGGTGTGAGCTTTGAATCTGATGCTTCCGTCTCCTGTGGTTCAAATTGAACTCTGGCTCATCTGACCCATACAGACACTTGACATTTGCCTCGTTGAGAATGGAGCCACATCAAAGCATTGGCATTTACACAATTAACTGGATGTAGTAAGCAGAGGTCTGGATTCACGATTCACTAACCCAGAACTTGTAAAAAGCTGATGGCCCTAAGGACAGGCTGGTGATTTCAAGCTGTCTTTGAGGAGCAGAAGCTCCCCATGGGGCTTATTTCCTGATCCACCGAGGTCTCCATGGACGGTTTATTGCTGTTTCACCCCCTGGTGGGAGCTAACACCCTGCTCTTCCTTGGGACAGCACTGAAAACCACAGCCCTAGGTTCTCTTAGCTGACTCAACCACAGCTCCATGCGCACTGACATAATCACTTGTATTGCTCAAAGACTGAAATTGTTCCAGCCTGGTTTTTTTTCCACACTAAAAGCGTATTTAAATTAATGTTGTTTGGCACAAACGGTAGTTGAACTAATTTCTTGCTCTCTCACAGCCTTCTTTGTGGTGCAGCATAGCACTCTGTGCTGTCTGCTGTGGCTGCTTCCTCATCAGACTGCTCAGTGGAAAAGAAAATGCTACAATCAAAGTCATCCTAGTGGAAATAGCGGTTTTCTTGAGTCTTCATCTACAAAGAGAAGTCAACCTTTTCAAGCATTTGTGCATTGCTTTTCCACATGCATGTTTAAACTGTAAGGGTTATAAAGGAGAATATTAATTTTTCCTTCTACAGTGTAAAGTTTGAGAAGGATACAACTATGCAATACCGAAATTACCTCAGGAAAAAACCTGTTATTTTTATACAAAACATTAAAAAATAATTAAATGCTAATGAACTTTTTTATCAGAAGGGACTATTTAGCCTGACTTCTCTGGAGGAGGACTAGTAGAGTCAGTTCAAAATAACTCATGCCAAAATCCAAAATCTCTTGAAGTCAAAACCATGCCTCTGTTTCTTCAATACTTAGCAGGTCCCGTGAACCACCTCTAAAGTGAAATTTTTTAAACTTGAATTTGAATGTACCTCATATTTCTTGGTCAGACATCCATTTCAGAGGGGCAGTACAATCATGTGTGTGTGTGTGTATATACATATATATCTCTACCCCCAAAAATGATGGCAGGTTCATTCCATATGTTAGGCACAAATAAGACTGTGAAATGCTTCTCTGTAACCCAGTAAAATAGTGAGAAGGCAGAAAAGACTTGTGCTGATTCTGTGGATGTTATAATTGTGAACTGTTTTACTGAACGTGAGGTTACGTTTGACAGTGTCTCTGCTGTGAGTTGAATCTTTAGCTTACCTGTAAAGGCAGGCATTTGTAACCAAACTCTTCACTGTATCCAGCCCCACATGGGTTTCTTGGTTGATGCATGTGATAGGAGTAATCTTCTTTTATCCCTATGTGTGTGTAGACTATACAAGCATGATTTGCTGTTTGCTGTCTCAAAACATCCCTACCAAAGCTTCAGCAAGCCTGGCGTGTTTCCAAAAAAGCATCCTTTGTGAGAATTAAAAGAGACTGTTTGGAACACTATATAATAAAAGCAAACAAGATACTGCAGAAATAATTTTTGATCTCTGCAAGAGCTGAAAATGAAAATAAATAAAGACCAAGTGCTGCTTACTGAAATTTCCCTGCAGTGTGCACAGAGCTGAAAATAAAATAATTTTGTTGGTTCAATTGTCATTCTTGAAAGCACAACACAAAGCAAGGCTGATATGGTACAGGTCCATCTGCCAGCTGGAGAAGAAGAAAAGAAAAAGCAATTAAGAACATTATAAATTTGGTTTGTTGCTCTGGGCTGGAAAGTTCCAGTTAAGCATGCTGTGATTCTGAACAGAGAAGTACAGGAGACAAGCCAAGAGAGAATTTCTCTTGATATTATCACTTGACCTGTTTCCATTGCCTTGCACAGCTCTCCCAGCCAAGTATACATCTGTAGCCAAATCCTCTCTGGCTCTCAAAGCTAAAATCTGACAGTCTGTGTATAAATCCACACTCCTGAGGATGTGTGGGCTAAATACCAGCTTGGACAACCTACTCTTCCAGTCTGACCCTGTGAAAGAGCACCATTCTGCACACCTCACTGAAGACACCAAGCCCTGATTTCCAGAGCATGGAACTAGGTGACCATTTCAACTTGTCCTACTCCTTCTGCCATCACCTCCTTGGCACAAACTTGCTTCATGTGTGAAACCAAGGAGTAAAAGTAACTTTGCTCTGTATAGGCAGTGAGAAGTTTGTACCTCTTCCAGGAAGAAGGCTCAGAATTAATTGTCTTGGAAATGGTCTTTTGGTTTTTCCTATGTTTGTCACATGTTGATTAACCAGTCCTGACTTTGTGTTTGGGGACAACACAGGCAAAGAATTACTTTCATTGCACCTTTTGCACTCTCGTTTGGGTAGTCTCAGTGTCCTTTCTTGGTGATTCTGCATAAGATTCTGCTGATATGCACGTAAAACAGCAATGGGAAATGAGTCCATGAGAAATGAATCTAGACCACATTACTCTTAAGTAAGCACATCAGGCAGCTGGTACAGGTCCAGCCAGACACAGCTCCCTTGAAACCAAACCTTATCTTTATGTGTCACTGTAATCTGGAGGAAATGAACACAAAAGAGCTCTAAAGTTATATCTGTTTTACAGCATCTGTCCTTGCAAACTGGTGATGTAGAATAACCCATTTCTTTGACTCTCTTTCTGGTTCCACTGTTCCAGGAGCTACCGTGACATGGTGCCCTGCATGCATCTGTGAAGCACAGCCCATAAACCTGCTACCACCGCCTTAAAATTATTGCTTTGCCATGTGTAAGTCACCCCTGAGCCTGCACTAACTGTACTGAATTGCAGTTATTTCCGCAGGCACATGACTTGTTTTTCCATCCCCTTCACGTCGTGCTCGGTGTGCAGCCAGAGGCTCGCACACGGACAGCCGCCCCGTGCCAGGGGGCGGATCTGCCACATCTGCCACGCTATCAGCCGGCACTGTTGTGGGTCACAGCTTCGGGCAGGAGCAAAGCAGTCACCTGTTTGTATTTAGATAGCTCTGGGGGCTGGAATAATGTCAGGCCACTCTAGGCTTGCTGGTGCTTCGCAGTCGGACTCTGGGATCTACCCTGGGCCAGCTTAGTTGTTCTTGTTTTCATGCTCATGTACAACACAGAGGGGCCAACAGCGAGTTCACGGTGGCCAACAATGGTGGCCACAGCGCAGTAGCCTGGCAACTACTTCCACTGGCCATCAGCCACCCAAATCAGCAATAGCTTGGAGAATGTCATGTGCTGGGAACTGAGAATCAACCTGCCAGCACCCAGCTGAGCAGCTGCAGGCTGGGCACAGCCTTCAAGATGGATATTGCTGCAATCTGATGTGAAATTTGTGCCAGATTATCTCCATTCATTAAGTGAGAGGATAGAAAAAATGGCCATTTTAATAAGGGTGGAATGAAACTTAAACACAGAAAAAATGAAACTAGTTGTCTAAATAGAATAAATCTTTTATAGTGTTCCTAGTGGTTTATAAATCATCCCCACCTAGTTCATGTTTGTGTGGAAGCTTTTCATGAAAAGCTGATCTTATCTTACTGCAAGCATTTCACTCCTGTTCTGTGGGAAAAAAAAAATTTTCGTTCCATTTGTAGAACAAGGTTAGAAATATAACTTTGTGGAGAAATGGTGGGAATCTTGAGACAGAGCAGTAATACAGAAACCTCAGAGAGAGAAGGTGGAAAAATGTTATTAGCTCTCCAGTAAAGGATCATTTGACTCTGGAAATGTTGATTTGCTCTCTTGTTTTGTATGGCACAGGGAAAACAGAATTGATTTTTAAATATAATTATATGCATTGGAAATAAATTTCAAAGGTAAACTTAGAGGTAGATAATTAAAGAGTAATATTATACCTTTGAACTGATAATTTTAATTAAAAGACAGGTGGATCCATGAGTATTGTAAAAGAGCAAGGCCTGGGTAAGCACTTTGGTTTATTCCTGGCATTAGAAATGGATGATCCTTCCTCACAAGAGGCTTGTTCCTACTTTCTCCTTTACTGGGCTGCCTGTTTTCTGAGAGCTTGGGAAAATCTTTGTCAACCCTACAGGAACTTTGAATGATGCAAACAGAATTTTGGAAGGATTTTATTTCATTGTCTCTTTTGTAATTTTGCCTATTTATTTAACTTGCAATTTAAAACCTGTTTAAATGCATCATTAAATATTTTAGTTTACTTCCAAGATAGATGCCGCTATTTCTCATTTAGCAAATTAGTGAACTGAGGCACAAAGCGTGTAGCTGAGACAAGTGATGCACCTGCTAATCACAGAGTAACCTGTAGGACTGGTTCCTGAGAGAGAAAGGACCTGACCTATGGCTGATACTGTCTTCAGGGACTGAGAATCACATGAGAAATGGGTCGCTAGAGGAGGTGGGAAAGATCTCAGGAGCTTGGGAGTTGGATTTGGCTCTGAAAGCAGCTGAAGAGAATGCAAATATTATGCTGGCCTGAGTGAGTTGCTTGAGGTCCTCACAATTTCATCCATTTCAGCAGAACATAATTTAATAGCTTCTAGTGGAGTTATCTGAATGGAAAGAAAAGTCATCTTTTACAGCACAAAACCCTAAAATAATAAGTTTTGTAAATTAATGCTTCAGCCAGTTCAGCATCCAGTCTTGAATAACATTTCACTCATAAACACACAAGACAGTATTTCTGAAATATTATTTCTGTGGAAAAAAGATAGACTATTTAAAATAATATAAGAAAATTGTGCTAACTGATGCAAAGATGCAATTTTATCCTGAGATTGTGAAAATACTTCTCCTTACGTTATTTTATTAATTCCCAATAGATGTAGGTTTAAAACAGAGTGTTGATTTGTGTCATAGAATTTAGAAGAATGAAGAAGCACAAAAAGAATTAGTTTTGTTGTCTTCCATTTTAATGTTCCGTTGGTTATTTGAGAATTTATTGTTTGAACAGGTTGTTACAGTGCATTGCTTCAGCTACCTTAGTGCTTTGATTTTGTAGTAAATTATATTCCAAGAATGTTTCTATTTTGCCTAAATTTGTTAATTTTAGAATTAATTACATTCAAAATGGTCTCTTATTTGAACAAGAAATTAGTAATTGTATAGCAAGGAAAATCAGTTATTGAAAATAAACAAAAAAAAAACAGTTATTGAATGTGAGACATTAAAAATCTAAGAATATATTTATTGTATTTGTATGTAACCAAGTCAACTGCTTTCAAATAAATGTGAATATTGTGAGTAGCTTTTGGTTCCTGTTTTTCATCTCAAATCATTATTACAAACACCAGCTTTTTATCTCCTTAATTCTTTTCCAAAATCCAATAACTGAAATAAAATTAGTTTCTAAAATGGTAGCAGAAATCAATATCCAGAGCTATGAGTGGATGCTCATTGACACAGATAATGCCATTTTCCTACTGCCATGATGTTTGTCCAGATGCTCGTGTGTCAGCTGTAGGCATTGAGGAGGTGGGTTGGGAAGCTCGAGCAGTCCAGGAGCAACAGTTTTTAGCAGGCTCTGGAGTGACTACGGATCCATGAGGTTATTTATGACCTATAACTGCAGCTCTACTCTTCAGTATATATTCCTGCCATGCACAAAATCCCATCCCCAATTGTCATTTGAAAATGATCCTTTGTACATATGGGCTGTGTGGGCTTCGTTAAGGGTTTCTGAGGACTTAAGGAACACAAAATCTAGACATTCAGTGTTTCTGAAGGAAGAGGAAATGTAATTTGAAACTCCTTTGTTGTATTTATAGATGACCTAATATCACAGGTTGGGTGTATACAAAATTTTATTAAGTTCCGACTGATGAGTTCTATGGCTGGTAAATTGCTCTTGGTCAGATCTGGGTGTATTAAAGTGCTTGGTTGATTTAGGATGTGAATGTGAATGGCAAAACTCATTTTATGAGCTTCATTATTTCTGGAGTGAGGCTTCTCATACAGCTTATTAATGCACCTGATTTTTATTATCTTTTCCTCAATAAAAGCCTCTTTCTTAATAGGTATTTTGACACTGAGGTTTAATGGCATTTAAAAAGATAACAGAGCCAGGCACAGAAATTGCAAGTCATATGTATTAAATTGTTCAGTTATGAAAAATCATTCCATCCTAGGAATGGAATCTCTGCTGTTCTTTTTCCATTTAGGTTTTAGTTTTTGCTCTGTTAGTTTGAATGTAATACTCTGGGTAAAATAATTTCTTCTTGCTTTTAGGAAAGAAATTTTTTTTCTGCTTGTCCACAAACTAGAAGAGTGAGAGAGACAGCAGCTAGAGGATCCCAAGAACGTTTATGTTATTTGAGCACTTATGAAATCTGTATCAATCAATTTGATAAAACAAAGTTCTCCAGCATGAATGCCCCTAATAGTACATTACTCTATGGATAGCTATTCCTTTATTTGTACAAGCCACTGTGCCTTTGAAAACACACTGGATCACCACACTATTTTAAAATTTGACAAGGTGGCCTTCCAATTCTGAAGTAAAAACAGGTCAAACTTCTTATTGTCAAGATTCTGCTGGCTTCTACTCTTTGCCTCATTGACTTGAGTCAGTAATTCAGATGAGACTTCTTCTGTGGATTTATGACAGAATATTTTATCTTTAAATTTCTTTTCAATATACTTTTCATTTGCGAAAAGTTCTCTACATTTTAAATGTATGCATCTATTTAAGCTGACATTAATTTTCATAACGAACATGAAAATGTAATACACATAGCCAGCTCAAGCTCATTACCGTGCTATTTAAAAAACTTTCATAACCATATTTTTGCTGAATTAAATATTCTCTTTTTCTTAACAACCTGCATTACTTACAGAAAGCGATATGCTCTTGCTGTAGGCAGAGGAAACATCAATTTTTCTGATGGCCTGAAGCTTTTCACCCTGTAGATGTGGCTGCGAAAGGATTGGAGAGGTAGCCCTGTGGAGAACATAGATTTTTCTGCCGTTTATGGAGCAGTATAAACTTCATGCATGTGTTCCCTTCTTGGAAATGTCTGTCTGGTTAACACATGTTTTCTAGCTCTGAAATGCAGCACTTCTGCAATATGTTCTCAGCATAATTCTGGATGAGTGCCTGTGTGAATGGAGGCGCCTGCAGTGAAGGAGTAATGTGATCTTCAGAATAGATTAATATGAATGGGAGCACTTTGGAAGCAGACATCGGACAGACTTGTGAGGGATTTTCATTCCATTTGCAGGAATTATTTGTAGTCATTACTCATTTTCCAGTGTGTTGCACCACTTAATGTAAAATCCTATCTTTCTGATAGAGGATGGGCTTGTGAGAGGATTTAGTCTTGTACAGTAAGCAGCATGACTTGTTTTTCTCCCTGGTGGTTTTATGGTGGTCTCTAGGTTGTTATCACCTGGATATAGGAATATGTACTGGCAAATCAGCTTGTTTCATTGTAAGGACAGATGTAGTTAGAGCAGTGAAGATCATCTTACTTGTGTTTAGAATGTGGATATTCTTTAGCAGTCCTGGCAAACTGCTGTGAAAAGGGAAGCAGAATCACGGAATCAGCTGCTTTGGGATAGACTTCAGGTACCCTCTGTCCAACCCCTTGCTGCAAGCAGGATCATCTGTGAGATCAGACCAGGCTGCTCAGAGCTTTACCCAGCTGGGTCTCGAACTCCCCAAGGCTGAAGAAGCTCTCCAGGCAGTCTGGTCTCCTGACTGTCCCCAGTAAAATTTCTTTTCCTATATCCAGCTGGAATCTATTCTTTCAATTTATGACTCCTGCCTCTCATTCTCCTACTTTGCATTATTAGAAGCCCAGCTCAGCTCCTCGATAACCCTCCAGGCAGGCAGGGCCAGGCTGCTGTGAGACCCTCCCAAAGCCGTCCTTTACCCAGGCTGAACAAGCCCAGCTGCCTTCAGCTCTGCTCACAGGACAAGTCCTCTAGCCTCAACCAACTTGGTGGCCTCCACTAGATTTTTCCAAGTTTGTCAGTGACTTTAGATACCAGGCCAGGAGTACTGCAGAAATAATTGCAGAAACAAAATCTTGAACTTGTGTTTGTCACTTGAACGTTTTTATATCAATTCTTTCTCTTGCTGTTCATTGAGCAAGAACCTCTCACCACTTTTAAGAAAGCAAAATCTATTATCACTCACTAAGATGCATTGCTTATAATAGCTATCCTCTTGGAATTACATTAAAGACATGATACTCATTTTTCCTACAATGTCTTCTTTTCTTCTTTGCCAAACTCCATGGAAGGCAGACGCTTTTCAGGATTAATGAATAGTGATAACATCATTAGTCACTATCTCAAGATCCAATAATCCTTTAAAGGAGTGATGTGAAAGTCAATAGGTAAATGAGAAAAGGCTTTTAAATTGCTTCCTGTCTCTAACAAGTCAATAAAGGCCCTCAGTGGGAGGGTGAGCATCTCTGTGTCTCAGTGTAACAGCAGCCGAGGCTTCTCAGGATAGGACACAAGCACACGCGAGAGACAGGAATGTTTCAGGCTACTTCCAGGCTGACCTGCAAAAGAGGTCTCTTTCCAACTCAGGGTGGCAAGCTGCATGGAAAGGATAGTGCCTGCTCTGTCTTTATTTCTAATTGACATCTGAAAAATTATGTCTGAGTTCTACTTTACTATCATCATTGAAGGAGGAATTGCAGATGATACCAAACTGGGAGGAATAGTCACTGCACTGGAGTACAGGGCTGCTGGTCATAAAGACCTTGAACAGCTTTGTCTCCTTCAAAAATGGGGTAAATGAGATTGAAGAAGTGGGCAATGGATGTGGGAGTTGAAGAGCTGGGCTGGTATTTGAAAAATACTCATGTCTCATTCCAGCCATTTGCATCTGCACACCTTTGGCTGTGGAGCTGTAAATGCTGCACCAAGTAGGACTAAAACATCAGAGAAAAGTAAACTACCATGAAGGCATAAAGAAATATTTCTGCTTGTTTAGAGGCAAGGTAGGTTCCTCACACGTCTCTTTCTCCAGGGCTTTTCCTTGACAGTTTGAAGCAAAGCTCCATTATTCCATGTGACTGAAAGTGGCCCTGTATCACACCCAGGGCTCTACTTGCAGGAAAAGCTGCCTTTTAATTTCTGACTGTGTCTAAAGTAAAGAAAGCTCATTCTTGACAGTCTGTTTTATTTTGTCACAGACAACTAAATTATCAGGTCGGCTTGTTAGGACATTTTCCCTCCCATCTTCTCCCCCAGGCAATTTGATTTAATGTTTAGCTCTGTTGGAATTGCCCAAGAGTAACTACACATTGGGAAAGTTGGGACATCCCTGAAGTCCAGCCTGAAAGGTAATTTGTGTCAGTACTTTAGGAACAAGAGCTGGCTGAGGGACTAATCCCCTGTAGAGTGCAGAGCTCTCCTGGTGCCAATCAGCAGGCTGGATTTGGGTAGGATGAGTCTGCCAGGCATGTGATTTTGCTTCGGGAGAGGAGATAAAAGGTTTTTATAGCAGTTTGTGCAGCCACCTACCACCTCCTCTGCTTGTGCAAGTCCAGGCGCCAGCAGCAGGCACTAGCACATCCATGTCCATCTCAGGGCAGGGAGTGGAGAGCTTGGATCTCTCTTCCATCACCCAGGCAGTCAGAAACCAATGCACTTTCAACGCTCATTTGTGGAAATCCAGACATGCCGTCTCTTTGTATCCACTCTTCTTCAAGGGAAAGCAGTAACGCGTACATCTACCTCTTACTTAGCATTACATCCATGGACTTCAGAGCACTTGGCATTCACAGATATTTTTATAACCAATTAAATAAATGTACAGAGGTTCCTCTACATTTATTTCACAAATCTTTAAGACCAATTAACTCTTTTCTCATTTGCTTAACTTTAAGATCAGAAACCAGAATTCAGTTGTTATCTCACAGAGGTTTTAAAGAGGCATTCACTGTAGTGATTTATAATGCTATCCCTGACCTTGGATTACTTGGTAGCAATTAAACCATATGTTTAAGTTCCTGAAGTATTAGGAAATACGTTAGAATGGAAGAATGCTTTTTTGCCATGTCCTGTACAAAAATATCCTTTTATTTCATAAGCCACAACCTTACTGCAATCTCCTTGGTTTTCTTGCAAGTACCCATCAGAAGTAACCGCAGACGACCAGCGTATCAATGACAATAATACAGTGGGTTTATTTCATTGCAATTATTTGTGTTTTCAGTTTCATTGAGACTTTTTCTGTAGGACTCAATAACAAGAATTACCAGCTGGAAATTAAAGGGACAGGACACACAGCCATAAATTTTCATGAACGTGTAATATCTTTCTGTGCTGGATTTTTTTCCAATTAAGTGAGTCAGGTCTGTGCAGGTCACGGAAGAAATAACAGAATGGCAATTTCATTCTGAGGTAAATGGGTAAATAGGGATATGAGAAGAGATTGAATTTCTTTAAGGAGTTGGCTTCATAGTTTCGTAGTTGTCAACCTCTGGATTGTAAATGGGTGACACTCCACCAGTACACATTTTCAGCACCATACAGAAAGTAACTAGTAATAAAAAAAATATTTTGGACATAAATTCAAAGGAGAAACATCTAAATATATGTTAGTTTATAGATATACCCAATGGTAAATGTAATTATTAAAAGATTCTTCTGTTACAACTGTAGCAAACTTTTCTGAAAGTACGTAAAAATATTTTTCATCAATCCTGCAGTCCTGTATGACTGTATTATACATATATATGTGTATATACAAACATACACACACGTATGCACCTTCACTACTCCCACTTAATTGAATGATGGCAGTGCTAAAAGTACTAGAAGGGCTTTCATCATATTGAATTAAAATTGCTCAAAAGAAACTGGAAAATGGAGCTTTGTGACAAGACAGAATGGAATAAAAAAAGTAAAAGGTCTCTCACCCCCTTCCCTTTCGCCTCTCCATTCTGTAGTGTCTTTCTTTGTACTGCTTTTTTCTTTTGCTCTCTATTGCCCTTCTAAATCCTATGTTACTCCCACCTATTCTCTTCCTCTACTTTCATACTAACTAGCAGTACATCCTTTCATGTTCCCATCAAGCCTGGGCAAGTGGCAAATGCTCGCTCTTTCTCATGCACTCTGACTTTTCATTGTTCTTATTTGAAAAGGTGCAACTGTGCTGGCTTTTCAAGACGTTTGTTTCAGGCAGGATTTTTCAGGGTGATGAATCAGACTCATTTTGTTCTCCAGTCACTGCACTGCAGCTTTGATGTTTCTGTTCTTCCCAGTAACACGTCAATGACGATATCTTTTCTGCAATGTAAGAGCATACCAGGCAGTCTGATGGAGGGATAAATTCATGACATGACTACTACCAAGTGTTAATGCTATTTTGACAGTAGTAAAATCTGTGTCTGTCACTCCATCTGTAATAAACAGGAGATGATGTCACACCATTTCCATGCAGGGCCACAGCAAGGACTAAAGAACATGATGCTAACCTTATGTGTGGCACTAAACATCATGGAGCTACACCACTACTTGAGCTTCATCTGATTCATCTTATGATAAAAAAATGAGCATGCAGTAATTGAGTAAATGTTTGCAAATATTTTGCCACTGAATTTAAATCACAGATTTATTGCAATAATAAACATGAGAGTGAATCTTGATAGTTTGTTAATTGAGTTGTGTGGGTGGTTAGCCTCTAATTTTTATTCAGATGATTCTATATGTGGAATCACAAGATTTAGTTATTTCGTATGTAGTAAGAACACTGACCGTGGTCATCAGCTATCCCAAGTGATCTTCACTCCTTTTGAAATCCTAGGACAATAACATCAGAGTTATTACGCAGAGTTTTGTTTGTTCAAATTGAATATGCATGAGAAGCTGTCTAGAGAAAGCTAGGCAAGACAACACTTCTGCTAAAATGCTAAGAAATTCATGGAGTTAGAAGCAATCTCTAAGTATTTTAACACAGCAAAATTTGGTACTGACATGGTTTGTGAAAATGCCACTCTACAATTCCACCATCAATATTAAAACCTGGAAGGTAAATCTCCTTGCAGAATAAGAAAAAAAGTTAATTGGCTTGATCTAGCCTCATCAGCTGGAACATACTAACCACACTGTTCCCAGCCATTGTTGAAAGACTCTTGAATTTACATTTCCAGAATAGCAGATGACAGCACAGTTTATAATGCTGTTTCCATTTACATGAGGGATCAGGGACCTGGAGATGAAGGCTTTTCAGGGTGGGAGAACAGAAAGAGGAGCTGCGCAGAACAGTGGTTGCTCTGTCAAGGTTATGGGCTGCAGGAGTCAAGGCTGCAGGAGATGCCGAAGTGTCTCTTGTATCTTGGAGAACAGTCACCATTCTGCTCCCATGGCTGTTTCTGATCCAGTGCCAGAACACATGGCCCACTGCTGATTTTCATCTCATTTTCTACTGACACAACTGGCACAAGTCCTCTTTTGATCTGTGAGATCAGAAACAGATGTTAGGTAATTTAGCTTGATGATTTGAGGACAGGGTTTGGTAGTGCTAGGTTTACAGTTGAACTCGATGTTAAAGGTCTTTTCCAGCCTGAATGATTCTATGATTTACAGGTAGGGGTCCAGCAGCCAGATCCAGGCACCCCCTGATCTAACAGGGAAGCCTGAAAGATCATCCCATCATGTTTGTGTCACTGACTGTGGGACCATCCTTAATACCATGTGATTAAGGTACCTTTATTTATATCTGATAGATATTTTTTTCTAACCAAGCAGCGAGGGAGAAACTCATTCTATGATTCTTTTGTAGCAGAAAACTATTCAGCTGCTTGGGTTTTTCGTAAAGACCGTTCTCTTTGCTTTTCCTCGACAAAGTGCTCTGTACCTCACCATGTGATTACAAACTCAGGAAGCAGACAGCTGAAGTGAAGGTTCAGGTCAGCATTAAGACACTGTGCACTCTCAGATCCCTCTGGAGTCAGCAGAGATCTACTCAAAGCTGATGGTGGAGCCCAGCAGGCAGCTGAAGTTCCAGGAACCATGTTCAAACAGACACAAGGGCTGGGATTCATTTGCCCAAACACAGGCATCTATTATCAGCTCAGGTGCTGTGAAGCATCTTTCTTGGCCTCTTGAAGGCACTTCAGAAAGGCTCATGTGTTCCCTAGAGTGTATTTGCCATCCCTTGCAGATGTCTCAGGCAGCTCAACCTGTATGGATGCGCTCCTGGACAACCTGCTTCGACTGGCTGTTCTTGAGCAGAGGGATTGAACTGGGTGATTTCAAAAGGTTTCTTCCAACCTAAACGATACTGTGGTCTCAGCTGGAAACAAATTTCAGTGCACTGGGCACCCAGAAGTTCTGCTCTGCTAAAATCCACTGACAGTTATTCAGCTTGATTTATTTGAGGATATTTAGGGGTTTCGTACTGCATGAGATGTTCTTCATCTCTCTGGGACTAGCAGATACAGAACAGCACTAATGGGAAATATGCATCATTTCATGCCAGGCCAGGAGGGACACCCTCATCATCTCAGGTACAGTGGGTACTAACATTTGAGTGACTGACTTCTCAGTAGTTACATCTTTTGAAATATCATGTAGCCAAGAGTCCAGGTGGCAAAATCTGCCCGTCCAAAATTAGTTCCTTCCATGGTAAGATAATTCCTTGCTATGATATTGTGCATCTCCTTAGAGTATGCTACACTTCACACTTTATGCTTTTGTCTGTTACATTAACAAGTCCTCATCTACCTGGAACTTTCTTGCTATGCTGGTATTTGATCAAGCCATCTCTAAACCTTTTCTTGGGTAGACTAGGAAAAAAAAAACAATAAAACAAAACCAAAAAAATTACCTTTTTTTTATTATGTAAGGCAGATCTTTTAGACTGCAGCCTTTCATTCCTGCAACCTTTACTATGACAGTTTTTTGAGTCATTAAGTACTAAAATGCTGGAAGATCCCCTGAATGCCAGAGGACATGGCTTACTGTGATGGTGTGTGTCTTTTGTCACTTGATCAGAAGGAGGCAGATGAGCCAGCAATTGAATGCTGGTGATCTTTCACTTGAGTAAGCATTGTTTCCCATTAAATTGTAGCAATGATACAGTCTGAACAGGAGAGAAAGCAGTGGAATCAAATTAATTATGAAAAAAGCTGTTTTCACTTCAGTCTCTGTTTATAAATTGAGCAGTACCTAGAGACATCCATCCTAAATGTCCATCACCCTCCCTCACTGACTGTTCAGTGGGAATAAATCTCATTTTTTTGTACAAAACATTTTCTCACCCAGTGATAGTGGAGCACAGGGAAATGCCCCGTACATTCCCTGAGCAGAAGAGAAGCTGCAGCACTGGGTTGCAGATGAGGGTCCTTGTGTAAAACCTCACTGTAAGGCACATTTCCAATCCTGCAGCCCACTGCCAAGATCCTTGCCTTCCCACTGCAGCTGGAAGTGGCTTCTCCTTATCACAGGACCAATGAACAGAAGATCCTTTGTGTTTGTGTCTTTGTATCCTGTGTCTTGGATTGATGCAGCAGTGAATTAGGTTGAAATCCGGGATTTTAGGTTAGTTTGTTGCACTCCACTTCTAATCGCAGGCTGCCCAAGAATCAGCAGCATTGGACTGCACCATAATATTTTCGCCTTGCGGCTCAAAATTAAATTTTTCAGTCTACAAAATGTACCAATGTACCAATGCACCAAATGTACCAATCCCTTCAGCCCAGAAGGGAGTGTACCAGCAAATTATCTCCCTCTCCCCCACATCTACGTCATCACTATTATCTCATTTACCTTGGAACAGCAAGAAATGTAGAGGAATGCAGTTATCTCACTTTATTTCCCTTGGTGGATGTGACAGAACATCTCATGACCTCTCAAGCGGCTCAAAGCAATGTAGGGATTTCAGCAAACAGCCAGTTTGCATACAAGTGGTTGCGACTTCTTTAGTCACACTGAACAAGGATTTTATTTTTCCCTCTAAAAATCCTGAAGATAGAAAGCCATGAGCTTTTCAGGGTGGCACAGGTTATTGTACGACAGCTTAGGCAGCAAAGCCAAGTGTCACTGTTACATGCACTGACACCTGGACCTTGGACCCAAACGTTATCACACTGGAGCTACCTACAACCCTGTGATTAAAAATGTATTCCCCTCC
Source organism: Cnemophilus loriae (assembly GCA_013397755.1). Lineage (NCBI taxonomy): Eukaryota > Metazoa > Chordata > Aves > Passeriformes > Corvidae > Cnemophilus > Cnemophilus loriae. The sequence continues at coordinate 3,458,401 of VZTF01006238.1, read as the reverse complement.
AAAAAAAAATTTGGCATCCCTAAGGTTTAGATGAGGGAAAAATATTGAGTCTCCTAGGCTGCTCTACTTACCTCTTGTAATATCTCTTGTACTTTGAGCCTCATGGAATTTTGGGCAATAGTGTATTCTGTATGGGGATTAGGAAGGGACAGACCAATTTTGAAGGAATATCAGACACGACCATCCTTTGCCACCCACCTGCTCAGTGCCAACCAGTGCTTAGAGGGCAGTCAGATGAGCGGAGGGAAGAAGAGAGCCTTGGATGCCTCTCCTGACCACTCTCGGGTGGCTGAGCCAAGGTCTGCTCTGAGCCAAGCCTGCATGCACCCTCCCCAGTCAGCCCCCAGATGCTCATTGAAGATCTTTATAGCTTCTTTATACCTCTTTTCCAACTCAGAAACATTCTGCAGTCACTTTGTGCAGATGAGTTGCGTCAGATACGGGAGAGCTCACTTTAATGCATCGTTGAGATGCTCAGGTCTCATGTGAACAGCCGTCACAGTGAGAGCCCCAGCATGAGGAGGACAAGAACGGCTCCAGTGGGCAAGCATGAAGTCCAGCTGGCAGCTGAGGTTCACTCCTCCAGCCAAGGCAGTACAAATGTGCCCTGTGTGAGTCACAGCAGGGATGATGTTGTACGGCAGCAATTAATTTGTTCCTAAGGCAAACGAGTCCAAATGGTAAAGGCTTTTGCGAATGGAATTTACTGTTCCAATGCAAATAAGGAACTGGCAAACAATAACCACTCCAGCCTGAAAGCCCAGCCAGCAATTGGTTGACATTTGGGCTGCAGAGAGTTTGCAGATTCCCCACGAGTTGGAGAGGAGCTGTGTTTTGCAGCAACAATTGATTTATTACTGTGACAACGAGTAGAAATAGAAGGACCTGCTGGCAGACACGGGTGTGATTTGTTCCTTTGCAAACAAGCAAGTGGTGTCCAGCTGGCCAGTGGCCACTGCCAAGTAAAAGCCCAGGGGAGGATGCAGGTTTTATCTCCTCTCTGCTTGAGTTTTGCCTGCTAAACAGTGATGGAATTTGGGTGTTTTTTGGTTTTTTTTTTTACTGTACAAAAACCAACTTGTAATTAGTAATGTTTCTACAAAGTGAGTAAGTAAGGGTGAGGCAAAGGTCAGGCTGTCTTCTAGATATTTCACTTCTCAAGCAGTAGGATGACACTTTATCTGTTATTCATGAGCAGAAAATCATTCTCATTTGTACTGCAGCAGCCTCTGTAAGGACCAATCAAGGTCCCATTGTGCTGATGCCTGATTGGTAGCCGTGCGCAGAAAATTGCTGGTGCCTGCTTGGATGCAGTTCAGAAACATCCATTTTTTTGCCATGTAAGGTTTAACATGAGCACATTCTGATCAGCAAAGCACGTAAGTGCACGTTTAAAGCAATCTCTTTCCAGCGTAATGCTTCAGTGTTTCAGTCCTCTGAAAGAGAGGGGAATTTAAACGTGTGCAAAAATGTTCAGCTAGGGCTGAGCATTCAGACGAGGCATATGAGCCTCGCATCTTCTGAGCGTTCCATGTAGAAGAGAGAGTTTTCTTCCGATGCAGGGTTTGGGGGATGAGGGGACAACATGTTCAAATGAAGTTTTGAGCCAGTTTATTTTCTCTCCTGGGCATGTTCTAAGCCTGCTGAACTGACACCATTCAGAGAGCTGCACTAGTGGGATCACACGAGTCATTTGACAAATCCATCAGGGGTGTAAGCACCAGGAGAGATGAATCATTTCCAATTTCTGAAACAAAACATTGAAGTGTAATAGACTGAAATTAAGGTATGAAAAATGAGGCTGAATGAAAATAAAAACACGCTAGTGAGAAGAGCTGTCTGATTATGGAGTAATCTTGATGGAACAAGGGAATGGCATGTAGCATTTCATGGTGGTTAATCTGGTATAGACTAACTCAGAAGGGTTAATTCTTTACTGGTTGACAATGGACAAGCTGAGACTTCAGTGATATGAGTAGTTAAAATCAGTGTAGGACAATGAATACATCATTTATGTGAAAATGGAAAAGAACATTTGTGGTGTATCATTTTTGCTGCAAAAGCAATAATAAGAAAAAATCAACAGAGACCCATAGCTAGCTACAACTACTTCATATTCTGTATATTGTGTAAAATAGCCATTGTTTACTATGCTAGTAAGCCTGGAAAACATTGACTTTGTAAAGCTGATAACAGCAATGCAGTGGAAACATTGTCTGGGATCAGTGGAGTGCATCATACTGATAAAGAATTCCCCTGTAATGCTCTTATAGTAATTGAAGCTGCAGTTTGTCTCTCGCACAGTAAAACACTCCGAGGCTGGCAGAAGGTTTACTAAAACTTCGCTTTGCTGTGCCGAGCAATTTGCTGCCTTTGTCCAATTTGCTTGCCTGAGTTTTCTCGGCTTTGTGAGCCCTAACACAGAACCTGTGAGCTCCAGCACAGACTCTAATGAATACAGGTAATTTTCATTTTTAAGACATTTCACTGTTGTGGAGTGTACGAGTTACTCCCTTATAGAATAGGGAATCACAGCACGTCATACTTAAATCAAAACCCAGAGCACTGGGGTCAGCATTTGTTTGCATCATTATCAATGAAATCGGTAACATGCTGCACTGAAAATAAGAGGACCTTTGTAGGCATATACAGCATAGCATTCAGTCTTTTTTTCCATTTTGAGATTTTATTTTTAAAGAAACTTTTTTACTTAGACTCCTCTAAAGATTTCCCTTCCTTTCCGCTTCTATTACATATCTTTAACTGACCAGGATGATTTAGCAGTACTTGACTGTCAGCATGTTAAAAAGATATTCAAGATTACCTTTACATGGGAAGACAAAAAGCAACTTTAAGACACTGGCAGCTTTCTCACCTACATATGAAAGCAACAGGAAAAAAAGCCATTAAATGGCACAGCTTCTCCTGGAACTCTCAGACCTTTCCATCAATTTCATTTTCCTCTTAGCAATTTACACAAGCCTGCCTTGTACATTAGCCTGGCTCACTTGGCTTCATCATCCCGTATAAAATTCCTAAGGCAGGCAAAGCTTCCACTGAATTCAAGCCTAATACAGCCCATTGCAGGAAGAGAAACCAGTTTTGGTTTTAGTGAGATATCTACAGCTGAAGCAAGTATATTTAAGATACATTGTCCTGAGTTGACTTTCACACTAATGTTATGTTCCTGCAACTCCTGGTGAAGTTTGGTTTACACCAGGCAGTGCAGAACCTATTACCCACATCATTAAGGACCCTCTGTATCAAAGGGAAAGTGTCTTGTGAAAGTTGGTGTGGAAGGACACACTGATATTCCCAAACGGACAGTCTAAGTAAAATAGTTGAATGGAGAGTAAGCCAGTTCCTCTGAAACCTGGGTGGGTAGAAAGTGCATTGTCCTGTGCATGTACCCAGTAACTGTTCTACCTGTGTGAGTAAGGAATTGTAAGGAATTGTAAAGTCCTATCCATTTTTGGTGGATATAGGACCAAGGACTGCGTTGACACGGAGGAGGGAGGAAATACTTCTGCCTAGTATAATTCACAGCGGACACTGTTCTATTTGTTTGAGCTAATCTGGCAGTGCAGATGTGGCTAGAAGAAGGTTGTGGGGTTTTTTCACAGAATCACAGAATATTCTGAGTTGGAAGGAACCCACAAGGATCATCAAGTCCAACTATTAAGTGAAAGGCCCATATGGGGATCAAACCCACATCCCAGAAATTATTAGCACCCTGCTCTAACCAACTGAGATAATCTCAGGGGATTTGGGTCTTTTAGTATAGTTAATTGTTAATTTCTATTCCTCAACCCCTACTTTTATGGATATTTGAATGCTCTGTTTCAACAAACACCTGTTTGTGACTCTTTTATCCAGTCTCAGGTGAGCATTTTGGGTAGTTATTTGAAAAATCCATATATAGAGAATACTTGAGACTGAAAACAGTCTTGGTTTCTCCTCTTTAGCATTTTTATTAGTTACATTCAAATAGTACATTAGGCAAAAAGAAGTCTGCCCAAAGGGTTACTGAAACAGCATCACTGTCAGCTTCACCTGCAAAAAGTGATGAGTGTCCTTAGCACAGATGGGCCATAACACCTGGTCCTCAGGCCTCCTTCTCCTTGATAGGAGCTGGCTCTGCCTCCACATGCTCACATTCCCCTTGACCCATGCACAGACCAGAGAGGCCATTTCAATTAGCCTTGTGTGGCACTGCCACACCTACAGGACTGAGTGGCTCTCCCACATGCATGACAGTAGAAAACAGTGGTATTCTACTATTTCCCGTCATTTTGTTGGGTTTTTTTTAAAGTCCCTTCGAATCATATATACGTGTCAGTCCAGCAATAAAACCCTAGCTGCTGATGGCTGTTTCTGCCTGAACCTGAGCCTGTCTCCAAAGTGAAGGTGGCTGTGACATGACAGCCAGCGCATGGCGTGGGCTGATGTGTTAAACACTTAGCACTTCCCTAAGACTAATGCTGTGTGTCACTAAATATTCCAGCTGTCTCTCACACTTCTAGAAGCAATTTCCAGTCTATTAAGTCCTGCTGTTTATGGTGTCCAGGAAGCTAGAAGCAGGCTTCATTTTACCTACAGTTTAGCAATCGTCACCAATCTACCATTGGGTGTGTTATTAAATTAAGGCTGTTGAATCAGATTCTGCTGGCAGCTATTTGATGTCAAACCTGGATTAATCCTGAATTTACAGCTGTGCTTGATGTTAGTTAGGAAATAAAAGTTTTTTGCTCCAAGTTTTAACTCTGTATACTACAGGCTGTTTTAAAGATTCAAAGTTTTCTAGAAGCAGCCAGGGCTGGCTGCTAAAGCAGATGTTCCACAGGATAACTTCTCCAGAGGACAGTTCGATCTGCTCACTGTGCTCTGAAATTGCTTGCATGGTGAACTGAGGAACTTCTGCATGAGAAGGGATAAAATTATAGTAAAAAAAATTAAAATACAGTAGCTCTGTTTTGTTCTCCATAATTCTGATCAATGGGCTTTCCATAGAAGAGTACTATATTTTCTTCCCAGAGCTCCCAATTTCTTATCGAGACAGTGACCCCTTTCCTTCATACACCTGTGAGTCCAAAGAAGAGTCCTTGTGCAGCAAGGGTAAGGAGAGATCCAGGTGGTTTATTCAGATTTTCCTGCACTTGGATGTATTCTGGCTATCCCAGTCCTGGTTCCCAGGTGAAGGGTATTAAATACCAGGGCCGGGGCTCCCCTGAGAGACAGTTGTGCTACAGAGTTTCCCATGTGTGTCTGGTCTCACGGGGAATGCCTTGCATTCATTAATTTGATTGCACAGACTCAGCCAAAGTGCCCACAAAGTGTTTGGGAAGAGCTGGAGGTGGGGAAAGCACTGCTGGGTTGAATGGTGCAGCCTGTGCCCACCTCACCCAGAGCACGGAAATGAAACCTGCAACAAGCATGGGGCAGTTTCCCCTTTGGAAAGGTTTCAGAGCCTGTCCTTACTTTGGACTTGAGAAACTCCTGTGTCGAAGAGCGGGGACACCAGAGCCTTTGGATTCTGTTGCTTACTCTCTGAGAAAGGGCTGTTCTAACCCTACCCTTCCATCTCCAAGACTTCCAGATTTTTGAATCCTTGTCTTTTTTTAGACTAACTTTTAATAAAGGAAATAATAAACTCAGCTCTGATGGGTTGTGTAGAATTGTAAAACAATAGAACGCCAACAACCCCTAGATCACTCCATTCTTTAAGGAGCAAAGCCTTCTATTCAGCCCTAATTTCAAAGCCAGTGGTTTATGGTAGTTTCCTGTTTTGCAAGAGGTGTCTCCCCAGGGACCCAGAAAGCCTCTTGCTTTGTACCATCAGGATTATATGTATTCGAGACCCCCTGCTCCTCTCCAGTGCCACAACATGCTGCCAGCCTGCCCTGTCCTTCCACCACTGCCCACGTCTCCCCCTACTCCTGCAGGGTTTCCACACCATGAGCAAGGCAAATAGGCAGGAATCCATCCTGCCCACCCACAGCCTTTTAAGAATATACAACTTAGAGCAACAAATCCAACAAATAAGGTCCCTAGTGCAGCAAGATACACTGAGACCAGTCCGGGCTAGAGCAGCACCAAGGTTGTCTCAAAACTCTTTCCACACTGACAGAGCATAGGCAGAGCCCAGTGCTCAAAGGCATAACTCATTGGAGAAATTAGCCCATAAACTTATTTCTCATAAAAGAGGCTTATTTTTTATTTAATGTCAGGTTAAATAAATGACAAAGCACGGCAGTGAGGATTTAGCACTTACAGTGCTAAACCATATTACTTAGCATTAATACAGTGCTTTCCTCATTCAGGAAAATGCTTTTGCTAACTTAATTCACTCTCAGCTTCCCTCTGCACGTCACAAGCGAAGTCAGGAGCATTTAATATTCTTGTTGATAGATAAGGCTGGACTCACACAGCTTTGTTAGTTTCCCTCTTCTCCCACCCTCAGCACCCCAGCAGAGTTAATTTTTGATGGTTTGCAGCCCATACATGTAACCTGGAAGTCTTAAGCAGTGCAAGGGACAGGATCCTGTCCCTTAAATGAGAGCCGGTTATGGTCCTGGCCAGGCAGCCAGGGAGAGGAGCTGAGGCTGTTGGCAAGCAAGGAAGAGGTTTCAGCAGATGAGACAGAGTAAGAGAGCAGTTCTAGAGGCTAAGAGCTGGGATGTGGAAGGGAGGATGGACATGAAGGGGTGCTTGGGCTGAGGAGGCACTTACAGTGGATGTTTGTCTTAGGTGGGAGAGAATTTGGGACAAATGCTGGTGGAAGGATTCAGATACAGAAATGCTTAGACATTGTTTGAATTATCTTACTTGATAGAGGACTGTAAGGCAGGACATGGTAACAGGTTGGGGGAAAAGGCATTAGGTCAGGCACAGGACTGGGGCATGGGAATACCAAGCAGGTGTCCTTGGAGCTGAGCAATTTGAGGTGTGAGGGGTAGTGCTGGGAAAGGCCTTCAGCCTGGGGAAGCAAGGGCTGATTTCCATGCTGGGAGGTACAGGGTGGGTGGTGTTCCTGAGGACTAGCTGCCCTTCACTGGACACCTGCTCAGCCCCTACGTGCCACCACTCCTCCCCTCTCCCAGCAGGACAGGGCGCTCCATACCAGCAGACACATACCACTCTGCCAGGGAACAGGGGCAAACCAGGTGCCAGAAAAGAGCGCAGAGCCCATCCCTCAGCTCTGTGCCCCTCCAGTCGCTGCTCCCGTGGGGTGGATGCCACAGGCCCACTGGTTGCCCATGTCCCAGGAAAAGAGTCCCAAAGACCTACAGGGGGATCTTGGGCATGAGGTGTTGAGGAATGGGTCATGACTCATGGTGCTGCACTTCACCTGGGCAAGGGGCTGCTCAGCACAAAAGGGAACAAATAAAGACAGCTACTCTAGCCCTTTAAACATTTGGGATCCTGCTTCCAATGTATGCGAATATTTCTGTGTGCCAGTGCTCCCCTTCCCTTAAAGCTGACAACTCCTAGATGCCATGGATTTCTCTGGTACACACCAGACCTATTACACATACAGTTTTTACACCAACCAAATTTAGGCTTATGTAGATGGTACTTGCTTTTGGGAAGGATAATACCTACACATTGGTGTTGATTAATTAGTATATTAATTAATGAAGAAGATACTGATTAGTGCCTACTACTTCTGTAAAATAACATTTACAAAGCCATGCAATTATTGTAGGGGAAGGATATGTTATTTTAAAAAATAACCAAATAATATGCTTATTCAGCTAGGTATTTTTACCATAAATCAACTGGAGACTATAGTATTTTTACTGAAACTTTCTGTGCACTTACTTTCAAAGAGTTAAAGTTTCTTATTTAGAAGTACTCAATTTAACTTCCCTATAAATTTCCCTTGATTTAGTAGTGAATTAAAGATACCATGATTTCACTTACAGTTTTAAAAAGCTACTTAATTATAAAGCCTTCCTGAAAGATCCCTGCATATATAAACCATGCTGTAATTAATAGCTAGAACAAATATTTTTAAATTTGCTCCTTAAAATACATTGATTCTGTTCTGCATCTCTGCTCAAAATATAGCTTCATGTCCCATTGAAAATGACATTTTATCTGTAAAGAGGAACAGAAACCTATCCAAAAAGTTGACTTCAAAGTACATTTTACAAAACTAAGCCATTTATTCACTCTAATATTCTGCACACGGTATATGTTGATACTTTCAGTATCTCTATGCTCAAACTGCTTGTAACATTTTGCTATAAGCCTGAGTCTAATACAAGTGAGAGGCTCTTTAATTTTTTTAAGGAGCAGTTCCCCTAGGTGCAAAGGCATTGAAGAGAGCCTGGAAGACACAATCTGTGCGATGCTGCTCTTTATTGTCACAGGTACAAAGTTCTGATGTGGCAATGTTGCACATTCGGGTCATTGGACATTTACTGATCAGGAAGGACTTCTCAGTCTCTGAAATGGTTACAAGCGGTTTTTGTCAGAACACACTCAATATAAGCAGTCTGATCTCAGTGGAGTCCTACTGTTTTATTTTGGGTTAATAATGGTAAAGTCTTACCAACTGTTGATGGACAAGCCATGGGGTCAATTTATATTCATTTTGGAAAAGCAAAGCAGTGCTCCTTCCCAACTCTGACAGATCTGCGAGTCCCTTCCATAGCTGATTGTCAGGTTGTCCCGATCTGTAGCTTAGCGCTGACAACAGCTCACAGTTTATTTGCAGCTTTGAAGCCTGGTCCTATAGTGTTTCTCTTCTGACAGGAGATGAATAAAGGTATCACTGTGGGAGACTTTTATCCGGCTGCTATAAAAAGGACCCTCTTTGCCTTCCCTTGAAAGATCCTCTAGTTCACTTTTGGAGCCTGCAGCTTTTCCCTCAGCAGAGTTTAGCTCCATTAGCTCCAGTTCATGTTTGGCAGCTGTTTCTAAAACTCTCTGTTTGTTGTAATACCTGACAAAGTTGTTAATGATGGGATGGATGGGGAGGGCGATCGCTATCACTCCACAAAGAAAACTGATGGCAGCGTTCAGTTTTCCTAGTGTTGTTTTAGGGTAAATGTCTCCATATCCAACTGTGGTCATGGTAATGATTGCCCACCAAAATGACTGAGGGATGCTTTTAAATAAAGTTTCGGGGTGACTTTGTTCCATGGTATAACCCAGGGCAGAAAAGACAAAGATTCCAACAGCCAAGTACATGAGGAGCAGCCCAAGCTCCTTAAAGCTGCGTTTCAGGGCATAGGTTAGGGTCTGGAGCCCTGAGGAATGCCGTGCAAGCTTGAAAATCCTTGCAATCCTCATGATGCGCAGTGCCTGGACAGCCTGCTGGACATTGCTCAGCTCCATCAGCTTGGCTCCCAGGTGGGTCAAGGTCAGGCTGACATAGAAAGGAAGTATTGCTAGCACATCAACAATGTTCATGAAAGAAAGGGCAAAGTGGAGTTTGTTGGGAGAGGAGATCAGCCTCAGCACGTACTCCATGGTAAACCAGCCTATGCAGGCTGTCTCGATGCTGTCCAGGGTCGGGTGCTCCATACGGTTCCCCTCTGCATCTACGACCTGCAAGTCTGGGATGGTCCCCACGCACATCACAACAGAGGAGATCAAAATAAACAGAAAGGACAGTACAGCAATCACTCTAGCTGGATAGGATGATTCTGGCTTCTCCAGAAATTTCCAGATGCATTTTTGGCACCTTTTCCAGCGACTTTCTGAGGCATCTACTCCCAGATCATCCAGAATGAGTTGCACCCTTCGGGCTATTTCTTCCAGTTCCTCCTTTTTTTCACTTAGGTGAGCTTTGCAGCAGTCATCCAAAAATTTCAAATCCACTTTCCAAAATTCCATTTCATTCTTGAAACATATGGGGCATATTCCTTTCTTCATGTGAATTTCCCCAAAGTAGTACACGTCAATAATGCATTTGAAAGCATCTGGATCTCTGTCAAAGTAAAACTCTCTCTTTCCAGGATCGTAGTCATCACAGAGGGAGAATATGCTATCGTATCCCCCCGATAAACAATTGACCAGCTCTGCCAGCCGTGTTTCTGGGTACTGATTCAGGTTATCTCCGTAGAACACCTGCCTTACCCCACCGACATTGACTACAATCTCCATTTCTTCACTTTTTTCTGATCCATCAGTGTCCACATCTGGAAACCTAGAGTCACCTGCCATTTTATAATTGTATGGGATTTAGGTTGATTTTTAGCCCGTTGTTTGGTTTCACAGCTTTGTGGTTTTAATCTCTCATGAAAGCAAATCAGCACTGAGCCAGCCGTGTTACAAATGTCACCAAACTGACCTGGAGTCTCGGTGGGGAAGGTTACTGATAGAAACCTGCGGTCGGGAAAGCCTGGTGAGGAATGCAACAAGCTGCAGGGAAAAGACAAGTCATCGGGCTGCTGTGCCTGCAAGCAGGATGTTAGAAAGCTCCAGCAGACTGGAAAGAGAAGAAACCATTTAATAAAACTCACCAGTCTGTTCAGTGCTCGAGAGTCTTTTCAGGTCCCATTCTCTCTCTAAAAGTGATATCTATTCACAGCTTGGAAGTCACGGCAGAGAAATAAATCCTGAGCTCTGATTAACGCAACGTGCAGTGAGTGACAGTTCTCAGAGATACAGTCGGCGGGGTGAGCCCACGGGAAATGCCGCAGCTTCTCCCTTCGATTCCACAGATTTCCCTAGAAAGCTGCTTTTGAATTTTGTTTCTCTTTCCGTTTTCTGTTTACTTTAAGGTCTTCCAGAGTTCATCTGCTGACTCTCGCACATAGTCAGTCGGTGCAAACACGCAGAGGAGAAACTTGTTCTTGTTTTCCCTTCGCTGTTTCCCAGCACAATAGGGAGCCTATGCTGCCAGGAGTCCTTTCCAAACTCTACCCTCTCCTGGTGAAACACAGCAAAGCATCGGCTGCACAGAAAGCACATCTCAGCTACTTATACGCCTGCCCAGTGGTACAATGATCTGTTTCTATACTGCCAGGAACTTTAAGGAGTTTTTAAAACATTTTTTTTATCAAATGCAAAGCGTAATCATGTATAAAGTCATTTAGAGCTGCAGAAAGACACACAAACATTTTCTCCAGGCAGAAACCACAAGACGCAATACTGTATTTTGGAAATAAACGTATAGCATAAATCTTGCTCTCAGTGGGACTGGAACAGCTCTAGAGCATCTCTGTCCTGTGTCAGGACATTGAGTTAATGTAGATTTTTACTGGTGTCTTTGAGAAAGAAGCAGAGACCATAGTTTCTGTTGCAGATGTGGAGCAAAACTTCTCCTGCACTATGTGCACATTTCCCAAAGGTCTGGGTCCTCAGTTTTAGCCACGTTTCTATGACCTATTGTCAGCTGAGCCTGGGGAGAGTTTGAGTAATTTACATCTATGATGACTTCTCAGTGACTGCTACTTACCAGAAGTAGTGCTTTGTACTACGTCCAGCTCTTAAAAAGTAGAAGTAGAATAACAAGCATCTCCTTTTAACTTTGTTTTCTCTGAATTCCAGGATTTGATGAACACCTTTCCCCCGGACCTCTACATGTAGGAAACCTACCACTCTGCTCTTAAATTACTAAATCTGACTAGACAGTTCATTTTAATGAGTCCAGGAAAACCTACAGTTCATAAGTTAACTGTTTCTGGCCACAGCAGAATGATCTGTATCAGCAAGTTATGATCTTTTCCAATTTACTGGCTTCTGAAAAGCTTCTCGGTAGAAGGGAATAGCGAGAGGCAAATCCAGCTGCTTGTTTGCTTCTCCAGGCTTGTGTCCATCCTGGGAGAAACGTGAGATCTGTGATGTGCCTGCTGTCCTCCTGCTGGTGTCACGCAGCGAGGGGGAGCCTGGTGAGTACACAGTGTTCCTACTCCACTGTCTCAGAAGCCTATGGGTGATTAGTAAGAGGCTGTGCACCAGACCTCATCTTGACATGGAGTATGCTCATAGCATCACATACCCAGGAAAGGGGAATATCAGGTCCCAGAAAAAGAGTAATATCTATTAGTCTACACCCGAGTCGTACCGTGAATCTCTGGAGGCCACTGTCACCTTCATGTGCTCCTGAGTGTGCTGCATAGTGTGGGTATAATACAAGAAGTCAGTTGAATTTTTTTCCAGGCACATATAAGTTTACTAAGACTTGCGAGCTTCTTGGGACAAGACAAATACTTTGGAGGCCTGGAAAAACCCTCTGTTTTTTGGGTTCATCAATAAATAATTACCCACCTGTGGCTTTCCTGCTCAGTAACTAGCTTGATTATAGCAAAATAAATTTTAAGATGCTAGTAGCAGTGACATGCTTACACAGGGGAAAATGCAGATGGGATTACTGATCCAATCTTGCAAAACAAAACCAAGATGTGGAAAACTTAGGCTTCAAATTTTGTCATGCTGCATGAGCATAGGGAAACATGTTCTGTAGATTTAAATCCTCAGATTTAACCATCTCAGATCCTACTCTCTTTGATCCATGATTCATTCCAGTGACCTTTTGGGTTTTCTCTAGGTAACAATAAGAAATCAATGCAGGGTCCAGCATGACCAACATAGAAACCTTTGTTTCCAAAAAGGCTCTTCTCCCCGCCATCCCCTCCCCCCATCCATTTTACAGAACAAATACCTACAGAAAGGCACACAGGACATTGTTCAGTTTGAAAGGTGAAATCAGCTCCTTTCAAATGATAAATCTCAGCACATTCTCAAAAGGTTGGGAAGAAACTATTTTTGAAATGCCAGATCAGTCCTTATAAAGACTTTACTTAGTGCGGCTGCTAAAATCCTTGTGCTTTATTCTCCCTCGTCTTGCACCTTTTCAGAGCTCTTTACACCTTTCAGTGTGCCTGTGAAATGTTAGAGATCTGGTAGCATTTTAAATCCACTTGGGCAAATGTAAATGATCCAAAGAACGGTCAGGGAAATCATAATGAATTAAACCCTTGTTTTTGTAACTGAAAAGAGTGACACAGGCTTGCTTGACGAATGTTTTGTATCAGATGTATTGTAGATCTGCAAACAATGGGAGCAGGAAGAATAATTTGCAGCAAATAATTTATTTTCCTAATTCATTTTTCATCCATGAAAAGAAAGCTTCTCTAATCTAAAAATTTCAGTAGATAATTCTTGCACTGTAATTCATTTATGACTAGATTGCTGCAATTATTAGGGCTCCTAAATTCAACTTATGTTGCCTGTGAGAACAGGTCAAGCTGTGCTGTGTCTGCTGGAAGCGATATGTGCTGGCAGTTGAATTCCTACAGACCCAACAAGAAACATGGAGGAGTTTTTTTTTCTGTGTCCGTTCTTTGGCTCAGAGAATAACACATGGATTTGAGCTGACAGTTGTGTTAAGTTTTGGCTGTGGTTCAGACAGGCTCCTTCAGGGAGGAGGAGGAGGAGGCTCAGCCGGACACCAAGCCCTGCAGCCCGAGGGAAGGACTCCTGTGTTGCTGGGCAACCCCACCAAATGCAGCCCCCACCCCAGCAGGGATGCCCAGCATGTCCCGGTGTGGGGCTTGAACCCCAACAGGGCTTGGTCCACAAGGTGTGGGTGGAGCTCAAATGTGACTCCCCAGTGACATCGGCTCCTTACGAAGCGTGTGGGTGGCACAGAGCACCCACAGTGCAGCACGGGGAGCTGCAGTAACAGTGGTCTCCAGGGGATGCTGGCATTCAAGGTTTGGCTCCCTTGTTGACCACATTTTGGGAAGGGACATTTACCCCTGAGTGGCTTTGTGCCAGTCTGGGAAGAGAGATTGCTCCTCTTGAGCTCTAGTCTGGCTCATACCGCATTCCTGAATCCCAGCCAGCACCTCTGTCCTCCAGCCAGATGCACTGAGCTGTTCCCCACGGAGCTGTGGGCAGTAGTGGTACATGAAGGACTGTGAACAGGTTAGGAGCCAACCCTAGGGAGATAAGATTGGATTCCAATTAGAGAAGGGTGCTTAACACAGAGGCAGGACTTGGACAGCCTCTCTGCAAGCAGGCTGTGATGCAGTCAGCCCCTGCCTGCAATGCCTGGGACCATCTGACCTCTGCCTTCTTCCGAAATCACTGGCAAGCTCAAGAAAGTGTAGGGATCTGACTATGACTGTCCAAGTAAGAAACAGCTGAAGCATGTCTGGCACAGATCCAGCCCACGCTGACTAGCTAACATGGACATTTCCTAGCCATCACGTGGCCATCAGAGACCATTCCCAACAGAATATCTGCAGGCAGCACCAGTACTGCAGATTTAAAGGACTTCTTAAAATAGATGGAGACCAGTTGTCAGTTTGCCTCAATGCCCAGAGACATCCTTGGGCACGTGTAAATCTGGTTATACTCAGTATAACCCTCTCACGTGCTTCTTCTGTTGTGTCATATTTGGGTTTCAAATGACACTTGCAGTACTGGGCCTGTGATAGATCCAGCAAGAGATCTCAGCCTCTAACGCACCACTTACTTCACCACTTATTTTCAACCAGATGCAGATGATGGAGAGCCACTCGAGACAAGAATGTGTCATCAAAATGTACTACAGAAAAGTCAGAGACCTAAAGGAGGATGGGAAATGGAAATATTCTTCCTCCCTTCCTTGGGGTATTGTGGGGATAAAGTTTTCAGCGGGGCTGCATGGACACCACTCCTTCAGCTGACAGCACAAGGTTCTATATGGAAAAAGCACCGTGTAATTACCTCATGCCAATCACACAAAAGGGGAAGCAGATAACCTGGAGGGAAGGGAAGCAATCAATGATGTCATTCTAGGCTTCAGAAAGAGCAAGTCATCCAGAGCAGCTACTCTGACTACTTCACCACAGACAGCTTTAGTAAGAGGTTCAGGAAAGATTTTGCTGTAAGAATTCTTTAGGGTTTCCAAATCTAAGCAGGATTCTACTGGTTAATGCAGCAACATTCCACCTGCACCGGAAGATCCAGCACATCCTCTTTGGTAAATTAATCCAGCTACTGCAGCATGCTGATTTATCCTTTATAGCTCAATATTGCAAATCTGTTTTCAAATCACACCTTCTTTTATCCTTGTAACATGCTCTACAATAAAGCCAGCTGTTTTGACACATCAAGAACACATGGATTGCCTTCCCATGGGCGCTGTGGTTTCCAGCATGGATGTGGTGGCATTGCCATAGCACCAGCACCAACCTCATGCACCTCCCCAGTGTATCTGAAGGGCAACAGGGCATGGCTTGATGTCATGGACTGTAGCACTAGGGCCTGTGGGAGAGGAGTGTTGTGGGCACTGACTATCTGCAGAAAATCTTTGTGATGCAGTGGCAGCAGCTCGTGGTCCTGGCACTGATGTGTGCTGTGTATGTGTAGCCATGAGCTACTGGAGTGAATCTGAGCCTCAGCATGAAACATGTCCATCTCCCACTGCTGCTATTTCTAGCAAGAGATGAGTCTTAAATCCCTTGATATGGTAAAAGAAGGGTCCCTCAAATGTAAAGCTAGAGAAACAAATTCTCTACTTTTTTTAAATACATCTCCATGCTTTATATGATGTTTCTCAGTATATTAGACTTCCTTCAGATTGATATATTAAGAACAAAAGGTTATGAAATGTCTGAGCTGAGATGAGTATCTGGACTACAACATATTCACCTTGTAAATCTGGTTTCATGTGTCTCTGTTTCCAGCACATTTACACATTTCTCCAAGACCATTATTTCAAACAAGTCTTTTCCCGGTTTATTTTCCCCTCTCTTAGCTACTTTGTTTTTTTTAAAAGTTCAAAATTAAAATTTATACATAGTCAGTTTATTACATCAGATCTTTTAATTAATACCTTGTTAAAGGGCTAGTAATAGCTTGCTGAAAATTTCAATTGGCCTTGCTTTCCATTTGACATTAATGAGTCTATTTTCCTGTACAATTAGACCTGCCTTAAGTGACCGCTCAGGAGAATGGGCAAATCTCTGATTTAATGTAAATGACTTTAAATAAATAAAATGCAACCTTCACTGTAAGCAGCCAACAGATGGGTTCAAATTAAGCATATCAGTGAGCCATGAATAGGTTAGGAGTTGGAGACGCTTTAAAAGATTTAAGAACCTTGGCTTGTTTACAGCATCACTGTGTCTTGAGGAAGGACTGTAATTCTGTTTCTTGTTCTTAAACCTGCCATCAAAAGCTTTGAATGTTGTGGCATGTACAAAGAAAAGCAAAAAATGAGGTGAAAATACTTAGTACAGTTGCAGAGACAATGATTTAAAAATTAAGAATTGCATATACAATTGAGTACGGCCATGGTCCAAAAATTTGCATGTGCACATATAATTAGGGGCTGTATCACAGAGAATAGGTACAAGGTGGTTCAATGCAGTTTGCATGGGTGATCTTAGCTCTGGCACTTCCCAGCTCTGAGTGTCTGCCTCTGCAATCCCACAGTTGCCTTTTATCATGACTTGCTGTAAATAATTTCCTGCAGGACCCATGACATGCTGGTGCGGCTGCCTGGCAGCTTCCCCGGAGCCAGCTTGAGTGAGGGAGGCCCAGCAGGGAAATGTAAATGGTACTGGGGTGAGTGTAAGAGCATCTTGCTGGTGGCTCTGGTGAAGTGATGGGCCTGGCCTTCCCAAAGGTGAACATTCCCATCACTACCAAATTATATCCTTACCAATAATTGACTTGAAGAAAAGGCCAAGACCGTGGCAGCAGACAGGGAGGTGCAATGGGCAGACTGTCTCCTAAGTTTTGGCAGCCAAGACACAAAGCCAGTTTCTAAGACTGATGGGGCAGAGATTTTTAATGTGGTTTTATGTGTTTTCTTTTAAAAAATTCAACACTGCAGCCCTCTACTGTGCTTGGGGTTGGAAAAGTGATTAACAATACTCTGTACAAGCTATCATTCTTTGAAATAGGAGCATGTGTAGCAATTTAATGCGTACCATTTAAAAACAGAAAATATTTTTATATAAACAAGTATTTTTATTGTGCCAAATCAAAATGAGGAATATAATCAAATAATTCATAGTAAACGTGGTCAAAAGTACTCCTATATGTGTGTTCAAAGAAGAAGAAAATATATGTAATATTTTCTAGTGTGAAAAAGCTATAAAGAAAACCTGTTGGAAAAAAAACCCAGAAAACATTTCATCAGTGTGCTGAAACAAAAATAAAAAATAAAATACTTTCATTGATTCTAGAAAACATGGCAGCAGAGAGGAAAATACAGGCTTCAGCAAAGCCTGCAATTCTCAGAGGCTCTTGTAAATACAGCTATAATTTTCCTTCTTTCAGTGAGTGGTAGAAGATGAAGGAGAGGAAGGTGTGTAGGCAGAAGCAGAGGCAGAGTTCATATTTTCACAATTATGCAATTACCCATGGAGGCATCCTGTGGACGTTTGACTTCATTAAACCCTGCAGGACTGGGGGCTGTGGCAGGATGCCCTAGAGCCGCTTGCTGACAGTGACTCTCACAGCTTGCAGGCTCTCTGGGCTCGCTCCCTCCATCTCCTGTGACAGTGACAGTCCTGCCTGTGGCCAGGAAGGCAGTCAGGGACTGGAGGATGTGGTATTCCCTGGCCTGCATTCTGCTTGCACAGCCAGCATAGAGTGGAAGCATTAAAGCATGCAAATTTGTGGTGATGAAAGCAATTTTTTATCAGTAAACATTTCCACTATAGATCAGAGAAAGGAGAACATCAAATGTGCTTTCCCCTTCCCTTGGTGTTCAAATCACTGCTTTCAGAAGTGATGGGACCATGTTCTTACTCTTGTTGCCTTTGAAAAAAGAAGTCCAAACCTCTGTGTGACCTTACCTTGACAAACTGCTTTCAGCATCTCCCTTTTTGCCTGTGTTCTTCAGCTTTGCTTAGCAAAAATGTTTGCTGAATTTGAGTGGAATTTACAAAGAGTTTTGAGTCAATCAAAACTACGTTTTCTGGAGGACAATCTGTCACAAATGATTTCCTACTCCGGATCTGTCATATGCCACTGGGCAAGTCTTTTGCCTTCTTGATACTTATCTTAAGCTGTTTGGCAATGCATCATATTTCTTAATAGCTTACAAAAGAGTCAAATAAAAAAACATTTTTAATTTGACAAACAGATTACAAATAAGCTTTTACATTATCTGAATGGCTCTAAAGCTAACCCACGTATTTCTAAGTGATTTGTCTAGACAACGGATGAGTCAAGCCTTTTATCCATTCTGTTTCATACAATAATCAGTTCTGCTCAGTTAAGATTTCATTTAACATTACTAAATTGAATGCCTTTCATTACTACGTGCTGTTTAATTTAACACTGTATTGACATCTTGCATACTAATTCACTTTTTGCTCAGGGTAGAGTCATAAACCCGTTTGCACAACGTGAGAAGAACAACACCATCCATTGTATATGCACTAGTAGTGTCCTCAAAGATGAGACTACAGAATCCAAGATATCCCATTGGGCAAAATAAAAAAGCGCTAAGAAGATGAAAGGAAGCTCAGTGATGAATGGGAAATGCTGCTGCTGAAACCTTTCTTTATTACCATTCTCTGTCATTTTCAATTGTTCTGTCCCAATGAGTAACGAGGACTTCATCGCTTTTGCCAAGCTCCACTGCAAGCTGCTGCTGTGACTAACACAGGTTAATCACAGGACAGGCAGGGGCTCCTCGCCTCTGGCAGCAGGAGGATTTCAACCGCCCTGTGACTTCTCTTGGGTGACCTTGAGAAAGGAGTCCCTGCCTATGACAGCAATGATGTTAAAACGTCTCTTAGTTGAAAACATCTCCCCCATGCTCTACACCCAGTTTTAACTGCTCAGTCCTCCCTACTGTTTTCTTTAGGCTCCAGTGCATATTACTGAGACTACACAGCAACAGAACCACCAGGAAAAGGAACCACTTCCCTGGTCAGGACATCCACAGTCACACTTGGCCTCAAATCTCTGGGATACATCCTACAAATCAGTGTAAAAATTCCTATTCCGACAGAAAATAGCACTGCACTAAAGATCAGAGTAGAAATAATAATGCCTCCGGCTCTTCAAATCTAAAACTTTATTCCAATCATGATAAATACTTCAGTATTTAGCTGGCCTCACAAAAAGATAGTTAGTCTTACAAAAATATCTCAAATCTCAAAGCAGATTTCCTTTATTTTGCAGTAAGTATGGGTACTCCCACACATGTGAGGTCAGGTGGTAGCTGTAAACATCCCCATAAATATGGCCAGAATACATAAGTATCAGATCATATACATACAAACAGTAAGGGAATTAATTGTCTGTATGTGGAAATGGTTTTGCACCTTATGGTTGATGTTTTAAAAGCCATTGTCAGTGTCTCATAATAGGTGGTTTGCCTTTGGCTTATTTGACAACAGAGCTGGATATACCAGTAGCACCATGAATATGCTAAATAATCAATCATTAATCAATACATGGCTGGGTTCTTTTCTCATATTGGTCTTAGACTGGTTGTTTACAGAAAGCAAAATCAGGTACTGTGTAATTTCATATGTTTTGCAATAAATTCCTGATGTATATGCATGAAGAACTAAATGGTGACACTGCATAGGTGGGGAACCACAACCCTGCTCCCTAGCTTCACCATCTGCTTTCAGAGCTGGTGACAATTAATTTAATAATCACCCATTTACCATTTTGTTTGGCCTTCACTCATCTCTTGAAGTCTTTCTCCTTGATAAAACTGACTAACATGAATTAATTTTAAATAGACCTTTACAAAATATGTAACATTTTCTAGGAATTTCTGATACCCTGACATTCTGTTGAGACGCAGGAAGAAGGAAAAACTGATCTGCATTTTAAAAATTTCCCTGCAATGTGTCAAACAAATCTAAATATAGGACAGTGGAATCTTTAGTTTAGCAACATTAAAATTTTACGTTGTGAAAATGTTTATACACTGTATACTAAATATTACATTCTGCTATTGTGTTATAAATACAATGCTGCCAATGCAATACAAGGCCATAACTTAAAAAAAAATTGAAATTACAAACCTCAACTAAATATTTTAGCTACAGAGATAAATATATTTTGATATTATGAAAACAGTTTCTTTCAACACAAGGATGTATCTTGATTAAGTGTTTTTATTGCATTTTTGGCAACTTTTAATTTAGCTGTACTGCATTTATCTGACATGAATCTCTTCTGTCAAAAAATTATCTGTTCTATTTCCAGTGTACAACACCAGTAATTCTAACACTCATGAGATTCTTCACATTTCCTTGCCAGACCCTTTCTTAGAAATTGGAAAGGGCAGATGGGATTTGTGAGAGAAAAGGATACTTTCTGAACGTATAGCCCAAGGGCATGAGAAAAAGTCAACATTCTCCAAATAGATTTTCACTAGCTATTGCCTTTGTTTTCTCTGCAGCTCCTCTCATCTTATTAAGCCTGAATCATCCTCAATTGTTGTCCCTGAGTACATTTTTCAAAATGAAAGAATGTCCTTAATAAAACCTTTGGGGAACCCATGGTTGTAATGAAAGTGCTCTTTACATCTATCGAACAGCAACGAAGCCGATCCATCCACCATGCAAGGACTCTGATCTTAAAAGTGACCGAAAATCTGTAAAACACGAATGAAAATAATTCCTTTTATGTCAGTACGAATGCAATGAAAAGTGGAATTAGGATCCTATAAAAAAACCACTTCACTGCTCCAGCCACAACTGGTTTCTAACTGCAGCACTGCAACATTAATATCTGATATTTACAGTATGTAAATGTTACAGCTATAAGGCCAGAACAAAAACTAAGGTACCTCACATATGACACATCTCTATAGACCTTGTACATTAATATATTTTTATAGGAATATCTGAATTTCATCTTCTGGAAACTGATTTCTTTTACAGCACCAGAGCAGAATGGTCCATCTCCCCTGCATTTCAGATCAACAGGGTAATAGGATGAAGTGTATTTTAAATTCCCTCTGTATTCATTCCTTAATTTGAATAATGCTGTTAACTTCTCTTTCATTTTATTTTTTTTTCCAAATTTTATTTTGGAGAAGTTGGCACTTGCTGGGTTTTGGACTAAAATGTAACATTCCATCAAAAGGAGCGATTTTTGACAAACTTATCAAATATGTAATTGTTGCACACACTTGTGAAAAAGTCTTCTCTTAAACTGAGTCATTATGTAAGTTAACAACTTTAATAATGTAGTGCTGTATTCTGCAAGAACTCTGTCTCAGGTTACTTGTTGATGACAGCAAGTTGGTTTTTAAACGATGCAAAAGCTTCCAAACCAGCATTTTGAAAGCAGGTGAATAACCTGTAGACTGTAAGTATAGAATATAAACGCAAGTGGGTCCAGACAGTGTTTCACAACACGCTGCATATTTCAAATAACTGAGGAAGAGATATTCCCTTCTCTGTTTACCATAAATTTATTACAAAGAGTTCTCTCAATTTAAATACAGAACATTATTGCAGTCATTTTGCTCTTTTTCCTGCTCACAAATTTCTTGCAAGATGATCCTGGTTTTCTTTAAATATATGCATTATCTCTGCTTATTATCTATCAGTATTACAATTACACACACAGGTACCATTGAATCATTGGGGTTTTTTTCATGTAGGTGGGAAATTTTTCCAGCAATGAGCAAGAAGCAGCCAGGAATGTACAGCAATCAAGAGCAGGGACAGGGCAGGAGAGACACCCTGCAGGAAGACCTGGATAGGCTGGAAGAGTGGGCTGACAAGAACCTTGTGAAGTTCAACAAGGGCAAGTGTAAGGTCCTGGGAATGCAAAGTCCAGGAGTGCAGCACAGGCTGGGATCTACCTGTGTGGGGAACAGCTCTGGGAAAGGGACCTGGGGGCCCTGAGGAGCAACAGCTCGAGGGTGAACGTTGTGCTGCTGTGGCAGAGAAAACCAACAGGATGCTGGTCAACAGGGGCATGACCAGCAGAGAGAAAGAAGTCATTGTCCCACTCTATCCATGAAGTTGTGATTGTCAGGTCACATCTGGAACATCGTGTTCAGTTTTGGTCCCTGCTCTGCAAAAAAGGATATGGACAGGCTGGAGAGGATCTAGAGAAGGGTGCAAAGCTGATAAAAGGCCTGGGCAGCCTGCCATATGAGGAAAGGCTGAGAGAACTGGGTTTGTTCAGTCTTGAGAAAAGAAAGTTCAGGGGAGACCTTACCACAATGTTCAGTTTTTAAAGGGTGGCTACAGAGAAAACGGGGACTTCCTTTTCCAGGGAATCACATGGAAAAGACAATGGGTGATGGGTACAAGCTGCTCCTGGGGAGATTCTGATTAAACACAATTGGAATATTTTTCACAGCGAGAACAATCAAGCATTAGAATAATCTCCCCAGGGTAGTGATGGATTCCCCAATATGGGACACTTTTAAGATTCAGCTGGACAAGGTGCTGGACCAACCTGTCCAGACCATGCTTTTGCCAAGAAAGGCTGGACCAGATGATCCTTGGGGTCTCTCCCCACCTGGTATTTTGTGACCTCATGATTCATACACTTGTTTATCCACATGGTAACCTGTAATACTTTTTGCATGAATAACAAACATTACTTCAGTTTGTGAATAAATCTCATGTGAGTGTGTCTGCAACAGGAAATGTATGGATTATTCCAATGGCTCTTTGGCATCAAACAAATTTGAATGAATCAATACCCCTAAGCCTAGCACTGACACTACACATTTTAGAGTTGTTGAGTCACTAGAAATTCCAGGTTATGAGGATGAAAGTGAAAATACCCATCCGAAGTTACCACTGGGACAGCACAGTATCCCTGAGGCTGCAGCCTCCTCACTCATTGCCAGGCTCATGATCTGGTTCTGCAGGGTCCAGCTCTGCAAAGACCCATGTTTTACTACTGTTCCACATTTAAAAGGGATGTCGCATGTTACAGCAATGAGGAAAAATTAACACTGGGCATGTGTTCTGTGGCACAGTGATGCTGTGTCTCAGATTGCTACCTCTGCTCTGTACACTCATGGAACAATACAGCTTCTGCCCCAGAAGAAAACAGAAATCACTGATTCCCTCTTTCAAGTAGAAAGATAGAGGCAGAAAGAAGATTCAGCCTAACGTTGTGCATGTCCTTTGACCCCACCTTGAGTCTAAAACAGGTCAGCTGCTGAGCTCACCACATCCTTCTCCACCTTTCACTCAGGGGAGTATCTCCCTTCTCCCCAGCCTTCCTGAAGGCTCTCAGCAGAAGCTGTCACAGGTGCCTGAGGAAGGAAAAATCCCCAAAATAAACACTGCTCCCACACATCTCTCATCTGTCTTTCCACGCATAGCGGGCAGTAGGGAAAGAAATTTTCTTTTGTCATATTTGGAAAGCTTTTTTCTTTTTAAAAGTGTAAAGCTTGATATTTACTGTCAGTAGTGGGATGTTTCAGCTGAACAAAATAGTTTCTTTGCTGTGGATCTATAAATAACCTTACTGAGTAACTGAAAAACAGGAAGGATACATTTTATCCTTCCCAAAATATATACACTTCTTACCACTAGGTGAACAATTTTATTCTATTTGGAACTAGCAGTGAATTTCCTAGTGTGTGTCTGGTCTCTGGTGTAGGAAAACAACAAATAAAAGTTAGTTAGAAGAAAAAAGATGTATTTTTCCAGATTAAGCTTGAGAAGTTTTTCTTGTCTAAGGACATAAGCCCATTATTTGGTAATTTTTAAATTTTTCTCAGATTATATGTTCTCAGCAGTATTTTGGAAGGAAATCTGGTGGTGCACAAACATTAGCATAATAATACAGTTTTATTGCCTAAATCCTCTCTGAAAATTCAGGTGTTACAGTCTCAGCATTTCTGCAGCACAATAAATTCCCAAAGCACACCACAGGATTTCCTACATCAACTCTTTGCTATAAAAGCACACTGAGTGGCCACCAGAAAAGTACTGTCAAATGAGGAACTGAACGATAAAGCTCTTCTAGGGAAAAAACCAGAACAACAACAAAAAAAACAACACAAAAGCAAACAAATAAAACCAACAACAACAAAAAAACCCTAGTAATCTTTGCTAAACAAAACTAGCTGTCATGGCCAGTGCCCTTCTCATTCACTTAATTTCTTTATCAGATCATAAAATTTGATTATTTTTCTTTTATCTTGTCTTGAACCATGGCGCTTGCTCTATGAGAGAAAACACCGATTGTCCTTTTCAATTGTTCACAGAGCAGCAGCTTTGTGTGCCGCCACTGCTAACATATCTATGAATCCTTCTGCAGGGACTCAAAATCTTGCCAAAGTAGAAATTGAGTAGTGAAAATATTTCATTTTTCCCATTTCATGGTCCCTAGCTTTAGCCTCCTCAACCTGCTTCCCCATGTCAAATGAACATGCACTGATTTAAAGCTGAGAGGATGTGCTGAAGAATTACCAGTTAACGAGCTGGACTACACTGCATATTTTTACCACTATTCATTGCAGTTAGAACTCTTTAACCACATTGATATACCACCATCACTCTGAGTTTTAACAGAGATGCAGGTACTCCAATGTAAAGCTGTTTATTACCAGGGTAACTTGACCTTCTCATACAGCAAATGTTCTTTCACACTAATACAATTGCAGAAGGGGAACACCAGTGTCATTGGTAACACCAGGTTTTAAAACTGGAAAATGGTGCCTAATGACCACTTGTTAAATATCTGTAACAAAAATAAACTAATGCAATGACACCTTAGTTTTTTCCATGAGTTGGGATTTGCTCTGCATCTGCCAGCTCACTCTCCCCACCACCACAGCACTTGCTCAGAGTCAAGCTCAGTAACAGCTGCTTAAGGAGCACATGGGTTAAACACGCCGAGTTTTTCTGGCTCACTCATGGGAGAGTCTCCTTTCAGTACTTTCCTGGCTCTCATTCAGGGTGGACCCAAACAGTGATGGATATAGAGGTTCTTCACTCAGGCTTGCTCTCGCTGCCCTCCTGCACACCAGGGACAAGAGTTACCTAGGCAGGCCTTCAGTTCTGATTTCAGCATCCTGCTCCGTATTGCATGAAGGTGCCAAATTTGCATGGACTGGCTTGTGGACCAAGCATTGCCAGCGACAGCAAAGTCTCCAAAAACAATAGCTGGGGTAGAGGACGTAAAGAATAAGAAGAGTGAGTAGCTGACAACAGTCTGCAACCTCACAGTGATGTTAGCATTGAAAAAAAGTCCCCATTCATTCTGTCTTATCTGACAGCCTCAGCTTTACAGTGTCTGGAAGCCAGAGGAAGGGATCAATAGACATTTGCTGACAGCTGAGATTTTGTTTTAATCCATCCACAAATGGTTATGTTTTGGTAGCAGATGTTTCTGTACAGGTCTGAAATCACAAAGAGAAGGCCAGCTAGCCCTTTACAGCACTCGTGGTTTAAACAGCAGGAATACTGCTTGCTGCAAAGCAGGCTTCCAGTTTCCACTGGCAAAGTCCACCCTGGTGACAGAGACACAATTGCCATGCTCAGGTTGAAATAAATGTATTCTGCAGGTAGGCTTTTAAATAGAGAGAATGTAATTTATTAGAACAAATTACATCCCTGAAGGAAGTAAATAAGCTTTCAAGGACATAAACTGTCTTCTAAATGTAGTAGTTAAGGCATGATGAATTGTGTATTTGTAAATACCACTTGGAGCCTGGATGTTGAAGTTGCTATATAGAAGTACCAGCTTGTTTTAATAATTTTATGGTCAAACAGTATCCAAAAGCCAATGAATTCACACGAATTAATTTCTACACTGTATTCATTTAGTTTTCTTTCAGGACAGGTACACAGCAAATTTCTATAAATCTTACATCAGAATGGAATTGATAATATCTAAAAGAAAACCTTAGCCTGAAAGAATTGTTGGTTACATGTGTCCAAAGCATCTGGCCTGTGTTCGTGATAAAGATGTGAGGTTTCAAGCAAGAATGAGCAAAGAGAACCCAACCTATCTCAAATCTTTAAACCAGTCTAAAAGCTTTGATTCTAAAATGACAAACAAATATAGTCAACTCAGATTCACAGTCAAGTTATGGACAGCAATGTTTGGTGAAACCTTTTGAGATGGTCACCCAAATTGCTGGGCCTCTTTCCTTCAGCCACCTGACAGGTGTGCTTGGTGCCTGAGTGTTTATAGAGTATCAGTCACTGTGATACTGTGGGCTGGTTGAAAACCAAAGAAAAGGAGTGTTTGAAAAAGGTATTTCCATTAAAACAAAAAGTTGGGTTTTTTGTGCTTCCAGCTGACTCTAAGACTGCCTCAGTTGTAATACCTGTGCTTTACCTCCTGGACTTCAGTTACATTATAGATTCATTTCTTGGTTGTTTTTTTGTGGTTTTGGTTTGGTTTGTTTTTTTTGTTAGACTTTTCAGTCTAACAGGACACTCTTTTGTTAGACTTTATTGCCATTTCTGTTACTTACACAAAAATGTCTCCACAAAAACCATGTTCTCCAGTCTTAACATTCCTTTGGCCTATATGAGAACTTTCATTCCAATTTCTAATTTCAGTAAAGGCACTGCACAAAAGCTGCTGAATTATTCAGAACTATATGTAACTGGTACAAATTCTCCAGGCTCTGTCTAGTTTAATTAAAGGTAAATCCCAGCAGACATTGTAACTGCAATGAGGGAGTAAACAGGAAGAGTTAAACAACTTGTAAATGGAAGACAAATAAAACCCCACCTTCTGTAGATAGCTTCCCCCCTCATTTATATCAAAGCATTCACCATCAGCTTACCTAAATTCTGTTCATTTAGAAAAGCCTACACCATTACATGCAGGATTGATTTTCATGAAGACACAGCAGAAACAGATGGCTATTCACAGTAGCTTGTCAGAGTAAGAAATGAATCAACTCATTATTTATCTGGGGCCTGATCTCTCTGAGGCATAAAAAAGCTGGAAGTACCTGCCTTAGGAAGTGTTTTCAGTGTGACTGTGTTGCCACTGCGGAATATAAACCTACCATGGGATTACAGCAATGACCCTGTCAGATCCAAAGCATGTGGACATCTGAATTCGGGATGTTTTGTCTCAGACTGAATCCCACAACTTCATCAGTGTCAAGAGGGGCTGCAGGTCTGTTCTGTGCAACTGGCCAGGCACTGAGGGGAATATTTACATTCCAAAGCACTGAACTTGAAGAACAGTTAGAGGCACAGCTGACTGTGAAGAACAGCTGCACCTGTTATCATCAGAAAACTCAACAGAATAAAAGAACTTCTAACAACTGCCATAAGCAGATGTTAAAAATGGGATCTCTTGGGAAATGTAAAGCAAACATTACCTACAGTATGCTGACTAAATTTAAGTATCTGTCATGACTACGCTTGAGCTAAGTCCACTGCAAGAAGGAGCTGGGTAACCACAGGAACACTCCCTTTTACCTTTGAAAACGTCACTTTCAATCCCATTCCTTGGGATGTTTGCATGTGGGATGGTGCAACCATTCAGCTCCTGTGCATCCTTAGACCAGCAGAAAGACTTGCCTTCTCCCTGTGTCATTCATGCAGGTGTCAATAGGATGGTAGAGGTGAAAGAGAACTCAGCCATGGGTAGAGGCAAGCCTCCATTCCCAAGATGAAAACCATTTGGGGATCCCATTTGGGCTTCTCACACTGCCTTGAGAAGGTGGCATAGAGGCCTCATGCTCTCAAAGTAGGCTGGGAAAGCCATATCCATCTTTGTTTCTCTGTTGGTGGGATGAGGGGATGGATTCTTTATCAATTTATGTCCATAGCAAAGCACAGTGACAATCCTCTTCAAATCAGATGTCACACTCTGAGGGGAAGTGGGGTGAAGTTCTGCCAGCTTGACTGACCATCTTTCATTTGTGTTGAATTTCAGGACTAGGTTCACTTGCCCACACATAGGCACCTGGAGCCATTTTAGATGCTTCAGTAGTATCCTGCTTGACCTCTAGTGCCAGAAAGATACAGAACTGCAATTAGCCCTGTGTCATCTTAATCAGCCTCATGCAAATAGCTCAGATGTTGTTGGGCTCCTCTGACAGCAGAAGGGGATCCTGGTTTAGAAAGGATAGGTAATCCCATAAGAGGACAGAAACCCTGTTTAACTGATCTTTTATACAGCTGCAATTCCACATCCTTGCTATTGGAAGCATTAGACAGCATTCAGGCTAACCCATTTTTGAAAGCTAAAATATAAACAGATTTGCCCAAAATATTTATTAGATTGCCTAAAATTCATCAAACTTCTAAGAAATAAACCTATTTATGAGCACTTTAAAAGCAGAGTGGTGCATTCATTTCCTAAATCCTTGGAAAGAAAAGTATTCAGATAGAAGAGCAGAGAAGAGGAACAGAAATACTAGTCATGTCTCAGTGGTTTGTGGAAAAATAATATGTGGAACAAATATGTAGTGTATTTCCTTCTTTTAAGGATGCTATTACCCTACAAAGTGCAATATTTCATATGGCCCGGCAGGGAAGACTACTGCTAAAATCTACAGACTTGTAGTGAAAGAGAAAATTCTCTGTGCACTGAAATTTTGGATGTCTGTGGCAGTGAAGTGATAATGGATGTAAGCAAGATTTGGAATACACTGAATAACTGAAATGAATGCAGAACAGGTTGTTGCTGCCCATTGACAGCTTAGTCATAATTTAAGCAACTGGGCAGGGACGAAAGGCAGGAGTGGAACTCAAGACCCTCTCTCCATTCAGGGGAAATGTACCCATAGTTTTGGAGGAATATTGGGCAACACAAAATACATTTACAACAGGCTTCTTTCTCACCATCTGAAGAATGAAGTGAATGGCATTTTCTTGATCTCAGCTGTTTCCTTGGGATGTATCAGAGACAGGATCTAAGAGAAGGGCTAAAATTGTTGAGGTTATTCAACAGAGACTGGTTTTACTGATTACTAGCTAGTTAGAGCTAAAAAAGCTAGCGTCATAGCTTGAAGTGTGATTTTTTAGGAGTCAATATTTTCTCTTGAAAGTCTGTAATTCTGCAATAACAATTACTTTTAGCTGAACTAAGGCTACGAGTCAGTCCTAGTGGCCAGAGCTATGAATGCTTTACTAGCACTGACATTCTGACTATCTGTTATCACCCATACCAACACTGGAGTGGGCATGTGAACTCACCCCCACTTGCACAGCAGCAACCCTTAACTGTGCTGTTGCACCATTGTGTTGGACACAAACGTGGCATCCAGTGTTTTCAAACAGATGAATTTAAAGGTAGATATCCAAAATCCTTATCTAGACAGATCAGTTATTCCATTCTGAGTGGCTTGCCATCGATAGTTTTTATTCTAACTAGGAAATCACACTGCTTTTACCAGACTGCCAAAATACAAGGCCAGATGTTCAGTGTCATATACTTGGGTATCAAGACTTCGGCTTCTGCAAGTCTGATTGCTTTCCATGCAAATAAATAGCTTTACCTCTTTTTGTAAATTCATGTAAGCATTAGGAGGTACAAGGAAAATGAAGGTGCAAGGTTCATATTTAAAAGACTAAATGACGAGCATGTCTATCCTGATAGCTGTTTAAAATCACGTATAAACACTTCCTTATCCAGTTTTCCTATCTGCATTAGTATATTTATGTTCAAACGTAAGTATCTGCATTTTTAAATACACGTATTCTCTCATCTTGTACAAGTGCTGGAAATGCTCCCATACCTGGCAGAGGAAAACAGGATGTGGGTGGCAATTTTCTCCAAACATTTTATCAGGCAATTTTCAGACACCTTGGATTATAGATTTTCTTTCCTTGCTATAGAAGAACAACAATAGTGCTATTAAAGCTATTAAAAGATAATAGCTGATACCTACAGAGCTAGAGAGGGCTGGGAAAATGGGAGAAAAATAGTTCTGGTTTAGGCAACTGAGACTAATCCTGTAATATGCTGAGCTACCCCAGCTCTTCTTTTGGTAGTGGATGGAGCCCAGACTGGCTGCAGTCAGTGAGCATGAATTTCAGTTCTTGGTACCCGATCACTAAGACATAGCTGGCTGCAGCACATCTAGGGCATGGTCCTGGATTAGTGGTCTCAGAAACCCAGACTTTATCTGTTCACAGAAAGCAGGGGAGACCTGTTGGGTGCGGACAGGTTGGAGATGGCAGTCCCCACTGAGCCACATCCCTGCAAGGATGGATACGGAGCCCCTTGGCTGTCTGCATCACCTGAGACCATGCTGTGCTACCCCAAGCAGCTTCTGCATGAACTGCTACATCTGCGTGGCACAAGGGCACAACACAGCTCCGTTTAGTTTGTGGTTCTTCGCAACATTCTCTCACATTGATCTACTGCTGGTAATTGAAAAACAGATCAAAATGCTTCACCCATTACCAGAAGGAAAGTAGTCATGATTGTACAAGAAAATAATGAGAAGAATTGGACCCTGATCCCCCAGACCTCTGGCCTAAGCAAGAAGCAGCCCTATTTGTAAAATGCTCTTGTTACTGTTCATTAATATAGATATAGAAGATACCTGGTTATCAGCTCTATTAGTGAACAGTGAAGACACCACAAAATCACCAGTAAGGCTGGTATGAAAGAAACTGCCATTTTTGATGTTTTATGATAAAGAAATTATTGAACAGGTAAAACTATTTTCCTGCATTTGGTTATTAAAATTAGAGCATCACAGGTCTGATGAAGTGGGGGCATGGAGCAAGAATACTGACCATAAATAGAACTTGATCAAGAGTGAAAGGAAAAAGCCCTGCTGTATTTTTGAGCTAATAAAGCCCTTATGGCCTTCAGAAATAGTTTGTGCATATCTTCTCAAATTCTGCAGTGAAAACTTGGAGCTTCTTGCAGTGTCTTGCAAAAAGGCATTTACCACTCTTTGAGATGACCAAGAGTGCTCCTCTTGGTTCAGTCCAGAAGGACTCAAGATTTAGGTCTCTGTCAGAGACCCAGAGCTATGCATCCTCAGGCACACGAAAGGCCACTCACTAGATGCCAAAATATGGCAACTGAGTGTTGCCCTGAGACTGGACCCGGCAGATCCTTCTTCCAGCTCTGCTACAAATTTTCTCTGGGACTTGGGTCAAACTCCTAAGTTAATTCCTGTAAAGAGACTCAATTTCTATTAACTTCAGTGGGAACATTGATTCTTAAAGAACTGGATTCAGCTAGCCTAATTTAGATACCTTATCTGTGCCTGCAGTTTAGATGCCTAGTGAATAAGTTCTCCAGAAATCCAGGCAGACAGGATCTTCCTTTGAAGACATCTCACCACTGACTGAATGGCAAATATCAGATCTTTTTTTAGGATAACTGTTTTGCTTTGGTATTTAAAATGCAGCACATTAGACGTCTGCAGTTAGATAGACTGGATTTGATAGTTTAGATATGTGGATGTGAACTGTATAATTTAAGTTTAAAAAACCCCAAGACGCACAGACTTTGCGGTTAACTCGTACATGCATTTCTGAGCAGGCTGAGCATGACTGTGGAAGCCATATGCCCCAGATGTCCATTTCAGCAAACACACCATTTTGGTGGTACAGACACACAGATAACAGGAAAAAGGGCAGTGAGTGGAATTTATGGCAGACCACTGAAGATGTTGGCATTAGGTTACACAATGCATTTAACTGATATGATAATATTCATATGACCTAATTGCACGATAAACCAATGTTTAAGAAACACACAGCTCTGAAGATGGAAAGTGAGCAATTAACTGAAAATTATTATTGTAATTTAAAAGCACCATCTGTGTTCATCAAACAAATTATTATTCTTCTTCTATCATCCTAATTAAAAAAAAAAATTGAAACAACATGAAATTTTCAGCTCGCAAAATGATCTGCTCATAACCAGAGCAAGCAGCAGACTAAGAGAATGCAGCAGAAATGACTCAGTAGATTATACCAAATAGCATCTGAGAGAACCATGATTTTCCTTCTGGAACATATAGAAACAAGATGGAATTTAACAAACAAATTTTCCAGTGTGAATTGGTCTCCTAGCTGTATATGAAAGTTCAAAAAAGAATAAAGTCTAAGCCATGCTACCTCACCAAAAAGTTCTCCAACACTGCAGTAAACACAGATGAAAGATTTGGGCATTTTATCCTTTATTCTCATATCAAAAACAGTTGTTTGGTCTATGCTCTTCAAAATTTGTGACTGGGATTCACCTCATCTAGCTTTAGACTTTTGCAGTCTAGACAGCTACATCTGAGCCCAATGCCTTTGGCTTGCTTTGTACTCAAAGGGGAGCAATAGGTAATCTGAAGTGCAATTCAGCTGTCCTATTTAGGAGGCCTAATTTTAGGTTAAGATGAATCACATTCCAGAAGTGTCTACATCTCTCCATCAACTAGAAAGGGAGCTCAGATGTGAAATTTCTGCATCTTATTTTTTTACTCAGTGAACACTGCTTTAGGAACTGAATCTTAATTCTCACAGGCTTCATTTTATGCTGTGTAAAAAGGGAGAAAAACAAAGTTTAAAAAAAAAGGAAAGAAAGAAATCTTGTGGAGGCTGGAACAGTTTTAGAAGACTGAAGGCAACATTGAACCCATCTGGAGCAAAGGTAAGCTGGTGTTTAGTGTCACATTAATAGAAAACTAGAATTCCGCCTGAAGGAAGGAATTAGTTTGTGCTTAAGACTTCTGTGTCACCAGAGAAGCTTCTCCCACAGCCATATCATTGATCTCTGAGCTATCAGGATTACAAGGAGCAATTCTGGCTTCTTTCTGCATCAGCATTAGTGACAGGCATGTTTTGGATAAGTCATCAGCTGAATGGCATAACAAAGGGCATAAACAATCAAAGCAAGCCCTGCAGGAGCTTGCTTTACAAGTTTCCCATAAATCCTTTTAAAATCTTCAGTCTAATTGCACTGGCCCAATTTTTTCCCCAAGTTCCTCCTACCTTAAACACAAATAAATAAGAGGAGTACTGGGCCTGTTCTGCTCAAGAATTTTCATGGATGTGTTTTGTGTTGTATATAGTAGTAACCCCTGCCTTTTCCCGTTCCTCAAATACACACTAGAGAAGAAACTTCTCAAGGAGAGAGAAGTGCTGACCATGCTTCTATGGCTCCTGCACGCTGTACCCACCCCTGTGCACAGAAGGTGCTGTGACAGATGATGTTCCACAGCTGGGACTGAGGCAGTATCAAACACAGCAGAAGTACTGAGCGTAGGGCCTCCTGTGGCTAAAACCTGTTGAAACAGAAGTGTAACAGATTCTAATAAAATCCTTTTCTGGGTAGGAATGAAGCTAAAGAACAGACTACTGCCCATGAGAAGAAACTAAAACCCCAGAAACTGCATAATTAAAACTATTCTTAGGCTACAAGTAAGGAGCACTAGAATACTGTTGCTGGGTGATGTGTTTCTACGTGACAACTCTGCTCCTGTCTTTACCAGACTATGTCCTTTAGATGAGAATTAGGCCAATATGATTGAGCTTTACAAAGCAAGACAGGTGCTTGCATCGGCTGTCAGCACTGTAATTTCGGCATTTCTGCCTGTAGCTGTTGCAAGAAATGGATATTGCAACCCCACCAGAGTCAGGGGAAAGGAGTCCTCTGCAGAAATTAGTCCAGCCCAAGGAACAGTGAAGAAACACTTGACCAGCTCAGCAGTGAAAGAGTTTTCTTTGTGCTTTTCATTCTTCTTCAGCCAAAACATGCAAAATCTAGTTCTTCTGATACATAAAGTATAGCTATCAGTGAGAAATGCGATTCCCCTCATCTTCTTTTCATCTTTTCTCCTAAATAGGCTATTCTATTTAATGATACCCGATTACAAGTTCCTGTTATTCTTTGAATTGCTGTAAAACTGAGCGGTCTCCATGTGTTCAGAGCAGCTTGCAATTAACATATCCTGATCTTAAAAACTGCAGTCTATTAAAAATATGGACATATTAAAGCACAGCATCTGGAAACCTGCATATGTTCATCTTGCACAGGTTTCAAATACCAGAGTCAGATGATTCCTAGATATCTTGTAAAAGAACTTATAAATGTCACCATTCAGGAGGAGAACTTAAGAGAATTTTCATACTTTCTTGAAAATTATTATATTATACTTCACACTTACCTTTTATATTGTTTTCATATGAAGAAGATGAAGAAAATATAAAGAAAATTTTTTAAAACTAAGATTTGCTTTATAGAATCATTCTGTTGGATTTTGTAATTAGGCTTATAGCCACAGCCCCACTAAAACTGTGGAGATATGAATATGAAAATTTTAATCCAAACTCAGATGTATTTTGCTATGCAAATTGTCACATTTTGTGATGTTTCCTTCAAACCAAGGGCCTGCTGGAGAGCCATTTCTGCCTAAATGCATTTTTTTCCTATCCCCTAAAAAGTGTAAGAAGTAATGCTTTCACGGGAATATAAAGTAGAGATTAAGACTGGGTTTATATCACTTTCAAAAAAGAAAATCCTGAAGTGGACAACATAGTTTTCCTCTTCATATAGTTGTCAAGGCAAAGACAGGTCTCTATTTTATCCAGATTCTCATTTAAACAAATATGCTTCAGTAACTGGGGGCTGGTTTCCATTTTAATAGCAAATATTCTGTCAATAACAACCTTGTACATGAACAGGAGCTTTTCTATTTATATTAATCAAAGTAATTGAATCACAAAATGTACTGCTAACAAGTAGACACAGGACAATAGATTCTACTAGATCTGAAGTGCTTCTGGAAGTGGCAGTACCAAAGTAAAAGAAATTTAATTATTCATTCTGCTGTGTACAAGACTTGCAAACAATACAATGTAACAACAAATTCAGCTCAGTGCCTTCACTTGGCTATCTAGGGGATGAATTTGGGCCAAAGGCTGGGATTTGGCTCCACATTTAGACATTTCTACTGTAAAGGCAGATGTTCATAGGTAGGGAAGGTGGCTGAAAACACTGTAGTCAATAGAGATTTAGGATACCTGCATCATGCCCACGGCCCAAGCAAGTACAAAGAACAAGCTGGGAAAGATCTGCCCCTTTCTGCATACAGCTGCTGCAGCCAGGAGGGCATCTCAGGGCACGGCAAATACCTCAGAACCTATATTTCAGCAGTTTCTTAGTCAAAAGAGTCAGTGAGGTTTGACTGAACTGGTGCACATGTCCAATTTAGTAAGGGATGAGTCACCCTCTAGATTCCTTTGAAGGCTTTGAGTAGTTCCCCATTGACTACAGAGCTATAGGAGGATCTTAAGCACCTCTCATATAGGAAAATACCTACATTAAAGATGCCTACATGGATGCATCTGAAATCAGTGAAATGACTCCAGAGAAGCATATAAGTTTACCTCCTTGGCTCAGACTGGATACATGATACCTGGACAGCCAATATGGTGAGTTGAACCTACACTCCCAGCTTCCCAGTGTAACATAAGTACCCTTTGCAGCAGGCATTCTTCTTGTAGAAATGAGAAATAACATTATTATGCTATTCTCTAGAAAAAATATAGTGGAAATATTGTCTCCTACCAGGTACAAGAACAAGCTAAATTCAAAAATCCAGAAGCCAATTCAATCCTCATGTCTGTGCTGGTACCAGGGGTCTGAATTTCTGGTTTAGAGATAAAACAGGAAAAAAATTCTGTCCAAGTGCCGTTTATATATTTGTTAGCTCCAAGTTGAGTTTCTAAATGTTTTCCTATAGTAATCATGGTTCCATTGTTCTAGACAAAGTATAGATGTGTAATCAAATTTTCTTTCGATCATAATATAGCTATTACCAGACTTTTATTTATTACCTTCAGAAGACTAGTCTGCTTCATGTGATTTTAACCACTGAAGATAATCAGGAAAACTTGGAAGATCTGTTATTTGATGTCTTGATTTTAGTTACTCCCCACATTCAATTTGCTCTTTCTCATAGATCTGACCAACTAAGGCTATTTTTATCTAGACGTTAAAAACTTGATGCAGTGCTGAGGAAGATTTGTTTCCTCAGAGAGTTTGGCAGCTGCAATTACTTAGACCTCAATGACTCTGCAATCTGCTGTTTGCAAACAAGCAGTCTGAGTGGCAACATGCATACTCCATACCCCACATATCTTGGTAAAATCATGCAGTTTTTCTTCACAAACTTCAGCAATACTAATCTGATGCTTCAGATGCACTCTTTACATGTCATAAATATTTTGATAACATCCTTTAGAGTATCTCAATCTCAAATCTCACTCAGCTTCTTCTGTCATTTACTGGCATGTTTGGTTCATTTGCTTATAATGGGTAGATTCTGTGCTTCCAGTAACAGGTAGATCCTGTGCTTTCAGTAACAGGAGTCATTAGAAAATACCAATATGACCAGAAAGCATAGAGAAGACAAAGAAGGAACATCAAAGACCAGAGGAAAATAAATCCTACAAAGAGAGCTATGGAGATCATCCTTTCTTAGAAAAATGAAGTCAGGAGAAAAGTGGTGAAATTGAGAGGCAAAAAAATTAAAATTAGAGCTGTTTTTTCTTGCAGGTTGCAATTGCCAAAAGATGTTCTTAAACATGGGTTTCCATGTTATTTTTCTGTGTGTCTGGTCCTCAATGCAGAGGTGATTTCCAATCCTTTTGAAAAGACAATTGTATCCTGCAGGCACCCTTTGGAAAAGAGAACAAAAAGAATGGGTTAGCTTTGCTTAGATATCCATTTGTTTAGTAAAATATTACATGTGTCCACGAAAGGAATCAGAATAATCACTAAGAAGATGCTTCATCAGCAACAGGAGAAAAAGCAGTAAGAAGGTCTTTACAAGAGTCTAGGGCTGACTGATGTGAGAGATGATTTATACTACTGCATAAGCAATGCTATGGTTTCGCTTCTTATTTCTGTTCACTGGCAGGACTGCCAGTGGCAGCCAAATGAAGAAAGGAAAAACTCATATAGAAACAATTCTCTGGAGGCTTCAGCCATCCACTTTGCTAAGGAATAACTCATCTGAGAGTACAAAACATTCCTGCTCCTTGTGGCATAACTGCAGATATTGATGGACTTATAAGTCTTTGCTACCTATCCATTTCCCAGTACGGGACTGTTGGTTTTTCTGGGCACTGACAATGTGTTCTGAATAAAAAAAAAAAAAAAGAAAAGAAAGAAAAAAAAAGAAACCCCTTTATTGACTGCTTGCTGAAAATGTAACAGAAGACTAGACTTTGTGTTCACTTCTACAGGAAAGTAGGTAAAAACAAAGTGCTCCTCCCCTGCATTTTCTGCAGCAGTGATCAAATTCCTAGGCAGCGAAACACAAAAATTTGCAAAGTTTCTTACTGCCTATCCACTCTTAGAATGGGAAAGAGGGCACCATGCAGGACAGACAGAGCACTGGATCCATGCTTTGACTCCTCACCCTAAAACACGAACCAGGAAACCTCAAGTTTATTTGCTGTGCACTATATTTATTCCCTTTGTCTTCTCTAACAAGGAGGAAATATGATTCCATGCATCAAAGGGAACGACAGTAGCTGAGGGGCCATAGATTTGATGTTTTGCTGCTGCTGCATGCTATGCCTGAAGTCTGAATCTGTGATGGCTTTGCCATTGCCAGATATGCTGAAGATGCAGTGTCTCCATCTTCTGCCCACTTTCCAGAGCCATATTTAAGCAATAACAATATTAAAAAGAAACACTTTATCTAAATAAGTTAAGGGCTGATTATCATACATATAAATCAGTGAAGCTGGGTGTCACCTGCTGTCAGTAACTTTTTACCTCGGAGAGTGACTGACTGCACTAATCCAGTTGTGAAATTGTATTAATACCCCCAAGGGGAGAAAAATCACAAACCAAAAAACAACCCAAATATATTTAGGAAATTGCAGCGGTGAGACTTTTGAAGCTGGAATAAATGAAACTAAGTTATTGACAGAGGGGCAAGCTTATGAGTTGACCCGTGCTACCTAAATTTTAGACATATGTTTCCTTTCACATGTACACATTACATTCACATATAGATTTGTAGAGCAAATATATACCTGTGAGTATAAAATGCTTTCCTATCTCCAGTATAATGATGGAATAGATAATGATAGATTCCTAATCTTGAGGTGGGAAGACAAAAAGAGGTGATAAAATTGAGCACACAGAGTAAGTGTGTTATACTTCTAGCTAATAAGCAGTATTAAAATCTGGAGGTGTACTTACTATCACATTCTGAATTAAAACAATGCTGATTGATAGCAAAGAAAAGTCAGCCATAGGTTTACTAAAAGATAGGAATATGTCCTAAGAAATAAAGCAAGAAATTAAAAAAAAAAAAGTTAAAAAAATGCCTTGACTTGTTTTGATTTCCTTATTCTGTATTATAAAATAGGTCTCAAATAAGCATTAACCCACCGCTAACACAGACCTGAGCAGTGACTGCCATGTTTTAGATGCATCATTCATACATGTTGCACAGACAGGGACACACTGTAACATGACCAAGAGGAAAAACTGTCTTGTTAGCAGTGACACTAGGAAAGGCTTCTGCAAGCAAACCATGACTATCAAAATTATCTATCATCTCATCACAATCAATATTTCTATACTTAAATGTGAATCAATATAACCTGTGCATTTTTTAAGCAAATAAATACAGATAATTATATATTTTGAATCATAACAAAAAGTTCAGCACTAAAGACGGTAAACTGATCTTTAGGATACAAAAATATCTCTGTTCATCCAAAAATCTGAATGAAGTACATGGAACTGCGGTTCTGTAAGCCTGAAGTCATTTTTAAATAGTCAAATAGTAAGAGTGCAGCTTCCCATAGCTACCATACTATTATTATTATGATCTGTTTTGCTATCTTTGAAGATGTGTTTCAACTGCACAAGCTACAACAGACTCAGTTCTGCATCAGAACATGTGCAACAACAAACATGAGCAAACGGGCAAGACGTTCTCCAGAAATCAACAAAGGAGGAAAACACCTCGACTTTCATTAAATCATTTGTTGGGATAAAACAGTACAATAATAACCAAACCCCTCCTGATCTCAGCCTGTGGGAATCAATCTTTTGGGAAAAGGAGAGAGCTGGTGAGGGAGCTTCCGTGAAAGAACTTTACAGAGACAGGGATAAAATTACTGAAAACCCCTCCCAGCCCAGATGGGAACTTTCCTGTCTGCATTTCTTCATGTTTAGGAGTTTCCACCACCAACAGTGGTAAAGCTGAGCAGATATGACCTGCTGAGGATCCCTCCCAGCAGCACCACACTGTCCTGCCCTCTGCTCCTCAGCGCACTCCTGGCTCATCCATCCACCCTGCTGAAGGAGAATTCCCACAACAGAGTTTTGCTCAAAGCAATCCTGATGGGAATGGTTCCTCTGAAGCCATGAAAGAAACATTAACTGGTGGCATTGTGAAATCTAGCCAGAGAATATAGAGGAATGTAACAGAAACTACTGGGACAGATTGAAGGATTTCAACTAGAATATACAAAAACTTCTCAGAGTTTACACAAACAGTAAGATCAGGTAAATGCTACAACTTTGTGCAATATTAGCCTGTGATTTTTTTTACTTTCACTTAAAAGCAAAAATATTGCTTAAACCTCTGCATTTGCCTACCACACGCAGAGAAACATTTAGTCTCTGGAGTGCCATTACCACCACTATTGCTTTTCCTGGGAGCATGTGCCAGTCTGGGAGGAACACACCACACAACAGTGGTTATTCAGCTTTTTCTATACATGTGCAGAATAAGACATTCATTTCACAAGCCTATGCTGTGCCCTGATAAATACCATGATTTGAAATTTTAGCACTTATGCATGCAGAGGTTGGTTGAAGGAGATATTCATATGTGGGGCTTGATTATAGTGTTTTATCACTCAGCCGAACATCTAATGTTTAGCACAGTAGTTGGAGTGCTTCTTTTCATGTCATAACAAATGTTGCCCCCAGATAGTAATTACAGCCTTCCTAAGAAAAGGAAAGGCATTTTGAACCTGCCTGAAAAGTTCAGAAGCTAGAGATGAAGTTTGGAGAAGGAGTTTGCCATCACTTTAATTGTGGCAGGTAGTTTGGTGCCTGAGTTGTGCAGTAAAATAGCAGAGCTGCCTTGAAAACATTCCCTCAAAGCAGGAGACATTAAAAACCATAAGCTGAGGAAAAAGAAAGTCTCCAAAAGTACAAAAAATCACAGCAAAGTTAATGTTTCTGTAAAAATGTACAAAACCAGTGTGATGAATTATTATATGATCTTCTAAAAGTG
Source organism: Cnemophilus loriae (assembly GCA_013397755.1). Taxonomy (NCBI): domain Eukaryota; kingdom Metazoa; phylum Chordata; class Aves; order Passeriformes; family Corvidae; genus Cnemophilus; species Cnemophilus loriae. Next base: position 3,418,311 of record VZTF01006238.1, on the reverse strand, counting down.
TAGAAAGTCATAGTGACATGGAGATGTAGAGCAGAGCACAAGCAGCAGAATATATTCAGAGCAAAGCAGCCCATCCTGAGAGCAGTGGTTAAGCATTCGTAGCTTTGCCCCAGGGCAATATGTGCCAACATGGGTTATATTCTCTAGTGACATTTCTGAATGTATCTTAAAGGGCCTCTCATGAACTGCTAATGGTATATGCCTGTGCTTTTTGTACTTACAGCATTATAATAATCAGTTTGATCAAAATAGTTTGGGGGTTTATGCAGTTTAGGGCACTAAATTACAGATATGCATCTTTCTCATCTGTCTTTGAAAATTCCAGGTCAATTTTATATCTGATCTTTCAGATTTCTCTTTTTCTCTTCTGACTTTCAAAACTACTTATCAGTGGCCAGCAACCTCATTAGCAAATATCTTATTAATTGCAACAAATGGAACTGCTAGTTTTACCTTTGTAACTTACCAGGGATTCTCTTTTATTTTAAACCAACAGTGATATTAACAGTTCTAAGCCCTCAAACTTTATCATCTGCTTCAGAGTTGGAGAGGACTGTCAATGAATAATTTTATTTTCAGTACATTGGTAAGTACAATGTTTTCCTGTTTCTCTTAGCTGGGTAATAACTCTGGTTTTTTGTTGTCTTCTTTCCCTACAGAGATTAAGTGACTAAATACGCTTTTCAAAACTGTGTGTACTGTGTTAGCTCCTTTCTATTGCCATGGTTTTGCATCTACCTTTTTCTGGATTGCAGTTTTGTCTTCAAATTAAAGTGTCAGATTTTGACATATTTCTGTGTGGGTAAGTTTGATTTTCATTCTCTGTGGTGCCTAGGCACTGACGCTACACCATGCAGGTACTATTCCATCATAAAATTAGACTTCCCAACCCTTTTTGAAAACATGCCTTCCCTCATGCACAGCCTGCACGTCTCCTGCTAAAGCTGTGCAGTTCTGCACTAAACTGATTAGCCCTTACAGCTTGATGCTGCATTTCATGCTTAAATAAGCATTACTTTATTAATATGTGTGGTTATAGAGATAGTTCGACACCCTTCAGGATATGTGATGGTTGTTTTTTCCTTGCTGTGAAGGCTGAAACAGTCACCTTTCTGTGGTTAGGCAGCAAATGAAAGGTATTTTCAAATTCTTTGAATCAGTCAAGAATGTGCCACAGGAAATATCCAAAGGGGAAGAATGAAGAGAGGAGGAACATAGGTTGTCCCATCAGAAACAGCCTAAAAGATGAGCCCACTGGGGAGCAACATTTTTCTTGTATACCCTTGAGGCAACAAGAGCTCTTGCATGTGCTCTCATCCATGTGTTCCCAGCTGCAAGACTTGGAGGGAGGGAGAGGAGAACAGCCACTACACCGAATTTGTAATACCTGGGAGAACAGGGATAAGCAGGGGCTGGGGAGCAGTACAGCTTCAATAACTCTTCCAGCTGGAGGGTTATGAAGTAAAAATACGGAAAGCTTTAAAAATCACAAACCAGGCTTTGTCACTCTGATGACCTAAAAGCACCATGGTAAAAATCAGGGCCTTTTCCATCTAAGAAGAGGATCTTGATTTTTGGGAGTGTTTCAAGATCTGTGAACTGATTTTAGGCTGCAGAAGGGAAATATCTCCAAGGAATAACCATAGGGAGCAGTTCTTCAGGAAAGGAAGGGTTGACACCCACCACCAAAACTGCTTTCTACCAACAGGTCCTTGCTTTTAAGACAAGCAGTTCATCAAAAATCTGTGGCCATGATGATGATATCTAATGTTCCCTTGCCTCCTGTTTGCTTTCATGGAACATGTGAGCTCCTCTTTCCAAGGTACACCAGGGCCTGTCTGCTCCTCGTTATAGTGTCCTTTCAGCCTCTCTGAAAAGCACACCAGGATTTTTCTCAAAGTGGTTTCTCCCCCACTGCCTGTGCTCAGGACTGGGGCAGCTGTGCTGTCTTCTCTGGTCCGTTCTGCCTCTGCACACCACACCAGCTCCCTGACCACCCATGGCTTTGTGCCAGCAGTGCTGGACCCCCAGGGTTGTGGCAGGACCTACCGGAGCTTAACTGCTCCTTGCAATCCTCTAAAACAGAGGACAGTGGGCATACAATTCACAATTATTTAGGAACAGCAATACACCATGTCATAAGAGGACCAGAAGGATGTTGCACACGTAATATAAGCTGCAAAGCTTCTGTGGGTGGAAGAAAGAGACTCCTTGGAGGCTTCATTTATCCTCTCTCCTCCAGACCATGCAGAACATGTGCAATTGCCCCCACTTATAAGCCTCACGGTTTGGATTCAGGTGTGTGTTAGCAGCAATGCACTTTGCAATTAAAATAATGGGTTCAGAGCCATCATGTGAGTCTTTCATAAAACAGGAAATGGGCTATATAAACCTTGCTTCGCTCTGGCAATAAATTCTGTGTTTCTACCAACTTGTTTTACCCTAAGTTTTTCTCTTAATCCTGTGGAATTAGTACTGACAAGAACACAAACCACAGTGTCCTCTTGTGCTTCCCTCTTCTTACACAGCTGACTTTTTGGGTGCCTAAGCCAATGACCTCAGGCAATATTGATGTTCCTTGAAAAACATTGAATCTACAGATAAGAAGGATTTTTCTTCTCAGAGATTAGACAAGTCTGTTGCAATTATAAGTGGACAGTTTTAGCAAATAACTGGGAAAATGTTTCCAGCAAATGTGGGGATCATTCATTTTCACCAAGCTGACATTTCTGCATGACACAGTGGAGGGTCAGGAAAACCACCATTTTGGGGCACCATAAACAGCCCAACACCAGCATTAGGATGTTACAACTATGGCTGAGAAACAGCCCTGCAAGGTACCTCAAAGCCAGACACAACTTTTACCACATCATTTTTATGTCTCCCCTTTGCACATTACACCGATATAGATGTCACTACCCCTTCAGGGATGCACAATAAAAATAGTAAACAAGAAAGGGCACCTTTTAAAAGGTGAATTGAAATCTTGGGATACAATACTTCAAAACTATCATTGTTTACTTGGGTTTCATCTAAATTCCAGCAGACTGCTGGTTTCCAAGAACAGCTTTCCTATGCTTATTGATTAATAACTGTCATTTCGTCGAACTTCTATGCAACAGGCTATATTGATCTGAAAGCCCAGTTCTAAGTCACATAAACATTTGCCTCACTTTGTCCATCAGGATGCCTGTTGACGGTATAAATCTGAGGGATACTGCTTTAAATTCTAAATATTTTCCACTACATTTTTGTGGGGATGCTATAAGTTTGGAAACACTTAAAGCAAATTTACTGGAACAGAAAAAACCCAGCAGTGGTTTTGAAAATATGTTTGCTCTGTTTGGAGGACTTTCAAATAAGGCAAATCTCACTTGGTTTAGCCTTTGCATAGGTTCTGTCCCTCCTTCCTGGCATCTTTGCTCCAGTCATTCGGATATTCCAATCATCCACAGCCTTCTCTCTCCTGAAGCCACGTACTGAGAACACAAAATCTTGGAGCATCTAAAATAGCTGATGACTGTACAAAACAGAGCTGGAAAAGCTCTTGAGAATGTCAAATCCATGTCCCTGCCTGCAGGAGGAGCATCTACCCACAAATCCCTTCTGACAGAAACTAGTCCAAGATGCTGCTTAAGCTCCAGTGAGGGAACACCAGTATCCCTAGCCAAACTGTTATCTTGCTTTGCTCTTCTTATCCGTGGGAAGTTTTTCCTAGTGCTTAGCCTACATCTCCCTTGCTGCAGTTTAAGCCCATTAAGAAGAATTATAAGCAAATGAAAAGCATCTCATATTTTATCCTCTGGAGGAGATAGCAACAAATTATACCAACTTTAGGGCTTCTCCATTACATACACATGATCCCAGCCTAGCTTAATATTCAAGAACCACTCCTGTTTCCCACAGCCAGTGTTCCTGGGTCTTGAAGTGCTGTTACGCTGCTGTTTGCTGCACTCCTGAGGCACCTCTAGGAATCTAGAGGAGCCCATTGGTGCTCAGGGGGAGTAAGCGGGGCCTCTGGGCTCAGCTGGAGAGGTATTTTGGGCCACTGTGCCCACCATACACAGAGGTCATTTAAAAAAAGAAGGAAAAAAAGAAGGGAAAAAAGTCAAGAGTGGGACAGACAACTGCACCTGCTCTCCCTGTGTCTTCTCAGTGCTATGACCCCGTGCCACAGACCAGGACCTGCTCATATGACCTGATGACACAGGCTGTCTACTGCTCTTCTATCATGCTGCATTTGGATTTTGTCTCCCTCCCCTGACACTGCCCTTTTCAGTCTTTTCTCTGGCCTCCCTCTCCCTCAGCAGTGCAGGAGAAGCTGGTGGTGCTGGGGAAGACCGTGGCAGGAGAATTTCTGCTGATCTCTGCAAGAGACATCTCCCTATTGCCCCCATGCTTGCATGCTGTGAATTCCACTTCTTGTCCCAAACCCACCCCACAAGATGTCAACACTGAAGTTTTTCAATGGGATCAAGCTGTAGCTTCCACCACAATTACCACAGTGAGGAAACGAGCAGATACCTAACCTGATTAGAAACAAATCACAAGGCAAAAATCAGAGACAAATTCCCTCTTGTTACTAAAGCCTTGAGTCAGGCTGACTGCTTTGGGATGACCTATTTTGGTGTCTTAGCACAGATCCCTTTCTCCAGGGTGGCTGAGGAAACAGGACCCCGGGGGTTCCCTGATGAAGGAGCTCAGAGGGAGAGTCAAATAAACTGCTGCCAAGCTGACAGCAAAGAGGGAGCCAGAGGTGTGCAAACCAGGCTCAAGACATGTGAATTGCTGGTTGGTCCTACAGATTCAGAGCCGCACCCTTTATGTCTCCCCACACCCATGTATGAAGGCATTCGGCAATGGCACCACTGACTGCCTTGCTGTAACAACCCCACAGGCAGCACTCCCGTGGGACGTTAACAAGCTCAGCTGAATCTTCCTCCGGAAGTCCCTGTTGCCTCCAGAAGGGTTAGACCTGAGGACTGAGACAATTAACACTTTCAGAGGTGATGGGTCAAGGAGCTCAAAAGGTAACAAATATGCAATGCCCTGCTCAGCATTTTGCTGCTGCTGTGAATTACACCTGAAGTGCCCTGAGCTTTGGCAGTTCCCCTGTTCACTCTGCATAAAGGATTAAAGCAAAGACCCAGACATAGGCAGCCTTTGCTCCTCTTTCCTGGGCTCTTCAGAATTTCTAGCAGACCCACATCAGCCCAGCATGATTCTCCACTATCTGTCTGTCTTGGTCTTGGAGTAACAATGCTCTGAGTTGAGAATTCAGGCACCCAGTAAGTCCAAACTCCTATGAAGAAGAAATTAGTTTGACTATTGCGTATGATAGAGCAAATGCTCCTCAGATTGTCTCACCCACCTATTCAGATTATAAAAAATAGTATTAATTTTAGCTCTGCCATTATGCTGCATTTATTGAGGATCTGGGACTTGTAGAACACTTTTTGTTCTGTTTATTCCCATTTTCTCATTAAAAATTGAAACCAGGGTGCACACTAGAATTAAGTGTGTTGCTCTGAAAGGCCAAATACTGCTCTCTCTTCTGGCAATGACAAAATTCCCATTACTTTTATTGGCACAGCACTGAGCCCTAAAGCTAAAAGTAGCTCGGTGAGTGACAGAACCATTGCATTCAAAATGAAATGCTGCTCCTGATGCAGAGCTGAATTTCTTACTTTGCTGTCATTTGTGAAAAATAATAATGATCTTTGCAGATGCCATCTGTGTAGGGTCTGCCTTCTTTGCAAACCCTTTTGCAAGTTGGATTGCTTGGTCACCACCACAGAAATGCCAATAAGCCAAAAGTGGCACATCCAAGCCACAAGAGGGTGGACACAAGGTCAGCTCAAAGTTTGGGTGCCAAGGGGATGATATGTAAAGGACTCCTCTTACCAGCAGTCCTGGGATATAGAGGCTTCTTCTTTCAAATTACAAGACAGGAAGATGTACAGTGCATTTTCTGGTTATCTCATGCTATTTTTCTTAGGAAATCAGCTTCACCTGTGCAGCTAAATCTCGAGAAAAGAAACATGATGTTTTCTTTCCAGATAAACTGTTAGATCAGTTCAGGGGAAAAAAAAAGTCATCACTCTGTAACAACTCTTATGAGTCTGTCATGTATCTGTAATTTAGTGTCTCTTTGGAAGGACCCAGATGATGAAATACAGAGATGGCAGAAGAGTGTCAGCTTGCACTTCCACAGAAAAATTTGCGGAAAAACTTTAAAATACAAATAAAATCTAAATTTGAAAAGTAGCAGCAAACTATCTAAAAAGAATCTTAATGCCTTTTTAAAATAAAATCTCTGGAATTTGGAGGTGTAGGTGGGATTTTTGAAGCTTGTAAATCATTGTTATGTAAATATAATAGTAATGGCATTCTTGTCAGTAGCACCAGCTCTTTGTTAACCACTCATATCTTCATGTGTTCCCCCTAGCAAATGTGCCAGAAGTAGCAATCTAAAGGTTTCTGTTAGGTGCTGGACTTGGCTGCAGTAGGACAGCTGACTGGATGGAAAGTCCTTGACAACAAAGCCTACTCCCTTTGAAGCTGACACCTTGGTACAGCTATTTTTATCTCCTTCCTGTTCAGCTTTTTGATGCCACAGCTCTTCTACCAGATGAAGGAGTGAGTGGTCAGGCCCTCTCCAGCACCCACCACGACACTGTGAAATTCCTCCAGAGTCCTCCTGCAAAGCCACACCCAGAGAAACAAGTCACCTTTTCTTTCCTCACCAGGGGCATTGGTTGGGCCCCAGACTAACCTGCAGACTAAGACTAGGCGGTCAAAACTTAGAGCCAGCATCTCAGCCCTATTTGCAGGCTGGTTTATGCCACTAGCCTGTGCAAAGCACTGCTTGAAATCTACTGGTAAGGTCAAGCTCCGGAGAAGGTTTTCAAATGTCTAATTATCTCATTTAAACCTCCTGAAATACTTTATTTCTAAATTATGAAGAGGTTTAATAACAGCTTTCAGCTTCATTAACTCTTTTATATACCTGGAGTTAGAAAACCCACAAAAATCTTGATTAATTGCCCAGCAGTGTTGTCTGACACAGGCTAAGGTTTACACCAATATTAAAACCTTTCTGAGAAAGTGAATTTTTACATGACATCAACATCTAGTTTATGAAAATATAGAAAACTGATCCCATGTCGTATTCTTCTTTTTCTGAAAAATTTCACGGAACAGCAATTTGGCTGAAGAGTGCAGCAATGCATTCAGCTAGAACAGAACCTTTGAAAACAGAACCTGTGTGAAAATGGCACCTTGACAGTATTTCCCAAGTATCTATCCAAGGTCAGAATTTAACATCATAGGCATATTTTGTTAACAAACATCTCTTCTTCTGATGTGGAAATAACATGAGATGAGTTTTAAAACACAGCAGCATAAGTGATGGCTGCTATGCACATGGCTTCTAAATCTTTTTGTTACTGCCCAACACTCCTGCATTTTGAGATGTTCAGCACAAATTGGGTTCCTTCTCAAATGGTCTGTTTTACATGCAAAACTCTGAACTTTTCATATTCAAAAGCCTCGCTCCAGTCAACATGCATTTGGGGTGTGTGAGGAATGGAAAATGAGCAAATGATATACTGTCATTTGTCATTTAGCCAGTCTGACCGATCCATTTAAAAACAGGGATGACTTCCAAGGACACCCAGCACAGTGTTAATGTTGAAATTTTCAGACATTCTCTTTGAAAAGAAAATGAAGATAAAAGTAGCAAGATGTCAAAATGCATGAATTGTGAATTACTATTTAATATTCCAGTGAAAAGACGTATGAATAAAGACAAGGGTGCCTTGCTGCTAAAAATAACCTCTTGTTTTTAATGCTGATCTGCAGCTGTAATGAGAGTGTTCAGCATTTTTCAAGTCTATCAGTTTTTAAAACTAGCAGATTGTGTCAGCATGAGAGCAGAAAAAGTCACTCTGACTTTTGGAAAAAACGTAATTATTTTCCTAACTTACCTCTGTTTTTGGAAACAAAGTATGTCCTCCAAACAAGGCAAACCAAAGGCAAGCTATCACCTTGGTATTAAGCAAAGCATGAAATCACAGAGCAGTGAAGGGAGCCCCTGGGAGATAAGAAATACTCAGTGTCAGGACCACTTCAAAGAGTGTAGGATCATCATCCTGCTCTATGTACAAGTGGCTTTTCACACACAAATCTGCCACGATTAATATTTGTGAGCTTAACTGTGATCCTTTCTCCTTGGCTTAATGAAGGACTAATTCCACTGAAGCTGAAGGAATTACTCACATGTGACTGACCCCAGAATAAGGCTCCATACATGGTTTGAATGACTTTGATTTTTTGGGGGGGCTCTGTCAAGCCTGCTCTCTCAAAGCTTTCTCTTCTTCCATGAAAGCCCTTGCAACATCCAAAGGGGGCTTAAAGTGAATTTGCAAATGGGTGTCAATGGGAAAAAGTGTTTACACTTGGATTCTGTGGGAGAAAGAACATCTTCACTCAGGAGCAAAGAATATAGCAAATGTCATATTTCTAACAGGCCACTGCCATTTCGGCAATGTTTTTAGCACAATTTGGCACAATGTCCAAATATATTTGTCACTGATAAGTAGCCTGTTCCAAAAGTTTTGTAAAGAAAGTATGTTAGGCAAGGAAAAGAGAGAGAAGAATACAACAATATAAGGGAAAAGTGGTAAAAGTGGAAAGGGAACTGTGATATCTCATTTGAATGACAAGCAAGTTTTCTGTGTCTTTGCTGCAAGAGAAAAAAGGGTTTTGTGACTGAGAGGCATTTCAAAGGACCTGTCACAGCTCAAAATCCTAGCAGAGGCAAGGCATAGGTCTCTGGTACAGCAGTCAAGCCAACCTTTATATCTTTATCTCACTAGTTACAGTGAGATAAAAAAACCACTGTGCCTTGTATCTGCAAAGGCTGCATGTTAACATAACTATCTTCATGTCAAAGAACATCTTGGTTTTCCATAAGAATAGCTGTGAGACTAAGCACTTTTAAGCATTCTATCAGATTATCCAGCTACATTATTTTTATAGGCTGAAAATTTACCAAGCAGATACTTCAGAACATAAATTTGGGCTGCAGGTTAGGGATGAAGTGGGGGTTTTGTGGCAAGTTCATATTTGTACAGTTCTTGTCCTATCTTCTCCAGTATGCAGCAACACTTAACTGCCCTAAAAAAAGATGCAAAAATTCACTGTCTTGCCAGATAACTCTCTTTTTTTTTCTGTTCTTTCTCCTTTCCACCCCACCACTTTTCCAGCACCCATGCTATAGTTCTGTAAATAAACACCACGACAAAATGGCTTTTGTACCCAGGACTGAAGAATTTCAGTTAATAGCTATTAGTTAATAACTATACATAATATTGACTAGATTTAATTCCAGAGCATAGCGATCTTAGAAAAATAAGTCCCCTTGTTATCCATATGACCAGTTCAAAATGAGCACAGGACCACAGAATCACTGCATGGCTGAAGTTGGAAGAGATGTCTGGAGGTCACCTGGTCCAATCCCTGTGCTCAAGAAGGACCACACAGAGACAATTGCCCAGGACCATGCCTAATGGCTTTTGAATATCACCAAGGATGGAGACCCCACAACTTCCTTGTGCAACCTGTGCCAGGGCTGGGTCACCCTCTCAGCAGTGTTGGGTAGCTCGTTCTGGAGGAGAAAATATTGGCCCTGTGGTCAAAGGATGACTTCTGCTTCCAAAGGGCTATTCAGACCCCCTGGAACCACAACAGCTGTAATGGATTTTGTTATGACAAATGGGACATATTCCTAGTGTCCACGGGGAATTATGGATCTGCAGGGGACAAACTGATCATCAGATACCTTTATCTATGGAAATGAGTGAAACTTTTATCCTGTATTGTGAGTCCATGGCTGTTACTGTGCAGAACTTATAGTTGTCCAATGGAGTTTCAAATTCCCATAGATTTAGACAATTGAACCCACTTTAGGACTATTTTGACTACAAAAGCTGCTTAGCCACTTCAGACTCCTGTAGTTACCAATATACAGGCACATAAATGTGTTTATCTCACTCTTGAACTGAATCTCATCCCATCTCTGTTCACTTCTAACTAAATTATTATTATTATTATTACTACTGACTACTCTGCACCTGAGTGACTTACATTTCTGGCACTGACAAAAATAAAAAGCAACTATTGAGAGTTTTTAAAGGAAACACAATTTTAGAGTTTCAGCTCTTTTACCTTTGCTTATGCTTGAACAAGGAACTTCAGAAAAGTTCAGAAGCACACCCTTTGTACGTTTTCTAGATGCAAGATTAGAGTAGACTGCTCTGTAACTAAGGTAGTTGTTAGCTTAGGTGATCTTTGGCACATGTTACTAATTACTATAGGTGAAATTGGCTGAAGTCCTCATTGCTACACAGACCCACTGTGCCTTCTATAGAGCATTCTCTGGGCCAGGCAATTCAACATTAAATGTTCCTGCATTTAGTTTGTTATTGGATCTCGACAGCAATGGCAAAACCGTTGTGGATGACTGTGTTATTCCCTGTCATGCCACATTACAGGGAACTACATGGACCCATTGGAGCGACTCCAGAGGAGGGTCACCAAGTTGGTTAGGGAGATGGAGTACTTTCCCTTCAAGGAAAGGCTGAGTGAATTGAGTTTGCTCAGCCTGGAAGAGATAAGGCTTCAGGGTGACCTAATTGCAGCCTTCCATTTCCTGAAGGGAGCCTACAAGAAAGATGGAGAGAGACTGTTTACAAGGGCACGTAGTGACAGGACAAGGGAGGGAATGTCTTCAGCCTGAAAGAGCGTAGGTTTAGACTGGATATTAGGAAAAAATTCTTTATTGCAAGGCATTGGAACAGGTTAACCAGAGAAGTTGTGGATGCCCTATTCCTGGAAGTGTTCAAGGCTAGTTTGTATGGGGCTTTGAGCAACCTGGTCTAACAGAAGGTGTCCCTGTCCATGGCAGGTGGGTTGGAACTGGACAATCTTTTAAGGTTCATTCCAACCCAGGTCATTCTATGATTCAATGATTACATGATACTGACCCTACTGTCTGCTGGGAAGCAGCATGGCATGTGCCACAGTTTAGTGAAAAACTAAAGCATGGGGTCCATGAACTGCTCTGCATAAGGGACATGAGGAACTCTGCAGCCACTGAAATGGTGACAGTTGCTGAGCAGAAATAGAGGTACTATTTGTGTGCATTTTTTGAGAAATGGAGGTATGAGATCTCAGCTTTCATCGGAAAAGGGCTAGGAAGGACAGCCTGGCAATAATGTTTTATAAGTAGTTTGGGTCTGTGAAAGCTTTGATTCCCTGGGAATTCCTGATGCTGCTCAGCATACAACACTGGAGCCAGCAGCCAGCTTGTCCACCCAACATGTGGCTTTGTCACCCTAACAATGTTAGACAAGGTCGAGCATGTCCCACACAGCACAAATGAAGGTTTCCTCAAATCTGGACCACCCCACTTTTCCTCAATCCAATGGATGTGTGCATGCACAGGACAAACCAGGCCTTGGCACAGGCTCTGCCTGGCACTCAGGGGCAGAGGAGGTGCACTCTGGTCTGATACTTCACCCCTCCTCTCTCTCTCAGAAATTTCAGCCACTGAAACATTTGAACAAAGTTTTGCCGTACTATAATATGATGTCTCCAGTATTTACTTCTTGCCATTGCCAAATGTTTTTAATATCATCTTTTTGTTACTTAAGTAAGTTAAGGAGCTTAGTTAGCCCTAATCAAATAACTGCAGATTTTCCAGGCACAGAGAACTAAAATTCAGTGATTTCAGGCCATCTATGAAAACATCCACAAAATCTGAATTTCTTATTATTTAAATTATTAATTTTATCTGAATGTCAGTTCCATTTATGTTAGTTTTGATGTAGTTGCGAAAGTGAGCAGCTGGTGAGGTTATTAATCAAACATTTCCTAAATCAAAAAAATTGGCTAATTAATTCTAGATGCATATGGATTTTATTAAGAAAGAATTAGTTACTAATTCACCCATCCTGCATTTTAATATTCAGCTAGCAAGCTCAGATTGGTTTTACAGAAACTTTTGTGTTTTCCCACATTGAGACCTTTGTTACTCACTGAAGAGCTCCAAAAAGTAAATAAATAGTTCATGAGATCTTGGGAAAAACATCCTCTTTTAACTTGTTTAAAGAAAATAGTTTATTGAACAGCAGAATAAAATCAGGAGCTGAGCCATGTTCTCCTCAAAATCAGCCTGGATGGAGCCTAGGGAAAAAAAGATGTTGCTAATAGTGCAATTTGCTGGTGTCAGAAGTGGAAGGGCTGCCAGAGCCTCAAGCCAGCTAACTCCAATTGCTCCCTGCTGCAATGAGCATCTGATCACTGGTGACTCACAGAGTGCATGCAAAAGAAATGAGCCATGTCACGGTTTAACCCCAGCCAGCAGCCAAGCCCCACACAGCCACTTACTCACTCACTTCCCCAGCAGCAGGGCCAGGGAGAGAATCAGAAAGATAAAAGCTGGAGAACTCGTGGGTTGAGATAAAGGCAGTTTAATAAGGGAAAACAAAAGCCACACATACAGGCAAATAAAAAACAGAGAATTAAAACACTGTTTTCCAAGGTCTGGCAGGTGTTCAGCTGTCTCCAGGAGAGCAGGGTCCCATCACACACAACAGTGACTTGGGAAGACAAACTCCATCACTCCAAACATCCCCCCCACCACCATCCTTTTTCTCACCACCTTTATATACCGAGTATGATGTCACATGGTACGGACTCTCCCTTCAGTCAGTTTGGGTCACCTGTCCTGGCTGTATTTCCTCCCAACCACCCATGCACCCCCAGCTTCCTCACCAGTGTGGCAGTAAGAAAAGCAGAAAAAGCCTTGCCTCTGTGCAAGCCCTGCTCAGCAAAACCAAAAACATCTCTATATTATCAACCCTGTGTTCAGCACAAATCCAAAACACAGCCCCACACCAGCCACTGCAAAGAAAATTAATTCTATCCCAGCAGAAACCAGCATAGCCATGTCTGTAACCAGGAGGAAGAGTAGGAAGACAGAGGCAGTAGATCCTGTCTCTCTACATCTATAGGAGGAAACCAGAGGTAGGGGCTACAAAAATCAAAGGGAGAAGCTGGGTCTGGTGCAGCAGAGAAGTAGATGGCTAGGAGAGATAAACCCCATTTACTTTTATTATGAAGATACTGTGTTCATTGTTAGAGAAGAGCAGGCATAAATTTTCTTGCCACTGTCACACAGAAGAATGACAACAGTGGTAAGGTTGGAAATGATCAATAATCCCTGGCTTTTTGTAGGGAGTCAAACTCCCCAAAACCTCCTGCTGTAGCTTCTTTACTGGAAGCAGTTAAATCCAGAGGTAGTTCAGCATCCATAGGCGAAAATGCAGCTCATGTCTCCAGGTACTTCTGGAAACTGTCACCAGCAATTAAAGGCAGGAGACGACAGCACCCAGGGCCAGAGAAGAGCTGGATCACACAAATGCCCTGAGCTGCCTCCAATGAACCATGGGCACAAGCCCTCAGTGTGGGGCTGGCAGCACTGCTGGTGTAGGGCATCCCGTTCTCCTCCAGCATGGGGACATGGGGCATGGCTTTGTCCCAAAGACTTGTACATGTGACCTGCTCCATCTGCAAGACTGACCACCAAGACCTGGACCGCCCCTCCCACAGTCCTCAGGGCTGCAGTGTCTCCAGGGCTGTGCTTGCGGCAGTCACAGGGCTCTGAGGAACTGCCTTGGACATTTATTACAAGGGAAGAAGAAGAAGATCTAATGTACCGGAACACAGAACATGGGATACAACAGCTAACAACAGGCAAACCTGACAATGACATTTTGTTCCTACTATGCAGCCTTGAAGATCATCTATTTCTTTATTTTTAATGTGTGTGTTTGGTACTTTGTGTTCCTCTCTTAGAGGTGATTTAAATCTCAGCAGATATTTCCCTTTATTAAAGTGGTATTGAGATCTCCTCAAACCACTTTGCAAAGTTTCTGGCTACAGATATTTAGGGACTGTGATCTTTATGTTCCTGTGTCATCCCCTCAGAACAAAATGTTTGTTCAGCCACAACTATAGCTTTTTGCCTTCCTAATTTTTCTTCAAGCCTAATGGGAGGTTGCAGGAGTCCCTGAAAGACCACATGCAGCAGGGAGAAGTGAAGTGCTTTGTTGGCAGATCAGGCAGAGAACACTCAACTGCCTCTCCATCCATTGTGGTGTCCCACAGGGCACAACACTCCAGTGTCATTTATGTGCCTGGCCACTACCAGTGCTAGTGAATGGCACCAGCTGTGCTTGATGCAGAAGATAAGTGTTACATACCTGAATTATATGCTTAAAGTTGCACAGATGCTTAAAGATTTTCTGTATCAGAACCTCTCCCTCGAGGACACAGTGGCATATGATGAGCCCTTCAGTGAAAGAACCAGTTCGGGGATGTCTTGTTCAAACTCTTGCAGTGTAGTTGTGCCCACCCCTTTCATCAGAGGTGGCCTCTGTGCTCACAGTGACCCAACATCCATGCGATCATGCTGTAACTCAGATTTCTGAAACTTTCTAGTTCTTCACAAGTGCTTTTGGGGGTGACATCACTTCACAGATGTGGGCTGTGCAAAAACCAGACATCCCTTAATGCAGCCACTGAAATCCCAGGGATTTTGTCTGTGCTGAAACTTCAGCTCATTGTCTTTAGTCAGTGGCAAGAAACAGCATTTGCAAGGGGAGATCCAGCCCTGTGCCTTTGGATGATCAATCTCTGGAGATGCTTGCTTCTCTCCAACAACATATCCAGAATGACTGTTGCACACTGATATTGGAACAAGGCTGGATGAGATAAAGTCCACTCAGATGTTTTTGGACACAGCACAGAGGATGGAGTTGTATCCAGTAACAGACATGAGCTGTTCCGACTGATGTGGGTGTAAGTCCTTCCTCAGGTGTTGTCATGTCACTCTCAGCTTTGATGGCACAAGTCTCAGCTGGAGCTCTACAGCTGTAGAAGATGACCGCAGAAGAGTGTGGCCTGTGCCTGGGGAAGAGGTCTCTGGCACTAATGCAATGCAGCAGGTGGGTGTCTGACTGCTGCCTCTGGGTGCCTCTCCTTCAGATGAAGCGACACGACAATACGAGTGTCTTTTCAGCAGAGAATGCCCTTATACTCATAAATTGTTCCACATCATGACGAGGGACAACATTTTGAAATTTCCCAAGAAAAAAAAAAGAACAAAATATATCTGGGATCAGTGGAAAAAACCTATTCTAAATATATCCCTTTGAATTTTATATTGCAGGGAAAATGCTACATACTTAACAGGAAATATATTTCTATTATTACAATGAACATTTCACTCTAGTAGTCTAGATTGCATTCTAGTATCCTAATGCACTAATAAAGTTGCAATGAAGTGTTTTGGCTTCTCCTCATTGAAAGTTTTAGAGAAATCAATTTGTTCCCATAATGCATTGTTTCAATTAAACAGCATTTTTCATTGCAAGATCGTTGTTTGAGAATTTTGAGGTAGCTTTAGCTATGAAAAGAAAGATGCATAGATTACAGATGCTGCTGGTCTGAATTTGTCTCCTATATAAACATATTTCCTGTGCTATGCTGAATTTGCAGATAAATCTTTTTTCCCCAATATAAAATAAGGGAGAAAAAAAATCAGATTAAAAGAGATTATTTTAATCTTAGAACTGTTACAAAATAGATTGATGTGTTGTCAGAGTGAAAAAGAGACCCAGCAAGTGAAAGCTAGGGCTGAAAATGTCAGACTTAAAATAAATCTAGCCAGGCAAGTTGAATTTCAAATTGTTCCATAATATTACAGTGACACTCTAAGCAATAATTAAGTTCTCTATTGTTTGCATTCAGTGAAGAATCTTTTAATATCCTGCAATTTATCATTCTAAAACTGCATAGCAATATAGTCCTCTGCATTCTAAATAGAGCTGTAATTGTTAAAGAAATGGTAAAATGCATCAGAAACTCACCACAAACTACTGGCATCATTTTTCTTGGGACATGGTTTGGTGATTTGTGATGAAACATTGAGATTAGTTCATTAAGAGACAAAATCTGAAGGATTACTAAGTGGTGAGCAGAACAGAGATGCTCAGGCCCCTTCCTGATGAGAAGGTTTAGGGTTTCTTTGCTCCATTTCCTTTGGACATGGGCTCAAAGTCTGTTCTTGGCTATACTGGCAGATGACTGTGTTTGTTTTAGTGGGTTATCCCCACTGAAGTGCTTGCTGGTGTAGATAACAGCAGAACTGGACCCTTGCAGCAGCGCATGGACCAGCAGCACGTTGCAGCCACTCATGGTTTGTGCAATTTGATCAGCTTGGTGTCCAAGCTGACTGCGTGGGTGAGATCAGTGACTCTCCATCATGCTGAGGCACTGGGATGGAGTCACCATCACCCAAGTTTGAACACTTAAAGTTTTAAGTTTTAAATTCGAAGCTTGCCCCAAAGCTTTCCTAGATCTTAGGACTGATGTAAAGTTACAGAACTTCTTCAAAGAAAGCGATGCTCAAGTTAAACAGCTGTTGACAGTTCCCAATTCAGTTGTTTTAGACCAAGAGAGAATGTCATCATCTCTAAGGCAAGCCATTCTCCCACTGCTAAAATACGTCTCTCCTAATGCATGCCATTTTAAGGCATGTCATTTTAAGCCTCTTCAAAGGAGCAAGTCTCCTTCGTCCCTCCTCCTACTGAGCTTCATCAGTTTTGGCTACAGGGACCTCCTGGTAGCTTTTGTCATTGATCGCCACGTGGTGCCCCTTCCATCAGGAACCTCCTTTCAAGCTGTTCCTCTAGGATTTAGGAAGTCTAGATATGAAAACCTTTAAGCTGAGAACTAAGTGCATCATCTGCAGCATGGGCTATTGAACAAGCACATGATGACAAGCATCCCACAAAAAGGCAGGGGAAAAGCATGAGGACCTCAAAATCAGGAGAAGCTGCTAATCCCAGATGTAAAAGATGCAGGCAATCCACTGATGCACAAGGCAGGGGCATCTCCCTTGTTCCCACAGCATTATTTCTTCCTCAGAAAGTGGTTGCATGCAGGCAGTTGCCCACCACCCCATTTCATACCCTGGAGAGCTGAGCCAGAGGTTCTTTAAACACAGCCAAAAGCTGCAGGACCCTTGTCCTCAGGAGAGCCCCCCTTCTGAAAGCTGATGCCTGAACAGAGAATGCACAGGAGAAAGGGGAGCCACAATGCTGCCCTCACACAGCACTCACTCCTTGGTCCTCTCCTGGGCATGAAATGGTCTGTAGGCAAACTTCCAATGAGTATCTCAAGAGACAGGGCCTTCAGAAAGGATCTGTGTGTGGAGAGTGCTAGAAGAGAGAAATCACATGGCAATGAGTGATAAGAAACCAAAACAGGCAGCTGCCAAAACCTGAAATATCTATAAACACTGGCTATGGAGACATGGTTAATACAAAACATAATGTTTTAACGTAGGGTTCAGTGAGTTAGAGACAAGAACCTTTGCTTTGCTTACTTGGGAAGGAGAACATAAAAAAACTGAATTTTTCATAATCAAGCACCAAATAATTATTTTGCCTTATTACCCGTCATCTTCCTCTTCCCCTCAGCCCACAAGTCATCACTCATCCTAGTGCCAGTGTCACAGATCTGCTAATGGAAACCACATTCTGCTGGTGGTGCTAAGGAGTAAGTTATCCTCTGCATAGGAAGAGCAGGGAATGAGCAAACATCTCCAAGCACCCCTGTCTTCCCTCCTTGGCCCTGCTCTGGCATGGGGAAAGAAATGAGCTATGTGCTGGCAGAGAAACTGAGGGCAGCAGCTATCCAGGGGGGGCTGCAATGCCAGAATGCAGGAAAACCAAGGAAAGGCAGTTAACATTAAAGAAACTGTATGAGGACTTGGGGTTTTTTCCTCTAAATTCCCCACATCCAGACTCTTTGGGCACTATCTTTCCAAACTCACATACCCATCTATAAATAATTTTCTTCATTTCTAGATTTTTTTTTTCCCCAGGAGGAAATCTGGTACTGTAGGAAAAAAAAAATGCTCCTAGGATTTTGAGTTTTTTCTCTTTAATTCCACAGAAGTTACCAGAGACAGTAATTAATGAAATATGGGACTCTAATAATTATTACTGTTCTTTCTCATTATTGTGTCTTAAAATATGAAGTTTGTTCATATTTATTATAAATCCTCAGCTGCTCCTACCCAACCATTCAGTTTAAGGACACAAGCACCACAGGCAGGTAAGATGCAATTTCCCTCTGTACATTTGTACTACCATAGGTTTCTGAATCTCAGCAGTATCCGAAAGCAAACTATTCTACCCTTTTCAAAAGCTGATTTATTACTGTCTCAGAAAGAGAAGCAGCATCGTTAAAAATGCACAGTAATTTCCTGCTCATAAAATCAGTCAAGCACAGCCAGCACTGGCTGCTATATTGACAGGATAAAAACATGAGCCTGCCCGCTGCACCAGCTCCAGCACTGCTGGCTGTGATCTCATCAGGCTGGAGACAAGCGTGAACATTGCCAGCGACGTCCCCACAGAGTTCGCAAAGATCCAACTAAGAGTAACTCGGAGGCAAGCAGAGGAGTATTTAACACTTCTTTAATATACTTCAGAGGTGCTCAGATGCAGTGGAGGTTGAAACCCCGCAAAACAATGGGCAGCTGGGAGCTGTTAATATGAGATTGACTTCAGAGGGACCGCGGGAATGTTTTTGCTTTAAGTGACTTACAGAAGGAGCTGGGAAAAGGAAGGTTTCCTGCTGTTCTTGTTTATCCCAGGGGAAATGAGTGGAGCCAGTGCTGTGCAGCACTGTCCAGCCCCACCCCTGTGAATCCCTGGTCTTCAGGGTCACAGATACCACATCTCCCAGTGCCTCTTTTTGCCAACAGGACACCCGAAATAAGGAACCCCCTTCATCATGGCTTTCTGCAGATGAGGATACTGAGTTCTGTCAGTGGGAACAGTCACTTGGTATCTACCATAGGTCACAACTGCTGTTGGCCCTCGAGCCCACACTGTAGAGTCACATCACCTAAGTGAGATGCTTTTGGATGACAGGCCGAAAATATTAAGATCCTTTCAATCAGGACAGCCTGCCAACTGTGATATACTACTGAGTGCTGTTTCATGGCTGTTTTCTATACTAATGAACTAAACAATGCCAGAGCCCCTCTTCTACCCCTAAGGCAAACAGATACAGTTGGCTGGCATCCTTATTATCAAAAACAAATGTGTGTGACCACATCCCAGTTGTCTACTGGGAGAAGTCTCTGGCTCATGGCACTTTTTAGACCATGCCCAGGAATCCTTTGGGAGAGTTCTAGTTGGTCTGGGATTAAATCACACCATGTTTTTCTCTGCAAACCCATAAATGTTCAAGCTTAAGGACCTGTGCCTACTTAATTGAATAGTGTAGAGGTAGCCTTCTGTAATGCAGATAGTCAATATCTAGTGTGAACCTGTGAAATTTTCATGTTCAGCAGAGGTTTTGGTACAAAATTACTAAGAACTACTCTGGTAAGGGATCATTTACTGGTTTAGAAAGTTGCAAAAAATCCAAAATATAGAACATAAGACCATCATGTTCACTTCGTATTTTCAGTGTGAGCCTCATCAAATCTGTAGCAGTTACCTTATCCTTTACTCTGAAGTGAGTTTACGGTGAAATAATGGTCTTGGAGTCATCTTTCTGTATTGTGAGAAGCCACTGGACACAGGGACTCTCCACAAATGATCCAAATTAGCTATTGAGATTTTCCAATTCATTTTAGGGACAAAAATCTCATATGGCAGCATTCTCCAAGGATAGGGAAAAATGAAAAGGAATAGTAGATTTTAAATATTTTTGTGCATTCTCAAGGAAATTTTAAAATATACAAAATTTAGGAAGGCATACTGTTGATTTTTTTTGCTTGGGTTAGGCTGTCACTGAACTTCTGGTAGTTACTGGTTAATGCATAATATTCTTTGCATAGGTACCAAAGCACTGTGGTGATGTCTATGGCATAGAAGCTGAGGTAAGGAAAATGAATTTGAGGCTGTGACAGATTGAAAGGTCTGTTGTTCTGCTGTGATATCTTTGCTAACATCAGTATCGTAACCATGACATTCTTGCTACAGGGATAACATTATCCATCCTTCCATAAACCCATAGGATAGTTAAAAACCTTCAGGGCAGATATACTTCCCAGTACAGCTCCAGTTTTTAGAATATTTGTGTATAATAAATGGTTAGGGGTAAACTCTGAACAAAATACCTAATCAGTGTCATAACTGCATCTGTGCTATCTCAGAACAATATCTCCAAAAGCAGACAACTTCATTTTAACTATAGAAGACATTTCTCTAAGCTGCAGCAACTTGAATGTATCTCATTCATCTTTGTACTCCTGATGAATTGAGTCTAGACTACCAGTCGGGGGGTGGAGGAGAATCTGCCTTATGCAATTATCTGTATTTAAAAAGTGAGTGTAGACATTGGGACTAAACAGCAGGAAAAGGCCATTACTCAGACTATGCAATAAACGGCATCAAATCACATTTGTGATTTGAGTTTCTTGTCTCTTACTTCATGAGTCAGCTTTGCCATTACTGTTACCAGACAGACCAGTGGAAATATTTCAAGTATACCTCGCTTCTCCTTCACTTTATGCTGCACTGGATCCCCTCAAAAGAAGTATTCTTGATAGGATCAGATACTAAATGAGGTTTCAGGTTTTGTCCATGCAAGTGGCATTAGAGCCAGCTGATTTTAATAAGAGTTTATAAGGGGCTTGACTCAACTCCACTACATTGGTTCCAGCTAACGATGGATGCGGTTTTGTTGGGAGCATTTAGATTTACCACATAATCATTGTTTCAAATCCAGACAGGCTCAGTTTACAGACCCTATTTGTCCTTAGGAAAGCTACATTTACTTTTCTGAGCAAAAAGTCTGAATATTCAAAAGACATTTCCCTGGGGTGTGAATGAGGGGCTATTTGGCAGGAATGGAAGAGGCAGCCTTTGAGCCAAGGTCTGCAGAAATCTTTAATCTAAATGTTCTCTCAACCCTCCGATTTCCAGGACTGCTTTCACATACAGCCACAAATGGAAAATATTTTGCAAAGGAGTATAGGCATAGTGAAAAAATCCTACCACAATGTTCATGCTACTTTTATTAAGTAAAAGTTACCCTGCAGGGATTGGATTCTGCTCTCATCCATATTTTGTATCATGAAATGGTATGACTTCTGTGGTCACAGAACCACAGAATAGTTTGAGTTGGACAGGACCTTAAAGATCGTCTAGTTCCCAGCCCTCTGCCATGGGCAGGGACACTTTCTACTAGACCAGGCTGCTTAAAACTCTGTCCAACCTGGCCTTGAACACTTTCAGGGATGGGGCATCCACACCTTCTCTGGGCAACCTGTTCCAGTGCTTCACCACCCTAACAGTAAATAATTTCTTCTTAATATAAAATCTAAATCTGTCAGTTGAAAGATATTCCCCCTTATCCTATCTCTACATGCCCATGTAAAGTCCCTCTCCAGCTTTTTTTAGGCCTTCCAGGTACTGGAAAGTGCTCTAAAGTGTCCCCAGTGTCTACTCTTCTCTAGACTGAACAACCCCAACTCTCTTGGACTGTCTCCATAGGAGAGGTGCTCCAGTCCTTTGATCATCTTTGTGGTCTCCTTTGGACCCACTTCAACAGGTCCTATTCTCCTTATGTTGGTGGCCCCAGAGCTGGATGCAGCACTCCAGGTGGGGTCTCACCAGAGCAGAGGGACAGAATCCTCTCTCTCACCCTGCTGCCCACCATGCTTTTGGTGCAGCCCAGGATATGGTTGGTTTTCCGGGCTGCAAGGACACATTGCTCTTCTTGACCTCTATGATGATGCCCACAACTCATGTCCTAACCCAAGTCCCTCTGCTTTAATAGGAGTATTTCCACTATCTTCAATGGAGCCATTACAGAAAGCAATGTAATAAGCAAAGCAGAGATTTCAAAGTCTGTATTTAATTTAGTGTTTTAATAACATTGCTTTGCTGTGGAAACTGAGGACAAAGATCTCAGTCTCTTAAATGAAATCTTCCCTTAGCAGTTCTGTGCCAAATCAAAATAGTCCAGTTTAATCAATTAAATAAATGGAGCAGTTAAATACAAATAACTTGTAGACATTCACCTTCTACAACTCAGAGAACTGGGAAACCATATGGTGTTAAGTGCTCAATGAATTCTTTGGCAGATATTCTGAAAGAATAGTAAAGTAGGAAAGGAGACAGCAAAACAAGATACAAAACAAAGAACGTACCACATATAAATGTTTAGTGTTGAACTTTATTTAGAGTGGACCAACTTTTAAAACATTTGACATCCACTTCATATGAAAGCTTTGAGCACTTACAGGATTTTTTAATGCAGTTAAGTAACTATATTGGAAGAAATTCTTTACTGTGAGGGTGGTTAGACACTGGAGCAGGTTGCCCAGGTAGATTGGTGATATTCCAACTCCGGCAGTGTTCAAAGCCAGGCTGGACAAGGCCTCCAGCAACCTGTTGTAGAGGGAGTTGTCCCTGCCCATGTCAGGGGAGGCTGGGACTAGATGATCTTTAAGGTCCATTCCAATCCCTTAACATTTTATGATTCTATTACACAAATCCTTGAGAGAGCTGAATAATAACAGTATCTGAGACATTAAAACCATTTTATTGCCTATGTGCTCTAATGTCTTTCTGCTGGCCTGAAACCCCAGGTATCTCAGCAGCTCAATCACAGCAACTTTAAACAAGTTCTGTAAGCTGCTGCAGGCACCTTGGCTGTCCAACAAGATGTTACCACCAAAATAATTTGCTCCTGAGGCACTACAAGAGGTCATTGCACATGAGCTTAACTAAGAGTGCTAAAACCTGCTACTAGGTTAGACAAAACACTTGCAGGCTCAGAGTAAATGGCACTGGCTGTGCTGATACTCAGGCAGATTGCACAATATGCATGATCCATACAGCAGATTGCTGTTGGAAATTGCACACCAAGTGCTGGCAGCTGTCTAAAGCCCTGCACAGAGGGAGTTAGGTATGGAGAGCAAAGTTGGGGTGGTTCATCCCTTCTCCCACTTTCTTTGAAGCTGCAGAAGCTATCCCTGAGAGTCACCACAGCCAGAACATAATGGTGTTCTACAATACAGGAAAGATCCTTTTCTACATTCCTTAGGAAAGACATGTTTCATTTAAGTGGCTAGAGGTACATATGTACCTAGATCACTTGGGATGCAGCTAATGTCCTTACGTGCATTTTGGAGACATCCCATTCATGGGCAAATCTGATAAAACTCTGTCATATGCTATAAAACCCTTCACAGAAACCACTATCAGCTCTCAAAGGAGTGTTTGACATCAGTTCCACCTCAGCCACAGCAGCTCCCACAAGGAGTTTAGTGTAACTGAAAGGGTGGCCAGGGAAAGGCCTACAAGTGCTGCAAGAGGGATTCTACCAAGTTTTCATGCAAGGATGAGGGAGAAGTACCTCTATCGTTTCTCAACTTGCACAGCTGTGCAGGGATTGGTACATCTAGCCTCCTGTCTTGGAGCAAACTTCTTGCCCTCACATTTGCCTTGAACAGAAACAATTTACTTAAATCCAAAGAAAAAAACTCTGGTCTTGTGATTCTATGTATCTGTGAAAACAGAGGAGACCTATACACTGTGTGGTTTACCTGCTTCATGTGTCATCCTACCACATGGCTGTCTCTAAGGCCTGCCCAGAAATAGAAGCAGAAAAAACCAGACAGGTATAAGACATCTCTAAATAAGACTTTCTGAGGCAGGGAACAGCAATCCATTCTAACCATTGGTTAGAAAGATACTATTTTCAGCTGCCAGCTATAATTAAACAACTGATTTTCCTAAGGCAGAAGAAGATCACAAGCTTCCTCCACAGAAAAAGGTTTTGGTTTTTAATTAAGTTGCCAAGGAGCTGTTCTCACAGCCAAGCCTGTGAGATCTTGAGCTTGTGGGGTCTGTCTGAGGCTGTCAGATATGTCCACATTTCATGAGAAAAACTACCTACTTTAATGAAGACTTAAGTGAGCAGCCTGTTAGGCATTTAACCTCTTTTCCTGCTTTGTATCTTTGGACAAATAAGCAGCAGTTATCTGAGTAAAAATGCTTGGAATTATCATGGTCTGCTGTGAGTCACTCTCTCTCAGAGGGCATTTTCCCAACAATGAGAAGCTAACCAGGACTGCAGGCAAGAGGCAGGACCCCAGCATGGCCAGAGGGGTCTGAGAGGAAAGAGAGAAGGGATTGCAGGCAGGAAGGAGCAAGAGCAGTGGCCCATCCATGGGAAAGGCCTCTCCACACCACCTGTCCTGCTGGGACCAGCTCTCCTCTCTAACATCCGCCGCCACCCAGGGCAGCCACTTTTCATCTCCTTGCCACCTCCTCTCTCCAGGGACTGGGAGCCCATGGACAACCCTGGACAAGCTGTAACATAAAGGATGGCCATACCCCACAATGTTGCAGGCAGAGCAAAGGTAGAGACAGAGGCAAACATCACTGTACAAACCCAGTGTCGTGGGTGTCTGGTGATATAATGCTATTTTTTCCCTCTCTCCCCAGTCCTACCCTTCATTATTTACTCTGATTTTATTGTTCAGATCTCTAATTGCACTATTTCCTAAGCATTTGTCTAACAGTCAGAGAGCTAAACAAAGATGTGTTACGTGGCATAGTAATGCTGCCTTGAGCAGAACTTTAAAAAGATGGGCTCTCTTACGCCTCAACAATTCTTCCTTTTCCAGTAATGTTTAATGTATGTAATTATGTGCCAAATAATGACTTACCTTATTTGACATTTGAGAAATGCTAGGGTTATGTTTCCTTGAGTGCTCCCACAAAAAAGGCAGCATTTCTATGAGACCAATATGCTGAAATGCAACTCGTCACTGCTCTGGTCGAGTGGGGCTGCTGGGATCACCTCCAAATGCTCCTCAAAACCCTCATGCATGGCATGGAGGGCTGAGGGAAGATTAGAAGCAGGTTTTAGAGTTGTGTAGGCTGTGCTTGGTGAGGGTCAGAGAGGAGGGGCTTACCTACATAGAGACTAGGCTTGCACAAGGTATGGAGAACACAACTAAATGGAACTGTGACATTTCTCTCTGTAATTACCAACTTTTTTTCTTGTTTTTTCTCCGAAGAACAGACAATATACTGCAGTTCCAGTAGGGGCATAAATGCCTCCCCTTATTATTTTCAAGAATCCCTTTATTTTTCTAAGGAAGAAAACATTATTTCATTAAATACATGCAGCTTTCCAACAACCAGATCAATATTTACCCTTTACTGACAATGCAGTCAGACCCTCTGCTTCACTTGATATCCATTTTTCTTCCTTTTTTCTCCGAAGTCCCTTCCAGTCCCCACCATTGCAGAGCTGCTATAGCCCCAGTAGCAATGGCAACTAAGGTTGCCAAAAGTGGTGACTGCAGTCAATGCAACCAACAATCTCTAAAAGTAACACGGGAAAAGAAGGCCTTTCTGCATTCTCCTTACCTTAGTAACCCTGAGGCATCCATTGGGTATGCCCAGGGGAACCGTGTGACTGGGAAAATTCAAAACTTGAACTTTGCAGGTAAGAGATAATTATGAGGCTTTGTGTGATTATTTTTTTTTTTTTGTATTAGGAAGCTGAATTTTGAGAGAAAACACTTTTATCTCTCCATTTGTCTTGGTTTATACCTTATCCCCATAAATAAAGGTTTCTTTCTATGGCAGCAACATTAACTGCCAGGAAAAAAACACTGCAGAAAGAAAAGGCATTTATTTTCCTATAAACCTTTTACATTCAACTGTCTCCCCCTTGGCACTCTACTGGGAAGTGGGACAGCTTGCTTTATTTAATAACCCCTGCATAGTCTGTGCATTCCTTTGAAGTCGTGTATTTCGAATACTTTCTAAATAAAACACCAAACAAACTCATCATTAAAGTGCATCCAGTCACCACCTAAATTTTAATGCTCCATTTCTGAAGTCTCTTTTCTGCCCCACAGATTTTTAAGTATATGTTCGTATTGTGTGTCTGGAAAAAGACATGACTCAGTGACAGCTAAACCCACTCAAGTAGCCATTTGCCTCCAGATACAGAAAGCTTGTGCAAAGCTTGCAAAGCATTGCTCTGTGCCCACAAACTGTATAAAGCCAGAGAATTAAGTGGAATTCCCCAACCTAAAGCGTATTTAGAAAGAAGGAAAGCTAATCACATTTAAATACTCAAAAATGAGAGAACTGCCTGGGTCAGATGTCCCTGTCATCCAGGAACATGTCTCAAGTAATGAGAGGATGGACAGGATTTAGGTGTGTATACATTTGCTATTCTCACGCAATCTCTCAGGCAGGTGTTTATGGCCTTCCTGAGCCAGAGGCTACATCCAGACAACTACAGTTAATAGTTTCTGATGGACCTGACCTCTACTAATAGGTATAATCCCTTTCTGAACCCATTTTCACCTGCTGTGGCCATGATGTCCTGCAGCAAAGAGTTCCACAATTCCGACTGCTGTAGGAAGACATCTCTGTACAATGCATCTGACAAAGTCACAGGAGTGACCGCTATTTTTTGTAGCATACCTCTCACCTGCCTTCCTTCACAGCTTTCTGTTCTCTCCTTCTGCTTTACCTTCTGAGGTTAAGGGAATATTTGACTCCACTGGGTAGCACTGGGTGCAGCTAGTATTGCAGTTGTGGAGACTGATTTCTACAGCACCCAAATGATTAAGTATTTTGTTCTCAGTTTTTTGGTTTTTTTCTTAGTAATTCCTAATGTTCCCTTTACCTTTGAATTTGAATATCAGCTTTTCCCTGAGTGCTGGTAGCTAAGTCATGCGTTTGTGTTTAGCTAGGGCTATTCTCTGCATTACTTGCAGTCAGTGATAGAATTTCACCTGTAATTTTCTTACCAGGTCAGCCAGTATAATGAAATTCCCACTGCAAAATGAACTCTAGATACCAATTCAAAAATTTAAGCTAAAAACAAACCAACTTTGTCTGCTGAAGGGTGAAAATGAGAGAAAATAATAGGACGAAAGCACACTGCCTTACAGCACCTCATTTCTAAAGGGGCTGCTGTTCAGCTGTCTGCTTGGTAGCACAATTTACAAATCCCTTTATCTTACCAGAGATGAAATTTCCAACCTTGCAAAGGATCAATGTTCAAATACTTCCCAGGTTCTTAACAGTGACCTTAAGAGGGACTTAAGTAGCGATTAAATTTTCTATTAATCTCAAGACAGAGAGCATTCAGTAAGTCCATATTTGCTCAAGAAGCTAGAAACTTCTGAAGGAAACTTCTCCTATATCCAAGACAGAGGGCACCAGCTCCACAGAGGCTCTGGTTGATACCACAAACAGTTGTTTGTGGTTGCAGCAACTTCCATACCTGTGACCTGGAAATGGCTCGTGGAGGGACATCCTGCCAAGGATAGACTGCAGGCGCCCTAGGAGCTGAGCAAAACCCTGTGCTTTCAAAGAAGTGAAATAAATACAAAAGAGGTTGCATTTTTGAACCACCCTAGGAAGAATAACAGCCAAATGAATCTTGGTTTGTGTGTTAGTTAATTATTTTAAAAACTGACACCAGAAGTTATAATGCTATACATAGCAGAAGCAGAAAAGAAAAATACAAAATGTTTCTGTGAGCAACTATAAATCCCAGGAACTACAAGCTCTGGCAGCTGTAATGGCACTAAATTTTTAAGATGGCTTTAGAAAGTAGAGGCTCTACATGTAGAAGTCAGGTTCTATTTAATTATTAAAGCCTCTGTGGAGTAATAAGAAAACAGATCGATCAACCAGATATTTAACAGTGCACAGGCACTGGGACAAAAAACATACTCAATAAAATATATTTAACCCTCTGTATGCATGTGCACACTTTATTTGTATGCTCACATGCTGTAGCAAGCCCGTAAGAGTGAACCTTCACAGCCTATAAAAAAAGCATTTGATTTTCCAGCTTGTGCTGCCAATGGACTTTCCTGTCATTAGTGTTCAGTGCTCGGGCACTTCTGGGCAAGGAAATGAATAGTGAACAGGTCATAGTTCATACCCAGGCATATAAATAAACATTATCCTTTTCATGTGTGTTTCTTACAGAAAAATGTACTTAATTTGACCCACGGGAATTTAAATTTAACTACATTTGTATCTTGATGATCACAGGTAACTTTTTTTTCTATCTAGTATGCAAAAGTATTAGGAATATTAATAAGATCACAGAATAATGTTTGTTAATTGATCTATGTTACAGCTTTAGAAGTCAATTTTGTGCACATAGTTAAATATAAAGAGACTAAAACTAGGATTTCCTTAATATACAGGATTCCATTTGCAGAAGTGTTCATCTGAACTGTATGAGTTTGTGTTTTATTTTCTGAGGTTGACAATGAAGAAGCAGGTTTCATTTTGGTCAGAGGTGAAGTGCTATAATACACATCTTTCTCCTTTTCCACAATACTACTTGATTCCTCTGAACTTGAGCATTCTAACATTTTTAATCTCATTATGATTAATTATATAAGTGTAATTCCAAATAACATTATACAAACATTTATACAGAAAAGCAAAATGGCTGCTTTTGTTCAGAATTCAATTTGGCTTCTTTCGAGCAAACAAATTGAAAATTTTCAGTTTTCATTAATTTTTCCCTTTTTTTAGCTATTACTCGTTTCAGCATTTTTAATCAAAAAACTTCAGTTTCAGAACATTTTACCTAATTTCATTAAATCTTTTAATGTACATCTCATTTGACTAGATCTAAATAAATTGCTGAACCAACAAAAAGACCAGATATCTAAGGAAATTGTTTCCCTGAATTTAATTAGACATACAGGCTTCCTCTGGACATCTTTCTCTCCACAAAGTAATTTCTGGAGTGACTTCACTCCACTTCCATGTTTTAAATGACTGGATTTTACAGGATATTCAAAGCACACGATAATAGAGTCACAGTCTTAATGACTGGAAAGTAATTGCGCAATCATTATTCCAGATGCTTGTACAGAAATACATATTAAAAGAAATCCAGATAAGTAATGTTTAGCAATATTTCTTCTTATTTGTACCCAGAACTTGTTGCATCAACTCAACAGTAATAAACCCTTGCTAATTACCTATGTCTCCTCCATGCTGCTGTAACAGAGGATCACTGCAGTCTCTGAATAAATGGGTTTCAGCTATACCTTAGACTATGGACTGTACACCCAGGATATGATTTAATTACCCTGCAGTACTAAAATTAGTTTTAATATTTTTAAGAGTGTGGATTATGTAAATGCCAAGGTATTTAGACGTTCATTGGGACTTCCAAAAGCATCTAAGCATATGAAATTGTCAGGAGTTCAGTCCTGCTACCAAACAGCTCCTACATAACCTGCACAGCACCCATCTGCCTTGTTAGGCACTGAAATGCTTGGTAAAGTCTTGTCCCTTGCTAAGGAAAATTTGGCCCAGAACTGATTTTTCAGCCATTCAATTTAAGGTAATTATTGTGCCAGTACTGTAGCTGATCCACCTTCCAAAGCACTGCTAGAGATGAGAACCCATTCTTGAGATGAGCTTCCAGCCTAAACACTGGAAGTGATGGTGGAGCATTAACATAACTTCAAATGCCAGGCAGAAATAACCCAAGCCCACTGGTGTTAGGCTGACCCTAGACTTTCTAACTACTGATAAAACAGACTCTTCCCCTCTAAAAGACACAGGGAGATATTTACCGAGGATGTTTTGGGTTTTCTTCCACTGCGTAGAAGTTTTGCCCCAGTGAGAGCACTGACAGCTCTCTCAGCAGTAAGGCCCAAGTAAAGCTTGAGACTGACTCCTATTTGCAGGTGAATTTAGCCAGGATGGCTGAGAGAGCCCCTGCCCTGCTGCTCCCGGGGCTGCTGCCCACAGAGCAGAGCAGAGCAGTGAGGTAGCACATGTGTTCCCCCTCGTGCAGAGCGGCACAGAGCATCATCCTGTATATAAACACGGCATGAAGCACACACAGTTGCCACTGGTACATCAGGCAGAGACTCCTGGCCTTTGGAGGTGGACAAGCATCCTGTTCAGCTTCTCCTTCTCCAGGAACACCAAGCACTGCGAGAGGAGTGGTGCAAACAATGGGAACAGCTGCAGCTACACCCACAGCTCTGCTTCTGAACACAGGCAGCAAATACAGCTGGAGAACAGGCAGGCAGGGATGCAACAGTAACCAGATCGCAGATATACGGCTAAGAAGAGGTTTTTTAAAGCAAAATTCCTCAGAAAAAGCAAAAAGCCCAGAATGGGAATGAGTCTTGTAAGAGGCATGGACCAGTTCTTTCTCCTGCTGTCCACTGTGGTGAAGAGCTGGTGAGGAACAGCTGCCCTCTGCAACCCGGAACTAAGGATGAGGGACTTTGTGGTTGCATTAATAAATTAAATAATTCTGGAGACCAATCCTTGGCAACTTAAACAACTGGAATGGCGTTGCAACATTCCCAGTATCAAACTGGATCAGGAGACTCGTTAACAATTTAACTGCACAGATGATTGGGCTGCAGTGCTTGTATCTGTGCCATTGCATTGTTTTATTTGCTAGAAGGAACAGGGCCCTCACAAAATCCTCTACTGATATTCCTCAGTGGGCACTAGTTCACGGGAGTTTTGCAGCTCCAAAATCTATTTTGTTCTTGTTTTGGGAACTGTCTCTGGTGTTTGCTATAGTCATACTTTCCTGGTTTCCCACAAATTTCTGCAGACATTCAAACCCAAGTTGCTGGCACACTTGCTCAGTCTCTTGAAAAAGAACCCCACAACAAATTACAATCCCCTCCACCCAGCATGGCCTGTCATTACCTTGTTAATCAAAGCAAGTACTGTCAAAGGACCTGCGGAAAGGAAACTTGCATGTATACATCAAGCTTGTTCCAATTTAAAAAATTGCTCATTGCCTAATTCATTAAACAGTAGGAAATAGAAATCAAACGTTAAATTTAGCAGAGATGCTACTGCTAATTATTAACCACAGTCTTTCATTAAGTACTTGCCTATCAGTCTAATACACAGTATGAACAAAAGAGGATAAAATATAATCTACTAATCAAATTGAAACCTAGTGATAGCCAATTGAACAAGCATGTGGTCATTTTCTCAAAAGATCAACTGGTGGCTTTATCTTGCTATTGCTAATTAACTAGGGGCTCATTGCTTGGAAATAGCATGGATTATTTCCATATCACATTCGTTACTGTCACAAATAAAGACAGAAGTGTACTTCACACCTGAATAAGAATCACTGCCACAGGATGTAGCTTCAATTGCTATCTTTGTACTGCTTTACTTGGTAACAGACAATTATCTTTACCAGATAAAATCTCTCCATGTGACTCAGGTTTGACTATTCATATGGTCAAAGGAGTTGCTTTGTGTAGACATTATATGATTTACTGCTCTGTTTGCTGGGTTCCAAAGCAAAACTGTGTAACTCTTAACTGCCATACTCATCAACTCTGAAAGGCAGATCAATATCCAATTGCTCTGTCCTGGTAGCAAGTTAGTCATTTAGAAATCACCCATTCACGGTTGTGTTGAGGCCAGAGTTTCTCCCTGCGAATGATGAAATTGCTAAGGTAAATGCTGCCTGTGTGGAACTCAGCTGACAGCTGAAGGCAATGTTTGCAGTTGTCACTCTTCCCAAGAAAATGCAGATTATAATGGCCCATTTTTTTTTTCTGTGAGGCTTGAATCAAGCTGAATCCAATAGATGAGATCTTTTCCGTGGCTTTCTCAGTTTTTCTATCTAGCTTTGCAAATCTGAAGTGGGTACTGGGGAAAAGATAAACTTTGTGATCTAGGTGAGATTCTGCTGTTGCCTTGCCTAACTCAAAGGATTCCTAGGAAAGCATATCCAAATTTGAGCTTGCATCTAAAAATATACAAATGGCAACTGCTTTCCTCTCAAATCCATTCCTATCTCCTACCATTTAGGAAATCAATTACAGATGATCCCAGTTGTGACAAACCATGCAAGAGTAAAAGCAGTAGGATTTAAATGATATAATTGTAGATGTTGGAAAGTTAGTTGCCTATGTGTCAACTGTTCAGCCATGGTCACTTCACAATCAAAAGGCAACCACAAAGAGCAATTTATTTGACCCGTCTCAGCCTGAGAGAAACTACCTTCTGGAAAAGCCTGGTTTTATCCACTGACTACAAAAGTGTCTCTGGTAATTATCTTTGACTTAGCCATCTTTTAGACAGATAGTTAAGTAGAGATGTATGCCATCTTAAGTGCCACCTTACATCTATCATTCAGGACATAAAGATAATATTACATATTGGTACAGTTTTCAGTATGTATGAATTCTCAATTTCCAGCCTGCACAACTATTTTCTAGGCTGCCTCCAGTATTTCTGCCCTTTGACAGGAACAAATGCCCCTTGAATCTCCTTTACTTTTCAGCGTCATTGAAATGTACCAATATTTGAATCTGGGTTTCACAGTATTTGGGGGGTTTAACAGGTACCTTTAAAAAGCCCCTATCCTGCATTGCTTTGTTTTCCAGTTGTGAGCACACAGTAATTCAACACTCCCTACAGCTAAGGGTTATCATTTTTCTTTGCTCCAGAAGTTCATTTTAAGACAGATCCAAAATAGCTGAAAGAGCACTTGAAGATGGTCTTTTCTGAAAGAGATTGTTAATTAACCTCTTGATTTCCTGTATTTGCTGATATCTGCATTACTCTTTTTGCTAATTCCTCATCTCTTAACCTGCCATTTAAGTTTGTGCCCTCAGCCTTCAGAACCAAACCTTCCTATTTCTTGATCTTGCAAATAGGTCAAGGGTCTGGTTCTTTAGTTCTTTCTATCACTCTCGTAGACTTGGCTACAAGGAAGATTTTGAAAGCTGTGAACTGTCAGCATTTTCCCTGGTTATTGCTACTCTCCTTTGTTATCAGAAAATTTCAAAGTTTATTACTATTGCAACACCTTAATTTCTGTTAGATTTTGTGACTGTCTAATCAGCATTAGCAATTTAGTATAAACCTGTCCAAAAGGTAACATTCATCTTGTCAGGAAGTTAAAGGACTAAAAAGAAAAGAATTTGTCTTCATTTACCTTTCACAGAAAGATTTGCTGTGAATGCTGCATTCCCAAATTAAGCTATTCCTACTCCTTTCCTCTAACAAGGAAGGCTGTCCTAGTCTCCCAGTCTGTTTCAATGTTTTAATGTCTTCCTGCAACACACTGCAAGACAATGCAACCCAGTGATGACCAGAATCTATCCTGCAGCTTTTGTCCCCCCTCTCCCTCTGCCAAGCACTCAAATTTGTACCCCTTGTTGCCTGCTGCCTTCATCCGGCATATTTTAAGCTGTAACCACTCTCGTCACTGCTGATCTCATCACAGACTGATCATGTTAGTTTGCAATTGACTTTACCATGCCGCCCAATGCCTTCGAAAGTAACTTATTGTCTCCAAAGTCCAAGACAATGAGATATTTGATTGTGTTTTTCACGAAAGACTATCACAGCTTTTCCAGCTATAATTACTTTGGAATAACACTTTTCAGTTTCAGCCTGAACACATTGTTGAGTAGCAGTGTTCATGTATCATTCAGGTCTGGAAAAAACATTAATAAAAGATGTCAATGATAAGAAAACTGGATAGTAGGATTATACAAGCAAACCTAGGTATTAAAAAGTAGGACATTTACCTTTTGAAGTGAGCAGGAACGTCTTCATGGCTGTCAGTGCCTCTCTGCAGCAGGGACAAGATTCCAGCTCCACTCACACCATGGTCCTGTCTTTCTCCTTGGCCTCAGAGGCTCTGCTTACAGTTGAACACTACGGCTACTGGGTATGTGCACATACAGGGAAGAATTTGTCTGGACTAATGCAGGTGGTCCTCCATCTGAATCAGTCGGCTGTGCTGCCACCATCAATGGCATGTAGAAGTTTTAGGTTGTGATTCATATGATTTATTTAGATGTCTGCATTAAGATGACATGAATCATATCTTAAAACTGCCTGTCTCACCACAGAGCTGAGAGTGACAGCGATTTAAATGTATATAGGTACAAACACCTAGAAGCAACATCCATACTAATATTGTAAACAGTATCAGGGCCAGGTGTCAGGAGCAGGCCAGACAAATGCTCTCTCCACCTCCAGGAAAGGGTGGTGATGTGTGACCTGCCCATGGGAAAAAGCCCTAGCCTAGGATCCCTCCTCAGTTCTTCTCATGAGCTCTTTGGGGGAGTGCCAGTTGAATGAGACCAAAACCATGTCAACGACTTTTCTAGCAAGTTAACAGCATGGACAATCAAGTTCCCAGTCCTTGGTCCACGGCTTGGCACTCTTGATTTAATATATATTCCGGAGTGTCAGCTACTTTTTAACAGAATACTGATACCAAGTTCCTCTCTCAGCTTTAGGTGCTGAAGCAGACTTAGGACCAGGAAATTTTGGTAACTGTATTATTTCCCTCTTTTCTCAGGACATCTAGAAATTTTCAGGATCAACACCTTCTCACAGACTGTATTGCTTTGTTGAACTGCTTTACTGTTAGACAAATCACAGTTTAGCATCACATGCCATCACCCGGTAACTTCAAGGACTGCACACATCTCCATCTGTTATTAAATGTTTACTTAAGCCTGGAGGGAATGAGGTACCCAAAGACACACACACACAGAGGCAAAAGGCATTACTCTATGATGCTGTTGCCATACAAGACCAAACAATTTACTGAGCCCCCATCCACAGCAGTTCTACCACCTGTTCTCCAGGATGGGAAACAGAGCTTCCCTGCCAACGCTAACCTGCTGTCTGCTTATCCTGCCCGCTCAAGGACGAACCTTCCAGCTCCTTGTAAAAGGAGGAACAGCTTTAATAAGAGGGGTTCAACACCCTCCCTTTTTCATCCAGAACAACGTAGCTCAATGCTTAGTTTCTGTACATGCAGCATGGGTCTGAAGCTGCTCAGTCAAAGATAACAGAATAAATAAGCTCCCCATATCTTGTTTTATTGCTTTGGTTAGACTGAGCTCTATTGGGCATCTAACAAATCTACAGAATTACTGGGTCTTGTCAGGACATGGGTATGAGATAAATAACTCTGCATAGCCCTGCAGAAAACAAGGTTATTCTGGCATGCACAGGAGTCCCAGCTCTTGCTGGAGCTGTTATAGAAAACTGAGCTTCCTGTGATGCTCAAGCATCTCTGGCAACAACCACATGGGAGTTCTGAAGATTTACGTCTTTGATACCCAAGACACAGATTAAGCTGGCTTTATGCTCAAAGGTCTCAGTCATTTGCCCAATAGAGAAAGTGTCATTTCCTCGTGGTGGTGTAAAAGGCTGACAGAGATACCCTAAGTCTCGATGATATATTCATAATTGTGGGTTCTCTGTCTTCCAGCAAGTTACCTGGCTGTGCTCTGAGGATGGAGGTGATCTTGGGCCACTGGTTAGAAAATCCCTAAAATTGTTTTTATAATGATTTTTCAATTTGTATAATTTGATAATTACAAGTTTTCAAGAAAGACAATTTGAACGTACCAAATATCTTGATGCAACCTGGTAGCAATGTCATAGCAGATGTTTCACTGAAATTTGTAATTAATGCAGAGCTAAAACACCTTTGGTTCATATGTCATGATTAAATTTTCTCTCCATAACCCCTGCAGTAACTCTTCAGGGGACTGTAAAATCGTCTGTATCATATTTTTAGAAAAATATTCCCCCAACTACTGCTAGGGAACAATTTAAATTTCTCTATCCTGGATTTTAGTCTCAACTTTAAGGATTTCTTATCATCATCTGCAGCACAAGCTGCATGCATTTTTATACCATTTCTTCAAATATAAATCATCTTAAAACTCATCCACAAGAATGTGACCTCTGTATGTTTACCTAACACAAACTCTAGACAAATTTTTCCCTGTTAGGAAAAGCTCAGATTGGGGAATCATTCCCTTTCTGACACAATAGAGCATCAAGTTCATAGCCTTTGTTATTTTGACACCTCTCCATCCACAAGTTCTCCTGTGCTGCCCTCCTGCTTGGCCTCAAGGAATTTAGCAGTGAAGAGTCAGGATTTAGTCTCTGCCCCACTAGAAACCACTCATTCTCCTATTTTTGTAGCTTATTTCAGGTGCAGCCTCAGCCTATAGCAGCTTACAAGACTTGCACTGACCTGTCTTAGGAGGCACAGAAAGTAAGACCAGGGCAGGGAGATGGAGAGAGTGGTTGCATCCAAGCTGCCATGCAGACTCCCACACCCAGCTCCCTTTGCCCACCTGGCCCAGCTGGAGAGCTCTCTTCCTTGGTTCCTCACAGCATGAACAGGAGGAAGAGGTTTTGAATGACATCTCTTTGTTTCGTTGTCTTCAGAGTCTGCATTAATGAGATATGCAGATCAGCAAACCAAAGTTAATTATTTTCTGACACAAATTAGGAGAGATGAATCACTGATTACTGAAGCAACTCTGAGGTCTCTCTTTGCATGGCTTATGTAAAACAAAGGGGAAAGCAACAGCCACACAAAGCTCTGGTGATGCCTGTAACACCCTTGAGGAAGTAAGTAGGGGCAGATGTTTCCACAAGTATATTTCACAGCCACCAAAATCATAGAATCATTTGGGTTGGAAGGGACCTTAAAGATCATCTAGTTCCAATGCCCCTGCCATGGACAGGGAGCCTTTCAGTAGAGCAGGTTGCTCAAAGCCCCATCCAAGCTGGCCTTGAGCACTTTCAGGGATGAGGCATCCACAAAGCCTCTGCACAACCTGTGCCAGTGTCTTATAATAAAAACGAGAAAAAGAAAAAAGGTGAGTTTCCGATATGTCCACAAAGTACCTGGAGGAGCTGATATTAACAATAACGGGCAGGAATCCACTTGCTCACATTGCATCTGCCTGAAGGCTCAATATGGCATTCAACCAGGTTCTTGGTACAGTTTCTGATAGAACTGGCATAAGTGAGATTAGCAGTTATCTCTCTTTCTTAACTACAAAGGCAGCCTAAGATCCCATCATGGTTTAAATAACTGTTTGACATAGAAGTCAAGCAGATAGCTCCCATTCTACATGCTTCCTTTGCACATTTGTCCCCTGAGCTTTTCTAATCACTCCAAATAATGGCTTTAAAAATACAGATTAAGTGTTCTTACAAAAAGGTTATTGAGGAAAAGAGCCACATGGAAATTTAGCTTTTCATCTTGTCTCCTAGCTCTAGAAGTCATGGATGAACTATACCCCCTGCAAAAAACCACTATGCTTAAACCTATTTGTAGGACTCTACTTGACTTAATAAATTAAGCTAGAGGCAGAGGACTGGTCACTGGATTTTCCAGAGTGGCTACATCATTAGAATAATCCATGGCACAATTTTGTCCCAGGCCAACTAGCACTTTCCTACACAAGCATCAGGTACAGTTTTGGAGTTAATGTAAACCAGGGATTTTTGGAGTTAATGCAAGCCAGGGATCAACCAATAGACACACGACCTTTTTCACAAGCTAAAGAGCTCCATAGTATGGTAATGGCCTGATGAGGCAAATTGGCTTCAAGGCCAAAAAGGGCTCCAGGTTTTGCTGAGTTTACCACTGGCAGTAAAACTGCAGTGTATCAATAGCCCAAAGCAATTAAACCGAAAGATCCATATTTTCCCCTTAATCATTCTACTGTAATTGCATTGAACTTAATCCATTTGGTGGTAAAAGGAGGAAAACTGGCATTACATGTTTAAGGCTAAAAATAGAACATAACACTAACCATAAATAATCCCCTTTGTGGAATCTAGACTCTGGATTTTGTGCTCACTGTTGGTGTCACTGTTTTCACATGCAGCAGTGTAAGGAAAGTCCTTGGGGCTTTTGAGGGGTTTAACTGAAATAATCTGAGAAGGTTACTGTGATAGCAAAGAGTTGGGGTGTAACACCAGAGCTGCATAGGCTCAGAGGTTTGATCACAGGTTCTAACAATAGTTACACTTGCCCAAATTACACCTCGCCTTCTGATAATGTGTACTTGCACACTGATCTTTCACTATTCACACTGCCATGTGTGGCCAGCTGGTATGATCATACTGTTTACTTCTCATGAGGCACCTCCAGAGGCTAAGAAGATAAATTTGAAATGCAGATAGTATAAGACAGGCCTTTAAATCCATCTGACCTGTCTACTGTATTGCTGCCCTCTCAGTGTGATTTCAGAAGCTTTAGCAATATAAGAGCTCTGAAAAGCAGGCTTTTGCTCGGTGTACTGGAGCCTTGACATCTGAACCACCCCAATCCAAACACAGTAGATTTTGTGACACCTAAAATCAGAGTCAGCTTTTTCTCCTCTGCCCTGCTGAAGGACAGTATATTGGTGGCTGCTCACCTGAGAGCCCAGCGTAGTAACTGCAAAGTTCTATGAAGCCCAAAGGCGAATGTATGCCAATAAATACAAAATCAGCATTTTGTGAGCAACTGTGGCACGCAGGTCTCAAGTAGTGAAATGTTCTGTAAGTTTCCTTTGAGACCATGCTTCCATCAGTATTGGAAAAAGTCAGCAAAGTCTTTATATCTCACTCGAATAACTCTCGTAAGCAACAAAGAATGTTGTGGTCCTAAAATTTCACATTTCACAATATGAATACAGACCAATTTTGATTGTTCCATGTACATGAACCTTCAACTGCTCAGTGTCCAGTCCTCCTTCTGAACCACTTAGCATCCGTTCAGGACTCTGCTCATTAAACAAATGTCCTTCAACATTCAAGAAGCCATTTGTTCTAACTTTAGCAATGTAGCAAGCACATGCTCTTGCATTTCCCTTCATTACCATATTGTCAGCCTCCTAAATTAACACTCAAGATCCTATTTCCATGTCATAGACAGAGCGGACAGGAGAATTTATGGGGTTTAATTTGAAATATTGCCGTGTTCCCTGCAATTAAGTTTCTTTCTCTAAGTTGGATGAGAAGAAAAATGTCTTGCTCTGCTACATCCATTTCTGTCATACCTGGGGACTCTGCACTAGCATTTGCTTCATTAAATCGAATGTCCTTATATGACACTGCTGATGTTAAAATTTGGAACAGAAACTTTAGGATCAGTCTCGGTAGAGAAAGAAGATAAAAGTCTGGATGTGGATGCACCATAATGCATGGAAGAAGTGGGGTATAAGAATGGCATGTGTTGGCACCTAGATTAGCTCATCATCAAGTTCATAGCGTATCTACCAACAGTTCCTGCACGTCTCACACCCAAGCTGGGTTAAAAAAGGAGAGCCTAAAATAAAGAACATCCTACATCAAGATTAAAACAAAGATTCAAGACATTACAAGATGATGGTAAGAAGATGAGGAACAGGAAATTCTATTTAAATATAAAAAAACTTTTACCTGAAGGGGTGGTCAAAAATGGTAGTTGTGGAGTCTTCACTCTTGGAAATATTCAAAACCACACTTGGCATGATTTTAAGCAAACTGCTTTGGTTAATCCTGCTTTGAGCAGGGGTATTGGACTAGAAAATTTTCAAAGGTCCCTTCCAACCTCCACTATTCTGTGATTCTAAGAGCGCTGGATCCTTAAAACCCCTTCATAAGGAGACAAATAACCATGAGCAAATTCTCTGAATGAGATGCAATGCAATAGTGAGACAAGAGATCAAGGTCACCATCAGCTTCTGTGGGTGCAAAAATGCTTATCTAAAACTATCAAATGGCCATCAAACTACGGAGAACCCAGGAAATTTGATGAGTACTCAGTAATCAGAGTCCTTTGTACAATTTTCCTCCACAATGCATATGGACCAGACTACCTTGTCTACCTGATCAACTTGATCATCTCAGATGCCCGAATGCGGGGCATGTGACTTGGACACATGTGTCTTAGTGCTTGAGATCATGATATGTGGATGGGAGAAAATGAGATAACCTTTCCCTCCATATAACATCTATCTTTGAGCTTCATAATATTGTTTCTACAATGGTGCAGCATTATTTCTTACAATGATGTGATGCAATATGTGGCAGTGTGAGCTTTTTCTTCCACAGAAGCACCGCAAAATTCAGTGCACAAAATTAAATGTAACATTTCCTCAGACGAGATAAATTAATACTGATCCAACTCTTGACCTTTGTTCATTTTTAAACTGCAGTTGTCTGCTTGTCTAAAAGATATGGGTTAGTTCAGATACAGGAAGCCCAAGGACCTTTGTCTTAACCCAGGTCAGCCCAGACTATCAGAATGAACCCTTCTTGCCCTAGAGCTGACAGCTACATTAACTTATGAGTACTTGGTTAAAAAATATGACACATTATGTCTAATTTTGCATGTACAATTTTCAATTTTAATGTTAGCAAACAGTGCAAATTGTCATGTTAATGCAGTAACTAATCCTATTTCTGTTAGCTTCCATCAAAATCTTAAGGCCTGTAAGACTCGCTCCTTCCACTCTTTTTACTCTTCTCCCTTGATCACCAATCTCCAGCATACACTTTTATGAACAGACTGTTTTGACAGCACTAACAGTACAATGATGAAATATGCTGCATGTCAAAGGCAAGCAGCACCATCTGCCAGCTCTTTCAGAGCACTGCAAGAAGCAGCAAGCTTTCACCAAACTTGGGTAATCCTGCAGTAGAAGTGGGTGAGAAAAGGACAGATGATATTCCTCACACATTCCCCAATTCTCTACAAAATTCTGGAGTAAAGGTATCTGTTATGTGCCACTGAGTCAGTTCCTGACTCAAAATAATCAAGATTTTTTGAAATACACCAAACTACAACATATTTTTCTGAACATTTTGATTTGTTGCAATAAAAAAGCATTCAAAGTAATATGTTAGTTTAATTTAACGGCTTAGGGGAAAAAGTTTTCTACAGTCCAAGATGGATATCTGGTGAGAGAGACCTGACCACAGGCATTCATATGTAACCAATATTCTCTTGTCTCAGATCTCCCCCAGAGAATCTCTAAAATAGAGCACAGGGGCTGTCTCTAGTCCACCCATTTCTATTCTTTCACTCCCTCCATTTGCTCAGACATATCCCCTTCCAGATGAGTGAGTATCTGAATGAGTATGTCTCCCTGCACAGGGACAATGGGCTAGAGACTTTTCAAATATTCTTTTTTAAGAAACTTTTGGGAAACAATGCTTTTTCTGGTAGTATACAAGCAGGTTAGTTATGAAAACAGCCTCCTCCTCTGAGAAGTTGATCCAAGCCATTCTACCTGATAAAAGAAGAAAAAAGATTTAAAAAGTAAAAACAAGATAGTTCTCCAGACCTTTAGGTTCCAAAGAATAAACACATGACACAGCTCTGATCTCCTAGAAATACCCTTTCCTCAGACTGCTCCTCTGTACAGTAGTGGGAATTAGCTTTCTGATGGATGACATGTTTTAATTAGTGACAATAGCAAACTGAGTGAGGGGAAAGGAAGATAAGTTAGTCTGCAGATTTGCAAATTCTGGCACAGAAAACATGTGGCACAGCAAGAACTAAAATCCAACAGGATCCAAACACTAACACAAGACAAACACATGCCTTTTCAGATGCTTAATACAGACTTCACATACTTCTAAAAGCCATCAGTTGAGTCCAGATAGAGTACCAGTGATGTCTGGAGATAAAGTGTTTTGACTTGTAGCTTGTCACTCATTTGTCACTCAAATGAAAAACTGCAGAACTCACAAGATGGCTAAACCAATATTTGAAAAATAAAGGGCAGGACTCCAGAGAAAGCCAGTATTCCACATGTTAAACCAACAAGTGTAGGCAGAGCATCAGCACTGAGTTAGTAGCTGGTTCTACTCATATAGTATAAATCAAGCTTTTGAAATACTAAATAGAACAGAGTAGCAAAAAATATACATATGCATCTGGGATGATCAGCTTCTGGCTCATCACACAACCTGCCTGGCCAGGCTGCCCAGTGGCAAGACAAAAGGGACCCCTGTGGCTTTCGTGGTGGTTCTGTGTTCTGTTGCAACTTTGCTCATGCTCAACCTCTCTTTCCATGGGAATTCTGCAAATTGCAATGTTATTAACACAAAAATGACTATATTTAAATGATTTTGTACTGGAAGCACTCAAGTGAAACTGGCTGTTGTTATATTTTAGCATCTTTCCTGATAAATTCTGTATCTTTCACATCTTGTCTTTGTCACACGCACAGGGCTGCCATATACACATGTGCCTGCACTGTAACCCTCACCCATCTGCACACTCACAAAGATGAGCATGTGGCAAATAAGGCTAAACGCAAAATGGAAAGCATAGGAGAAAGTCACAAGACTCCTTACATGAGAAAAGCAATTTTTTTTCTATTTTCCTATGTATAAAATGTACATATTCTCATCTTCTTGACACTCATTAGTTTGATAATGAGTAACTGACACTATTTGCTTCTGGGGTTGTTTTATTTGTTTTGCAAGTTCACCAAGTTTTGCAAATTCTCTGGAACTCAACACACGTGCACACTCATACAAGTCTATTACAAATCCTCGTGTCAGAGATCCACCAGCTAAAGTGAATTAGAGATGCCGATTTCATCTCCGTATCTAAGTGGCCTCTGGCTAGTGGCTCAGCTTAGTGTTGGGTGCTGAGATACCAAGACATCTCAGAGATGCAGCTGGGGTGGAGCTGGAAAGGGGCTGCCAAAGAAAGCTTGGAGCTGCAGAAAGATCTGTCCCAGGGGGACTGTATAGCTGGAGGAAAGGCTTGAGCACTTTGTCTAAGGTCCAGCCAAGGATCACAGTTCAGTACAGATACAAAAGATAAACTCAAAGCTACACCTGTTAAAAGGCTGGAAGGTGTCTTTCCAAGTAAACAAAAGGCTGATGCCAGAAGCCACTTTGGAAGAGTGCCATCAGCCCTGCTCCTGGAGCTCTGGGCTTTCTCTTAACCCAGCATTGAAGTAAAGCAGTGGCATTACCCAGAGCTCGTATCCAAAGAATTCTGATTGGGAAGGATCTCTGGCCTATGGCTTAGCTTATTGCTTGGGTCAGGACTAGATCTGAGAGCCACAGACCACAGTAGGAGCAGGGCTGGAAAATGACAGAAACGACTGCAAAAAGTATCTTCTTTGGATATGGTGTAACTGGGAGAAGGTTTGGGCAACCCTGTCCAAGGGACACTCTAGGATTAGGCATAGGGTCAGGTTAAGAGAAAAAGCCAGCACAAAACTACAGTTGTAGGGAGACAGGAAAGTATATTCCAAAGCAAACTAAGGGCCAATGCCCTAAATCTTCTCTAAGGAATATTTATCCGAGAGGAAGCTCTTAGCTTAGGAGTAGTGTGGTTTATTCTCACCAGAACTTTCTAAACCTCACTAACATTTTTTGATTTAACAGTGATTAAAGAGATTGCACACAACAGCACTGGTAACATCACTAGAAGATAACCTCACAAAGGAAGCAACATGAAGCAATGTTGATTAGGTGGTAATTTGTTACAACACAATGGAAGGTGTTATCTATAGGGGTTTTCGTTTTAATAATGTTTAGGTGCATCACAAAGCTCTTGTGTGTTTGTGTCCCTATTCACTAGCCCTGAATGCAGGTTTTACTGACTGTCCCCAAGCTTACAGTCACAGGCAAGTGGCAACTCAGGCTGAGTACTGAGCAAGAGGACCTTACAGAAAAATACTGCAAACTTCTTATAGAGTAATGGCCACCGCTGCTTTCTGTTGTATATGAACTAGACCCACTAGCATAACCTCAGTGACGAACAACCTTCCCTGCTGTCTTCTCTGTCAGCGCTGTCATAAGTCTCTGTCGGGCTATATGCACACAAAGCAACTCACACACATCTCAAATGTTCTGCTGAGATCCCCATGAGCTAAAGGCATCAGAGCTGCCACCAAAAGGAAGATACTGTGCTCAGGTCTGCAAAGGGCATGTAGTCTTACATAGCGAAATGGCACAGTGGCATCTAGTGGTTATCACTGCCTTAGCTGACACCTGGCAGAAATAATTCTTGATTCATATGGGCCATGCCCTGCACCAGTGCTGAGACAGAGGAGTACAAAAACTGTAGGGCTATAAAACCTAAACTATAAACTATAAAATACGAAAGCTAAAGGGCAAGGGAAATTCAGAGGTCTGTCCTTCTGCCTCCCTCTCCCCTGCAGAGAAACCCCCTGGCATGAGGGGCCACCCCCAGGCTTGGCCATTCTCAAAAGCTCTTCCAAACAGCTTTCATGAACTCATCCTTAATTTCTTCCCACTTCTCATTCATCTGCTTCCACATATTCCACAAAAAACTACTTGGTCACATGGATATTTGTACTACACAGGTATATCTATTTTCATTGTTTACTCATTACTAGGAAATAGGTCATTCCAGTTCTTTCTAAACCTCTGTCACCTTGATGCCCTTCTCTAAAATAACTTTCATTTATTGTTGGGATTTTCTTTAGCAAAGCAGTTCCAATTTTTTGTCACGGTGCAAATAAAGGCAAGCTTATATATTATTCAGCTCATTAGAGAGTTTATGTTGTCCATCAGCAGCTTAGGCTAAGAAACTCCAGAAAAGCAAACCAGGTCGGTGGTAACTGCCCTACACAAGCTTTTTTCCAACCCCATCCCCAAAATAATCAATTCCTTAATGAAAGCTAGATAAGCATTTTAAAAAATAAAACAGCAATATGAAATCAGGCCAAAGAATAACTCAGACTGTACCTTGGAATAAAAATACTGCCTGCCATTGTGTACAAACACTCTGGTGCAATGCACTGCCATTGCAGTGACGAAGCTGAAAGGAGAGGAGCAGGACAGGGCTGCAGAA
Organism: Cnemophilus loriae; assembly: GCA_013397755.1. Classification (NCBI taxonomy): domain Eukaryota; kingdom Metazoa; phylum Chordata; class Aves; order Passeriformes; family Corvidae; genus Cnemophilus; species Cnemophilus loriae. The sequence goes on along the minus strand of VZTF01006238.1, from coordinate 3,373,509 downwards.
CCCTGTCCCATCAGCCAGCACCCCCAGGGATGCAGGTATCACTAGAACTGGCTGGATGTGCAGGCTCCCCCTTCCAACCAGACTTGCTTCCACCAACCTGACACAAACAAACAAACAAACAAACTAGTAGAGATCTACATCTAATAAATGTAACACCTAATCTAACACCTAATAAATATACCCCTTCACTGCCACTCTTGGTATTTTTCCCTTCTTCTTCCAGTTTCCCTTGGTGTACACACACTGCTGTACTTTTCAACTATCTCAATATCTGCTCTCTTAGTCTTGTTCCACCACTTCTCAAATATCCTTTAAAATCGACACTTCTGAAAGCTTCACTAAAACACAGGCAAAGCCAGGCTGGCCTCATAAGATGTGTTTATTGGAGTTTAAGGCTAATTCTCCTCTTCTGGAGTAGAAGAGAACCAGTACAGCCCAGAGCAGCTAAATGAGGAAGGTTTCTATCTGCAATGACTTAGTAAAGCAAGACACCAAGAGGGGAAGCTGAGGTGGACTCGCGAGCTATACATGAGATGTCCGAAAACACTGATTTTTCCAGAAATACATGTTTGTAACAAGATCTTACAGCTTCAGCCTTTCAGGAACAACTAGAAATCATTTGACTGGTTTTAAACTTATTTACAGTCCCTCTAACACAATCTGAGAGGAATATTAGGTCTGTGGTACTGTCTCTTAGATTTTCAGTGGGCTGATGCTTTGACTTTCTTGAGCAGAGATGTTAAGTGGCCATATAGATGCTGCAAACACATGCAGTGCTTGTCTAGCAGAGTTACAGTGACTCGATGTGTAGAATTACACAGAGCTATTAAGCTTATGTGGTAAAAGCTGACCTCAGCAGAAAGCCTTGCACAGAAATAGTTCGTCATGCAAAAAAAAAGCATTAACTATGCTGCCAATGCTGTGTTCACTGTACAGGTAGGTGGCAGAGATGGGCCTTCGTAGAGTTAGTTAGGACCACTGGAGCTGATCTTCAGACCCAAAGTTAAGTCTGGGTGCTCAGGGTTATTCTTGGAGTTTTAATATCTCTAGGGATGAAGGTTCCAAAATCTTTGTGTGCCAATGCTCAGTCACTTTCAAAGTGAAAAATGTTTTCCCGTCATGTAACCAGAATTTCCCTTGCTGGAATTTTCCTTGGTTGAAACATTTCCCCTGGTCCTTTCTTAAGACATAGTGGGAACACAGGCTGAGGAGGCTCTGAGGAGGTGCTCCTCACCAAGGAGAACAATCTGTGCCCATGGGCATTCAGTGACTTCCAAGGCTCTTCTATACAACAGGTCAGCCTGTATGTCATACATTCAAGTCAAACCTATTTTTCTTAAAGAAAGACAACTATTCTTTATTACAATGGATTTTTCTCCTTGGCACAAATGGTCAAATAAAACAAGGCAGCCATTAAACTGAAAAATGTCAAGACACTTACTGGACTTCCATAACATTAGGTATCCAGTACATTTGTCTTTTCTTGACAATCCCAAGGTGACCTTCTAAGTGACAGATGGTGTGGCCTGACATATAACTACACATGACCTAGTCAGCCTTGAGATTCATGAAGAGACTGTACTTCTATGTTTAGCATAGAAGTGAGACTCAACTGGAGATACTCCTAAAGGATCCTCTGAACTGCAATACAGTCCTCTGCACCAAGCATCATGTTACTTCCTGAAAATCTTACTGGTTTAGTTGAAATAATTTTGTGTAATTTTTTTCTTTTAATGCAGAATATTCTGGTAGATCTGTCGGAAGAGGCGAAGGATTTTACTTAGCTGCTGAAAATGCTGTTTCTGTGCTGCTAAGCCTTGTTAGATACTTCAAGCTAGAAGGTTCGAGACTTGTTGCGCTTGCAAATTGGTTGATCAAGTTGAAGAAAACAAGGAAATGGACCCAGAAGCAACTCCTCCTTTTTTTTTCAGCAAAACAAGAATTTATTTTTCCATTTTGTTCCTATTCCCTCTTTGGAAATGCAAGCACAGGAAGCATTGTCATTATGTACTCTTTGGGACAAATTTTGGGAACTCTCTCTCTCATGTAACTAACTGAATCTGAAAAGTTTTTATGCTTCTAAACTGGATGCTCATGCTTGCACCCTCTCTGATATACTGGTATATATCTCCTCCTGCATCATCCATTCCCTTGCTGCTCACAAGTTCCAATCAGCACAGAGGCATCCTCCATAAAACAGATCCTTATTGACTGTTTTCCTTTTGCCACTGAAATCTGAGGGTTCAGTCTATACTAACTTAAGCTACTAGAAGTCAAAACTATCGGGGTCCTGCCAGACTCTTGCCTTTGAACCTGCCCCTTCCCTTGTGCAGATGTTTCAGGGAATTTAGATGGATGAAATTTAACTGCTGAATGCAAAGCCATGAGCTGCCAGCTGGGTGTCCCCACATTCCTGCTGTCACTGCTTCCAGCAGCACCAGAATGAATTGGGGTCAGACTAGTAACACCTCCATCAGCAATGGCCACTCCTCCCAAAATTCTTCATGGGCAACAGTAAAACTGGTCTGACAGCTATTAATGTTAGAAGTACTAAAAAAAATAGTACTTGCTGCTATTTTGAAGGAGTGGGTGCATCCTCAGATCCCAGGAGAACAGAGGCTTCACAGCCCAAGGAAGAGACCTCTAACAGGTATCCTGCATCAACAATATTCTAGAAAATGCCATTAGAAATCCTTCTGATGCATCTTGCGATCTCGCTGTCTCATGTGGCCCAGATGAATGGCAGGTGACTTTCTGCGTCAGGGTGTGTCACTGTTGCCCATCTCATTTGCTGTCAGGATATAACCTAAGAAAGGAGGCAACTCGAAAACGTGACACCTTCTGTTGTCATGCATAAAGAATAAACCTCATACTGCTGCAGTCTGAGCTGTGGCTGCATGATCAGGTCAGACAGGTGCCCCTAAAGCTGCTGGGTTTTCAATGCCATTTTGAGAGTCCAGAAGTGATGACAAACTGGCTGTGAAAGAGGCTAATCCCAAATAAATTATGATACAAAGAAGTGTAATGACAGGTCCCCCTGGAAACCTGAATGACCGTGATAGTAAAGAATTGGGAGAGAAAGGCCTGGATTTGAACAGGTGAATGCTTCATTTAAACAACAGAAGAGGACAGACGGATGGCTGATTCCAGCCTTTTGGTAACTACAAGTGACTAAAATTAAATGTGTGTTAATAACACCAATGAAAAATGTTCCTTCAGGCAAAGCTTGCTTTACTGTGAACTGCACTACAGAAATACTCAGCCCCATCTCAGTTTGGAAGTACTGAGAAAGCAACCAGAACTTAAAAAGTCAGAATGCCTCTGTGTTACACTCCTTATACTAGCCTACCAAAGCACGAAGCAGGCAAGACCCTTGGAAAACAAGATTATTTCTTACATTTATATTATTGATTATCTCAGTGCCCTGTATAAGTGCTCTTCCAACACAGCATTTGCTTTGTCTGGTAACTGATTTGAGGTTTGGTGTCAGCTGGCTCCCCTGCATACATCCATGAGGTGACACAGTCTCATACATGGAACGATGCCTGCTCATCAGCCTGCTGACCTCGGAAATCTGCCAAGTCCCTTATAATCCTGTCCCTGCAAATATCTATGTATCTCTAAATGTAGACTCAATAACTTGTCTCATTAACCTCTGCAGACAAAGTATCTTTCCTCTATTCCCCTTTGTATGTAGCCATGAGTCACATGAGACTTTTTGGCACTAATATGTCAAAGTTCATGCTGCAATGGAGAAACAGCATCTAAATCTCTGTCGTGCCTCCATTCAAGCACTGTCTTCACTGAGATACTAAAGCCCCATGCAAGCTCATTACCACCCTTAATGCATTTTGTCTGAAGGCAACTCATTTATCAAATAGCCTCTATCCATTTCCCTGTTTTCATCATTATTTATTACTCAACTAATATTTGTCATGGTGCAGGTTTTATCGGCACTATCTTATGTGTGTTTCCAGAACACACATAAAAATGTTGAACTGTTCCCGTAGAACTGTTTCCTGCAGAAACGCACCAGGAATTTGACGAGTCAGTAAAAATCTGTCTTAAAAGGTTCTTATTCGGCAATAAGACTTTAACACATGCTTCTCAGTGCTATAGAAATGTTAAATACAACCATTCAACTTACTGCAGCAGACACCCGTTGAAAAGAAATCACTCTTATCCTTATACGGATCATTCTATTAGCCATTCTCTCCCTTCGCCCCCAATTCTCAATTTTCTCTGCTAATTTACACGCCATGAAATTATTCTTTTATGATTTCTGGGCCTGAGAATTTTACCTGGAGCTAACATTATGCTAATTGCTCAATAGTCCCCTGACGTCTCATGTTTAGTTTTTTCACTACATCATTGGAACGTAAAAGACACTTTCGAGAAATACTCATTGATGGTCTGCAAAGCAGCTCCCATTTGCTTTAGGACTCAGTAAAATAATAGACATGTTTTATGTTAAGATCTAGGAAGTGCCACAAACCTGAACCTGCCTGCTCAGTAGCCTGCCCTTTTACGGATGGAAATGCCAAGACATCAGATTTTATAGCCATTCTGATTAAAATGTTTATTCCATGCATCTCTGTGTCTCATTTCTGAAACAACTTGAGGGTGAAAACGGCTGTCTGCTCTTATGCTGCTAATGATTCCATTCTCTCAAAAAGCAGGACTGAACTGTACTGAAAACCAGACAACTAGTTTAGACTAAAACTGTAGTTTAGACAACTTCAGATACAACTGCTGAAAAAAATCTATTTCAATGGTACGTTAAATTCAGCTACTATTGCTACAATATAAAACTCACAGCTCACTTAATCGTGTAACCCTAGCTCTTCAAAAGCCTTTGTCTGGATTTGTGCCCAACATACAGCCCCAAGCTCTAGGGCCCACCAGCAATGTGCAATCTTTGTGGGAACGGGGAGGCAGAATACCAGCTTTTCGAATCAGTTGTTTCCAGTGTTTTTGAGCTGGGACGCTGATTTTTCATACAAAAGAGCCACCTACATGCTGTGCTGCTGGACCCAAACTTTCCAAGCGTCTGTCGGATGCAAGCAGGTTACTCGGGGTTTAACAGCTCTTTTATCGGCATGCACCAGTCCCCTCCCCCTGCATGTATTTCCCCGGCCTGCAGAAGGCTCAGTCGGGCTAATTTCTACAGGCGAGCTTGCGACTTGAAAACATTTTTTTTTTTTCAGATCTAGATGCCTGCCTTGGTTTTCACAGAGGCTGTAGCAAAGCAGCTTGGCAACCTAACAGGATAAATCCCCGGTCTGCCTTCATACTTTCTGAAGGCCTGCGCGGGTTCTGGCCCAGGACCCTGCACCCGCTAGCGCTGCGCGGGAGCGGCTGGGGGCACTCCGGACAGAGCAGGATCCTAGGGAAACTGCCGGAAGCAGACTCAGGGTGCTTTCCTGGATCACCAGCGCTCACCAGACACACCTCCACCACGCCCCGGCCCCAGCAACTCCGAGGCTCAAGCCCCCACCCAGCTGCCGCCGTCACCACCCTCCCTCGCCTCCGCCCCTCAGCGCCTCCCCAGCCCCCAGCGCGCCGCAGCGGCTGGCGCGGCCGCTCCCCATTGGCTGCGGGGCTGCCAGGGCGCCGGCGCGGCCAATGCGCGGCGGCCACGGCGGGGC